>JARHVA010000943.1:3975000-4153051 GCA_037957365.1 Torreya grandis | reverse complement strand
ATGGGAATACATATAATCTATTTTCAAAAAAATTATAACAAATATTTTAATGTTTTTGTATTTTTAGAGTATTATGAACTATGTACAAGTAATCATGAAAATGAAACTATATACAAGGATCAAGATAATAAAAACTCTATAAGAAGCATGATAAATGAAACTATGTATAAGGAAAATTGGGGTAAATGAAACTATGTACAATTACGGTGGAAATGAGTGAACTATGTAAAAGGATATTGTTATGGGTAATAATATGTGTGTTATTAATAAATGGTTCTAGAAACCCAACATGTAATTAATGGGATGCCTTTGTGTAACGTAGGTGGCATCTTCACTTTTTGAATGGTTTGTATCATAATAATCTAGGTTGTTCTAATCATCTTCTTCATTTTGATTATCAATGTCTATATTATTGATTAGGATATTGCCATCTAAAAACTATATCCACTATAGGTATAACTTACTTTGAAGACTCTATTGTTAGAAACCCTTATTTGAGAATGGTTGTTTCCTTAGCCTAATTTTGAAACTTAGGTTCTTGCTCTTTTTGTAACATTACCTATGTATCTAGACCTTTTTCCTTGATAAAATGTATCTATTAATGATTTACCTTAGTATGTTTCATAGATCCCACTCCTTGTTGACCAACATTATCAACTTCTAGAATAGCAGAAGTGATGACCTGGGGATGTTTCCCAACCCTTGACCTTGATAGTTAAACTATTGTAGATATTTTTGAGAGTTATATTTGTATCCTTCACTTTTTTTTACCTATGTTTGTTGTATTATTTCTCACTTTGATTTTTCTTTGTGAACCTTTTGTTATTCTGAGTTACGCTTTGGTAACCAATTTTGAACTATTTTTAAACTTGAACCTTTTTGAATATGTTCATATATCACTATGGATTTATTAATTATTTTATCTTGTATAGGTTACTCAATAGAAATGATGTGTTTTATATTTATTTTCAATTCCAAACATGAATCCATGTAATGACCATGCATTCTATGGTATGCACAATAATATCTAGATTTCCTCACTTGATGTAGAGGAGGTAGGTTGATCAACTTTTCTTTAATCATTTTCCTTAAAATATCACTTTATATTTTATTTGATCTTTGAGTAATTTTTAAATCAATAGTTGTAGATACACTTTGTTGTGTTTTCTTATTTTAATGTGTAACATTACTTTCCACAAATGGACAAGGTGAAGATACATATACATGGTTGACACTAGTGTGCCCCGAAGGCTTTTATCTTGTAATTTGATTTTCCAATACTATAATTTTTTAATGTAATACCTAATTATTATTTTCAAAATTTTAAATTAGCTTGCTCATATTGATAATTTTATCCCTTAGAGTCCTATAACTGCAAACCCTAGTTGCATCCAATTGAACATGCAAGCACACACCCTGAATGGAATATATGGGAAGGAAAGGGTTTAAAATATTGATAGGCTAAGTATATACATTTGAAATAGTATTATAGGCTTTCTCACCTCTTGGAGGAGTGATAACATGGATCTAGTTAGAGGGAAAATAGTTATCACCCTCTTAGAGATGAGGAGGAGGAAAAGAATCTTATTTATCCATGATATTTGGAAATGAAACTTGGAATAGGTACACTAGGGTAGAATATATAAGGTATAAAAACCCTAACACAACCACTAAAATAGTAAATAAAAGGATAGAAACCCTAATAACATCTAGGGATAGGGTTTTTGAACTATTTGAAGTAAGTTGGGTTCAACAAATGATTTAACTTTTTAGGACTTAGTGTATGTAAATCCTAAGTTATTAAAGGGTCTAAGTGTAGTAAATTAGAGAATAAATATGTAATAAATATATCCATTGATTTGTGAAAGAATTGATCTAATCTAATATTTCTAAAAATAGTATTGAATGACACAAATAAGAACTTAGCTAGAAACTAATTGAGATGGATGATCTAGGGGATAAAAAATGGTGTAAAAGTTGATCTAAATGTTGAAAATAGGATGCATGTGTCAAAAACCCTCCTAGATAGTAGGTTAGTATCTTATATAGTAGTGCACTATGATAATTTTATCCCTATTATGCTAGTGTCCCTATGTAAAAATTTGTGTGATCTTTCTGGCACACCTCTAACTGAGTCTGATCTGCTTGGGCCTGTGTGGACATGCCCAGATTCAGTGTCTATGTACTATTTTTGATCTATTTTTGAAAAACCCTAGACTTTCATGTTGTTAGAGTATTTAAAGAGAATAAATAGAAAAAGTGTGATGTTAACTAGGTAGGCTAGACATCCTTAACACTTTTCTATGTTGACAGTTGCCTATTTACCATTACCTCAAGAGGGGATAAATCTTGATGTAGTTATCTCAATCTAAGTACTTGGTGAAAGTGGAAGTGAATGCTAGTATGAGTTTGGGGTTGAGTGTTTTAAGTGTGATTTAGACTATAAATCCAATTTATTTAAGCTTAAGAATTTTCAATATGGATAAAAGTAGTAGCAGGGTAGAATAGGGATCAATGACCTTGATTTACACAACTTGTTCCTGAGCTTGTTTGTATGTATTTCCATATAATTTTCATCTAGTGGATAAAGGGATAAAAGAGGTGTATATATATTGATGTGGTGCTTGTGTGGAGTGAGAAATAGGTCTAGGCCTACCTTATGTGTCTTAAGAATTAAAAATATATCTTTTTGGGTTGAAATTAGGCAAGGGACACTAATGAAGTCCCTTGATCACTAACATAATGTGTTAATATCCAAAGAAGTTCACTAGTGTCCTGGTGACAGAACCTGGGGCACTAGGGACTTGGATCCCTAGGGGAAGGTTTGGGACTAGTTTTGTGATGTTTAAGGATGTGTAATACCTATAAAAAATCTAGAAAAGGATTTAAAAAGGCACTAAGATAGGTCTAGGGCTAAGCTATGGGTAGAATTGTCTCAAGTAACACTTATTGCACTCATGTGACATCTTATATGACTACTAGTTGTATGTTAAAAGTTAATATCAATTGCACATTGATTTGAGTGGTTTTATGAAATATTGGGAATGGTTAGATTTATTTATCATTAATTCATATGAAATTATGTTGAAGATATACCCATAATATTTTATGTGTAATGGCATGGAAAATTTTAGACTATTTTTCCTTGAAGAACGATAAGTCTATCTTAAGGGACACATTTGATGAGGTGTTGGTTTGGATTCTAGTGGATAAAATAGAGGGGATGGAATTTTTTTTTCATTTATATGGCATCCTAAATTTAAATGTGAATTTATTTTAATGATTATGTAGGTGGTTCAAATTTTTTTAGTCTACTAAGCAAATTTGACTCATTTTTGAATTTTTGGCTTCAAGTGAATGATTATCATTAATTTATAGTCAATTTGAGTGTGTTCCAAAATTACTATGGATGGTTAGATCTGAAATAAACCATAATAAGTTAATAAATTTCTATACACATCTCTTGTTTCATATAAAAAATTTGTAAAAATTTCCCTATTGTTTCCCTTAAGAATGATAACATTCTCTTAAGGGATGCATCCAATGGCGGCATGCAAGTTTGGATTATAGGGAATAATATAGAGTAGATGAATGATCATTTGTGTTTGTATTACATATTTTATTTGACTAAAAATTCAGTCCATTGACTATTGTAGTCACTAAAATTAATATTTAATTATAAAATAATGAAATTGTGACCACTCTTTATATACACTTAACCTATGCTCAATTCTATGGTTCTGAACCATATTACTCTACTTATATGTAGATAACCTTTCGACTAAGATATTATGATACATGATATTCTTATTATTAATTATATATATCATAATATTATCCCTTGATCGATTCACACTTCTAGCTTAGTTGTCTCCAATTCTAAGATAAGGTCACTCTTTCAGGACTATCCCACTTGCTAGTAGAGTCTCAATCCACCAATTTCATCCTCCCAATAAATAAAGGCTAATTTCTCAAATTTAAATTCACCTAATAGGTCATCCCAAACATTTCACAAGTCCCATCTGATGGATTTCACAAAATACCACTTTAAAATCATGTTTTTCATTCATTTGTTAACTAGATGGAAAGAGGCTCCCATGATTGAAATTTACCAGAATATCTAACTACACATTGAGAAGAGAGCACCTATTATTATCAATTCTGAGTTCACACAAGAATGTGTCCCTAATCTAATAATGAATACACCTTCAAGGTCACCATCATTTTTTAAAGCACATAATTACACCAGGATTACACCATCATATAAAATTACACTAGTATTTTACACACACCACTATAGCATAGGATAACTACATGAAGTTTGATATATCTTTATATTATTGGTGTGTAGGTAGAGCTTAAAATAGTAGGGTGTTGAGGTCAATCATAACTTTAGCACCTATCCTCATTTTCCCATTTATTATATTTTTCCTCCTTATCATTGAGATAGGGTTATAAGTGAAGAATAAGGAATACAATGGCTCCCAAAACATATCAAAATATCCTACACAATCACACATGAATTACAAGTAGATGAACTCCAATCAAAATTCACATAAAGGGAAAAAACCTTACATGACTTTGACACACCCTAAAGATGCCAACATGGGCATACCTTATCTAAATATTGTAGCCTCATCCCATAAATATGTGAATACCTCTTACCAATTCACAATGACCTTACATAGTCTCATAATTTGTTATTTAATCTCTATTATAATTTATCATAATTGAGTTCTAGCTAAGTTATTTGTCTTAGTTTTATCCCATTTAAACATTTTTCTATAAATAGTAATTTTAAAATTAGTATTGTGTGATTTTTTTCATATCTTATACATTATGACTTTACTCAGTATTTTTTTCATAATTTTATTAACACTTTTTTAACTCCCTAGTTTTGATAAAATAATTATGTGTGTAGTTCAAAAGTTACTTGGTTTATCGAGTAAATTTTGACTCATTTTGAAAGTTTTGGTTGTAAGAGAAAATATTACATAAATTTATCACCAATTTTAGTAGTTTCATGAAATAATAGGGATGGTTATAGGACTCCATTATAAAATCATATAACTTAAATTAATCTCTACCCATCCCTGTTTGTGTGCAATGGCTTCATAAACATTATATTGATTTTTCATTTAAGATTGATAAGTTTCTCTTAATGGATACGTATAATAAAATGTAATTTTGGAGTATGTGAAAAAATAGAGAGAATAAATTGGTTTAATTTACATTTATATGCCACACTATGTGTTATTTTGAAGTCAGGTTGTTAACGGGGCACACAATTTAAATGTTTCTTGGTCTAGTGAATAATGTTTGACTCATTTTTTAAGTTCTCACTATAGGGGAAATGTATCTACTTACTATTAATAAATTTGAGAGGTCTATTTAAATACTTGGCATGGTTATAATACTTGTATATACATCCATGGGAACCTATGATGTATCTCTATCCCTCTTTTTATGTGTGCAATAACTTTGTAAAGTTTGCACTATTTTCCCCATTATGAATGATTAGTTTATTTTAAGGGATGCATTCAGCAATGGAGAGTGGATGAAGGTCCATTTTGATTTTATACACCATCAAAGATGTGATTGGAATTTTTTTTCATTTATTTTTTGTATGATAAAAAGAGGCTTGGCCTACTAAAGAAACATTTGACTCAATTTTAAAGGGTTGTCTATAAGATAAAAATTATCTCCAATTGATAATCAATTTGATTGGGTTTAGAAAACATTTGTTATTGTTAGAGTAGAAAACATTTGTTATTTTTAGAGGACTCTCATGATTAATATTATAAACTTATGGTGCACCTATATCACTCCTAATTTATGTGCAATGACCTCACATAGCTCATTGTCATACACAAAAAAACTCATATAATTGCCTTAAAGAGCTTAGCCCACCTTGATATTATCTCGAATGTCATGAGGATTATAATTTTATTTGAAAATAATATCAAGTTTTGAATGAAATATTATCACTCAATTTAAATAACTCTTTGGGATATGTATTTATTACCATTTCATTATGAATGGATTATCTCATTTGGTTTCCCCTCTCTCAAATGAACGGTTTTAATCTTACTTAGATTTGAACTTGGATTTGTTAACTTTTAGATGTAATTCCACACCAAAACATCAAATCAAGGTTATTAATAAGGAAATTATATAATTTTTTGATTTGCTAGATCCTCTCTCTAGAAAATGCTTTTAATATTTCATGGCATATATCATTCAATTTTCCCATTTTTGGAAATTTAAATCATACCAATTAACTTGTAAATGTGAGTCCACACCAAAAAAACAAGTAGGGGTGCTTGATAAGGCACTTATTATTTTTTTAATTTATTTTAGCTTCTCTTGAGTTGAGTATTTTAATATATATTGACATAGAACATACCATTTTCCAATTTAGGATAAATTAACTTGTAAATATGAGTCCACACCTAAAAATAAAGTTAGGGTGATTGGTATGGCACTTATACTTTCATACAAAATAAAAATATTAAAAAAGAATAAATATGTGCTTTAATTAATTTAATAAAATATAGGAGGTGAAATGGTTTCTAAGTTACATGTCATAAAGATCTTCTCTAACAACCTTCTATGCAAAAGCAAATTTTTCTGGCTCTTCTTTTTTTTGGTGCATATTCATACACAAATTGATAAAGAAAAGATAATTTCAAATGAATTTTTTGCTTACATTTTTAATAAATAATGAGGATCATTTATCTAGCACCATTTAGTTACAAATATCATTTCATTAACTTTGGACATATTCTAGTCCATATTAAAATCTAAATTTTTTATCATTGGATTTTTAAAGTATTAATTATTTAAAATATTGGAATCCAATTTATCTATTATCAAATTCCAATTTCGAATATATTGAAATTAGATATCATATTTTGTGGATTCATATTTAAATATTTTTAGAATTCAATGTTAAAGAGATAGATTCTAGAATGTAATTTGTTTAATTAATTCAATATTTTATTGTATTTTGTTAAATTAATTAAATATATTATTATATTGCGTATAATAGGCATGTGCACATTCTACATAATATAATAATATTGGATTCTTATTCTTATAGACTTGTGTAAAATTTAAGTTTTTCTCCTTTTATGGAGTTTATCCTTAGTTCTTTCCCCAAAATCTTTTAGGTCTTCATTTCATGGTGTGAGTTTTAATTGAAGAGTGTGTCAATCAACTATGTTGGTTCTTTTTGATTGGATGATTCCCTTGCAAATGGAAGTTAGTAATGTGGAGTCATCTAATAATTTATTTATCAATCAATAATGTTAGTTATTTCTAATTGTATGTTCTCCCTTAGCACACTAGAGTAAGTAATGTGTCTTAAGCTAAGAATTTTTTATTGTGTGTTTGCTCACATGGTATGATGTCTTTTGTGGTGATTTTTTTGGCTTAATAATCATCGATACATTATTTTTATTTCATAGTCTTCTCAGGTAGTTGGCATAATGTACTTTATTTATGAATCAAACAAAAATGATTAATTTCATTGAACCCATATTCCACATAAAAGATAAAAAGTGGGAAATGGATTTTAGTTTTAGGGTCTTAGAAGTAATGATGAACATGACATTCTAGATTTAATCAAGATAGATTACAGAGGCTATTCAGGTTGTCAATGATCAATATTTTTTGTGTTATGAGATTATATTCAAAGTAAATGTATATATTTCCACTATACTATTGAGTAACCTGCTTAAATACTTGAAAGATAAGTTCCTCACATAAAAGGCTATTGAGTATTTTATGTGGCCATGTTTTTACCTTGGGCCTTAAGTAAGATTGGATTCAATGGTTCTGAATATCCCAAAGCATATATTGTTATATAGTTATAAGTGTTCTAGTTTCACTATGATTTACATATTTTAAGAACATGAAGAGTGTTTCATGTCCACATCTTCCTATTTGGATAAATTGTTGGAATCATTCCTTACAGAATAGTCTTCTAGTGTTTTCCCCCTTCCTTTAATGTTTCAAATCTATAAATTACTTTATCTTCACTAGAAAAAATATTGGAGAATTAATTTTATAAGGTGTTGGTTTCCATGGATAAATTACTTGTTTATAATAGTAGTTGCAATAGGGGAATTGTTGGTGTCCTATTAGTTATTGGGGCATCATAATTTTGTTCCCTTGGATACTATGTTGTCATCCCCTTTGGGGGTGAACAACTACAATGTTGTTTTCCTTGAAAAAAATGATGCCTTTGGAAATAATTTGGTTGTAATGACTATTGACCCTAGATAATGGATTTTGTGGATGATGGGAAACATGTCAATAAGGAAGGAGAGATTGAAGGAATGGGAAAATGCTACTAAAAGCCTATTAGCCCATTTTATGACTCGATAGGATAAAATATCTAGGTAGATTACATCTTAATAACCCCACAACTATGGGGAGGGATCTAAAGAGGATTTTAATTGAAAAATAATAAAAATAAATAAATATTAGTGATAGAGGGAATGGTAACAAGCTCAATGTTATGATTAATGGTGACAGAAAAGTGGTAGAAAGAGGAAGGAGTTTTTGAATTTAAAATAGGGTCAATGTTAATATCCCTCCTAATCCTCCTTAGATGCTATAAATAATTAGCTATGAGAATAAAATATGATGGATAATGTCAAATCATTATTAGTTGGTTATTTGGTTTCTACTCTAGATGCTAAAACTATCATTAGTAGATAAAAATGTTATGAGAGTTTCCATGCATCAAAGTCTATAAGAAGTTATATTTTGTGTTGGTGATTATTACAATAATATGGTGTTTTTGTTTCATTTAATTATAATATATTCTTGGAGGTAAGGGTCTAATGAGTTTGTATGTGTTAATAACATAGGTTTATGGGTATAACAAGGGTAACAAGAAGGAATTTAAGCTGGGTAGGAGGCAAAGTAGAGTGTCCTAGACCATTCTACTTGATTCATCCCTAGACACCAACATTGACAACTAACTTGACCTAGCCTGGCAATTTTACTATGTGCCTCAGGTGAGTGCGGGGAGTGTCTTCCTACTCATGAAATTTTATCATAGGGAATACTTTCATTGGGTGTAAGATTTGGAATGCCAACACTTAGGCCTTGAGAAGGAAATTTATCCAACATTTTGGCTCCATTATCAGGACTGGGGGTTGAATTTTGTTGAAGAAATGATGATGAGAAGAAATAATGAACCAAATATCTTTATAATATATTGAGTGATGGAAAGAACAAATGAAGCATAAGTTTGTAGAAGAACATCCTAGCCATAAAAGTCAAAATACAAAGAAATGGGTTAAAGATAACCTATATTACATTATATATGTGATATTATTCTATGAATTATTAGGTAACTTATAATCTTGGCTCACATCTTATGCTCTGAATAAGAGAATAAACTTGGTATGAAGGTACCATGGATAGAACAATGAATATAATAATTAGGGGATTTAGACATAGTTTAGACTTGAGCTATGGATTTATGGTGGATGAAACATTAAATAGATAAATTTTAGAGTTTAACCTATCCATGTACTCCTTCTATATATAAGTTGATTTATGGTTCCTCCATGAACATAGGGGTTCTTATTTTAGAATATTGCCCTTGGAGATAAAGAAGTTAATGATATATAACAAAATTAAAGACCTACCAATGGTCAACTAAGTATCATTGTGTGTGAATGACATGGTAAATGGAGGTAGAGAAGTTTTAGTAACCACAGAGGTGATATTATAAGAAGATACTAGAAGAATAAGTCCATAATGGTTTGAAATAAAGAAGGTGAAATCATTTAGGATAAGAGAGATGAGGTCCTTAGAGGGGAAGGGTAAGTTCAAACTTGAGATATGCTATGAGTACCCATAGAATATGAAAAGGTATGAGGAATACTATCATGCATAAAAATTGCACCCTCATGCATAAAAATTACTAAAATGATAGAGGGAAGGTAATATTTTGACTGACTAGAGAAAATCTGGTGAAAGCGAAGTAATCAAAAAGTGTCTGGACCACCCCTATCCAACCTACCAACTCGAGCACATCTCTTCAAAAGGTTGTAATCCAGAAGTTGTGAAAAGGTAAGAAATAATCCTATGGTATTTATTATTTATAAATATAGATTCCAAGAGTAAGACCAACACCCATGAGAGGTAGGACAATATAAAGTGGAGAAACTGACATCAAAGGAATGACTTATTCCCCTCAAAACACCCTAGTAATGATAGGAACATTTGCAACACCTTTAGTAGGAATCAGTGAAGCCAACCTAGGCATGTAATAAGGTGCTTCAAACCAATAGAATAGGTCATGAATGAGATGTAGCTTATCCTACATAAGTATCAAGGGATGGAGAATTCCATTAAGCATATCCATAAGTGTGAACTCATTTGGCATGCAAAAAGAATCATGTAGCCATAAAAAAAAGAAATCCACTTATTTACAACCCTATAAGACTGAGCTCATAATTGGTATAGGAAGTATGATCCTACTTAAAAAATTATGGACTATAATATTTTGAATACTTTATTTTTGAATGAGTTTGACATCCCAAAATTTGAGGAAGAAAGTATTATAGAACTAAAGGAGAATAGACAAGATCTAACTGAAATTATCCATGCCCATGACACCAAGTTCAATAACATGGTGTCAAGGTTGTATTATGCACTCCATCCACTAAAACACATCAAATATTTTATTATAGGGTTTATTACCCCCTATCAATGTGTGTTGGAAATGCCAAACATTGTAGAACCTTGAAAAAACTTAGAGGCCACACTGAAGGTTGAGATGGTGGGAACTATTAATCTTAGAATAATCCCAACTATAGAGGCAAAAATTACACCATGGGCATCATGTTTCAAAAATAAATGACCAATGGAACACTAAATAATTTAGGTGGACTATGGTGTACAAACTACAAAACAAAGAGACATTCGAGGGAAAAATTACTCATGAAAAGGCATATGCACATTAATGACCTCTTACAACATGTGTAGAGAAGATCATAATATACATAACTATCATATACCACCCAAATAAAATTATGCAAGGTGAAAATAATGTTCTATGGTATGCAACACCTCTTCACATGATACAATAACTTACAAGGTTGTGATTAACTTAAGGGAGTGAGAAGTAAGGTAGGGAAAAACTAGAACATCTAGACAACATATTGAAGATTATGGCACACCCTAAGGACAACAAGGCTATGGAACTAGAGGAAGGTTAGGTGGAAGGTTTCTATCTCAAGGATGTTACAAGTGAGGGTCACCAAACCACTTCTAATAGGATTTACCTATGTATCCCACTTGTGCATATTATCAAAGGAACCAAAAGGTCAAGGACTACCTATACCTATAAAAAAACTCACCAAAAGGGCACAACTAGAAAGAGAATCCAAAATGATCAAGTGTGGGATGAAAACCAAATAGTGGACCCTAAAGAACCATGAAAAGAATAATCAAGCTTCGTGAGTCTAAGTAATAATGAGAAGTGGGTTCACCATTCAAAATTATATCCATCCACTTGAAAATTTTTGGCCAAGATATGAACCATGTAAGGACAAGGATATTCAAAGAAAACTCTTAAACCCCTATGTAGTATCGTATTCAAATGGTGTGTGATAGAAAGTAGTATGCCAAGAAACACTAGATCCTATTTGTAATCTACAGGGTGAACTTTAGCAAATACATGACCTAGAAGAAAAATCAAAGTAACATTGTCAGTTTAGGGTAAATAACCATATGATTAAATAAGACTTATAAAAAGTATTATCCTTACTACAACTAGAAGTGATAGCACCCAAGCTTAGAGAGTTTCTCTCTAACTAACAAGATAGGCAGTCTGTAAGTATATCTAGACCAAACATTACTAGAGGATAATATCTCTAAAGGGTAATAAATTCTAGCTACCATCAGGAATTACTACTAGATGCAGGCATAATTGGATGGTAAGTCTTTGATATCTTGATAGATATAGGTCTTGAGGTTGATAACCTAATTGAATATACTTATAAAAATATGGGAATCTCACCTCTACTACACTCACTGCATCTGTTATTAATGACCAATAAAACTAAAGCTCAGCCACTAGGGATAGCTCTTGATGATAGTCTAAAGATTATGGGAGTAAAATTCTAAGATAAATTCAAAGTAATTGAGTCAACAAAATCTAATAACTACCCTACCTTACTTCAAAGATCATGGTGTTATGTCAATAACAAAAACATGTGTTTCAAGCAACATATCATGCACTTAAAGAATGAAAGGAGCATGTGATTGTTATATTAAACATAAAACTTAGAACTCCATATCTAGAAAGTTTGGATATAGAGGATGATATAAATAATATCTATATTATAAATTCTAGTGTAATGGATAATCTTGAACCAAATGTGAAAGGCATTCTCCATTGGGATAATTCCCAATCAATCTTTAACACCACCACCATAGCCTCTAACTATTGGGTTCAAGAGTCATATTAAGAGATTGGATAGAGTTGTATCATCATCAAGATAGGATCCCATAAGAAAATATCTTGATTTAGTTAGAAAGAAAAGCCCTGGGCTCCATGCACATGAAAGGTAGTAAAAATGGTCTTGTTCATTAGTAAAGGAAGGTGTATGAAACTAGTTCATTTTACTAGGATAGGTGACCTTGAACCATGCATTTGAGACCTTAAATCTAGAATCCTAAATGAACATGATCATGTAGATATAATGGAATATATAGTAAAGAGAAATTCTATATGCTAGTAGGCCACCCATCGACCCTTCCTCCCTACATGGGTAGGCATCAAAGAAGATATGCATGCCCAGTTTAGAAAAATAAATGAGTACTAAAAACTATCAATTTATAGTAGAAAATTAGACCCCAATGTTCATATCCAACCCTGTGAGGACATGTGGGTATGAAATATTCCATACTTACCTACTCAACTCTAGGTCCATGCCTTCCTTTAGACATTAAGTGCTTGGGCATGCACATGGTACATTATAACAAAAACTCATATAGAAATGATTACATGGGAAAGATTAAAATAAAATTTTTTACATGTCTTTTCATTCAGATCTAATGTTATAAGCTTGAATAAGCACCTTCAACAACTACACCATGATTTATTTAAGGATGATGTAGTAAAGGAGGACTGAGTGCTACACTTCAATGGAGAAAATGAAACATAGCTATAAAAAATCTATGAATACTAAGGTATAAGTAATAACTTGAGTGAATAAGATGAAGATGACTAGAAAAATAAACTATGATAGAAGAAAGAACTAGTTGGTGTGCAAAGTAGAAGAAGAATATGACAAATCAAGCCAGGCAATATGTACATTGAGACCACTCTAGGTGAATTATAGGTAATAAACACACCCTCAAAAAAACATATACTATATAAGGAGCCCTTAAAGGCCATAAAAGTAAATATTAGCATAGAGGAATAACCTAAGATCACCATAATCAAGGGTTACTAGTTCAATGCCAAAATTTCCTGCATCATGGAAATGCCATGAGAATTCAAAGACTTATCCTTGAGGAGCTTCACATAAATGAAAGGGGTACACTCCTCACTATGGAAGATGAAAATCACATTATTTGAAGATATTTGACCTATCAATCAATGACCCTACTGAATGAACCCTAACCTACAAAGTAAGGTAAAAAATCAAAGAGATAACATGTTGGTTACAGTGTCATATACCCCATAGAAGAGTCTAAATGGGTCATCCCCATGGTAATCAGTATCAATAAATATGGGCACATCCATATTTGTGTTTATTATCATCTCCTAAATTTAGCCTATGTGATATACCATAATCCTACATCCTTCACCAAGGAAGTCCTTGAAGGGGTGGTGGATTATGATATATACACTTTTATAGATGGATTCCTAAGATATAACCAAGTCTAGATTTGATATGTGGACAAGCCCAAGACCACCTTCATGATTGAATTGGTATCCTTCACCTACAATGTCATGCCTTTAAATTTTAAAAGTTCCCCAAACTTATTCTCATGCATTATGATCACAGTCTTCAAAGTTTTTATCCATCAATTTATCTAGGTTTAAAATATATGGGCTTGTGAGGGACCACCATGATAATATAAGGCTTATGTTCAAGTTGTGTTGATAGCTATAGGATTTCTCTCAACTTGAAAAAGTGAGTGTTTTACACAAAATTTGGAACTTTTATATAACATCTCATCTTCAAGGAAGGTCTCTTGGTAGACCATGTAAAAGTGGTAGTCATTCTTAAATTGGAAGTGCCAATTGATCAATGAGAAGTAATTTAATTCTTAGGACACATTGGATATTATTAAAATTTCAACCAACACCATTCAAATATTGTAACACCCTTGAAAGAACTTCTATGAAAGGATAAACCATTTGAGTGGGGAATAGATTAAGAGGAATCCTTTGATACCCAAAAACAAAAGTTGGCTAGTTCTCCCATCTTGTAGTTTCCAAACTGGAACACTCTATTCCATGCCCATGTTGATAGGTATAGGATAACTACTGGTGATATATTAACCCATATAGGTGAAAATAATACCAATCACTCAATCTAATTTACTAGCTAGAAGTTTATTACCACCAAGTGAAATCATACAACCACTGAACAATAGGCATTGAATTTGATTTTTATACTCTAAAAGTTTTGACAGTACCTATTGGCCACCCCATTAATGTTATTTATTAACCATGTGGATTTGAAATATCTTTTAAATAATCTTATCTTCCATGGATCTATTTGCCAGTGGATCATATTATTTTAAGAATTCCAATTCATAATCGTGGTCAAGCTAGGAAAGTAAAACTTGGGGCCTAATCACCTTTTTTGACTCACCAATAGTTAAGTTGCATAACCTATTAAAGATGGCATGTTTGATGCACAACTACATAAGGGAAAATGGGTACCAAAATAGCTTGATGATATTATAACATTTCTTACTTTAGGAGCCACACCAAATACCGTGACCAATAAACAAAAGAAATAACTCACCCTATAATCCACCCCCTATTAAATCATTAACAAAGAAATTTACAAACAAGGGAATGATAAAGTCCTAAATAGATGCATCCTTCTAAATGAGTGTTCAACTATTCTACAATAATATCATGAAGGACACTTTTTGAAATATTCTCTTTTCAAGAATCTAATGGCTAACTATATTTAACGATGCCAAAGAATACACTCAGAACTGTGATACATGCTAAAGGATTGGAAAGCCAAACCACCACAATGAGATGCCATTCATTCTAATCCTCCTATAGGCATGCATTATAAAAGACCCATTAACTTTATAGGACCAATTTCACCTACCACATGATGGATTGACATGTGCTACATCATTACTGATATTGACTACTTCACCAGATGGGTTGAAGCCATATTGACCAAGAATTACACTATGACCATAACCTATTGATTCCTATGGGAAGACGTAATTATAAGGTATGGATTCCCCTTAAGCTTGAATAATGACCTAGGAACCCATTTCATAAATGATATGGTGTAGATCCTCCTATCGAGGTTCATGATTTCCCATCACAAGACTACACCATACCATCTGCAAGATAAAGGCATTGCATAGGCCTTAAAAAAATTTAGGCCATTACCTCATAAATATATCTAACACAAGATGCATGGGTTGATATGCTCAAGTATCAATAATTATATGGGTGTATCAGATCAACTATAAGTGAATCAACAAATCTACTCCATTTTAGTTGGCACTTGGTATGGAAGCCATCCTTCTTATGAATGTTTTGGTCCCATCCCTATACATAATCTAATTTGGTTGCATATATGACCTAAAATCCTCACAATATGTATTGAAGAACTACAAAAACTAGATGAAAGTTTCATTCTTTCCAAATGGATCCAAGACACTAAGAAGGCCTAAAAAATCATGGCATGATAGGCATATAAAGGAAAAAATTACTAATTGAGCGTGCCCAAGTTATTTTGTATGATTCAAAATACCTCAATCACCCTATTCAGCTACAAATATATTGGTTTGGGCCATATATAATTGAAAATATCTTAGGAAATGAAGCATTCAAGATTCACACCTTGAATGTATAAATGTTTCCTAGGAATTTCAATGGCAACAAGCGCAAGCCATATCATGCTTAATGTATAAGATGTAAACCTAATAATAAGGCATATGCCATTTTTCTCTAAATTTTTCTTTCTTCATTATTTTTGGATTTTGTATAAGTATATTGATATCATGGTGATCAAAAGTGATAAATCATGCACTACTCTTAATACCTAGCTGGGTAAGCCAATAGGGTATTTTCTACAAAAAGTTAACACACTAGGTGTCTTAGTATCTCTAATGAAGAGAAATAGATGCCAATTTTTAGATATTCATGAGCACTAAGATTTGAAATAACTCTAAATAGTATCATATAATTTCTCCATACTCCTAAAATGAATCACAAATTTCTCTCTTCACCATAGGACTAGACACATGATTTAGTGTAGGGTAAGGAAATGTAACTCTAAAAACTCAAAAATATCAAACCAATCTGATAATTGGCATCAACACTAGGATATGGAAAAGATAGACATGAACCACATGGTTCATACAACAAAAGGGTCTCAAAAAATGGTAGCAGTAATAAAGAGGTAAAATATGGAGATCACCCATCACATGAGAGAGATCTAGATAAAAGATATAGAGTAGGGAAGAGTGAAAAGACTATAAGTCTAGGGCCTACTAGGAAAGTAAAGCAATATAGATAGAAGATTAATCTATAAAATACTAAAACTGAGAATGAGACCAAACGGAAAATAAATAAATAAAAGGAGACACATACTATAATCTCTATTTGAAACCCCCATTATCGAATATATATTAATTGACACCCATAAAATAGAGGATGAAGAACTCTCAACAACATAAGAAGAAGTAAAAACTAGAAGAAGTAAATTAAGCCACCTAGTAGGAGAAGGGACTAGGGGATGAGATGAAATAAAAACTACATCACAATTGAGGAGAATGGATTAATTGGAAATGCATTACCTAGACAATGTATAAAGATGAGAAGAATGAAAGTCTAAGGTGGTTGCATACAAGATAGAATATTATAACCACTAGAGCACATATCATAAGGTTGATGCATGTAAGGATTACCCGGTGGATATAAGAAGAAATAATAGTGATAGGAACCCCATCTAGGATGACCATGTTAGGAGGTAGATGGAGGAAGTTGACACGTTCTAGCTTTGGGAATTTCATTTCTTTAGAAAAGTGGAAGAACAAGAAAGGTTACTTATTTATTAAATTCATGAAGATGAAATGTATTTTTTAGGAAGAAAGATGTAGATTATGGTGACACAAATTGAAAAAACCATAGGATTGACATAATATGGTGTTGACATAAAGGGAGTGTTAGGAAACTAGATGGACATTAACGTAATGACACAATAGTTAAATTTTAGGAAGGGAGCATATGTTTTTTTAGTCCCTAACATAAGTAATATAACTATCAGAGTGGTGACTTGATAAGTTATTTCAAAGCTATATCCAACTGGATGGTGGGAATAAATCATCTAGAACTACTTGTATATATTTCATAAATGGAAAAGGGAGTTTGCTTCAACATAGTTAAGTATATGTTAGACTTGATTATAAAGGAGGCCAAGAAGGCTCATATAGGGTAATTTAAGTTCATATTTAATCCATCCTCATGGTATTTGTATTTGCTGAGATCATAGTTTATGAATGAAAGAATGGGAGAGAAAGATGGACTTTCCCTAACCACCAATGGTCCATTGTAGTTAAATGTTAAGAGTTCACATGCCTTGTAATAATTAACTCAAATTATAAAACAAGTCTTGCACAATGTAAAATGTGTCTAAGAGAATATTTGGGAGAATAATAACACATCTTGAGGATGTTAATAGAAATAATGAAAGTCTAAGCCCAATTTATAGTAATTCAACATCTTTACTTGATATAGGTCATGATGAGCAATGTAAATGTGCCACCTTGGCTCATATTATCATATGGATTCACCACATAATATTTTATGGATAAAATAAACAATATCAAGGAAACATAAATGGTTAATAAGATACTCAATAGGTCAACGTAGACATCCATACCATGCACACTGTATATGTAAAATAAGGGAATATGTATATGAAATAAGTAGATGAAGTGGAAAAGAGATAATGTGATATCCAATAGATCATATATATTCATGAAAATACATACCAAGTAAACTAATATTTTAAGAATTTAAAATGGTGTGATGACGTAATGACTAAAATGTGAAGGAGACCCTTTGTCCCTGTAACTCAACAAAAGGGCTCAAATGCTTAAGTAAGCCATGAGGAATAGGGTGAGAGAAGAAATATATGACCACCCTTGGCCACACTAGGAGGAATGAGAGAAGGAGAGACACATGATAGGCTCAAAAGAAGGTGAGGAATGGAAGAGAGGAATGCAGTTTCCCTTAAGAAGAATGACCCAAAGAGAAGAGAGATGACCACCAATACAAAATCAAGAAAGAATATGGAGGAGGTCTTGGAGTGAGAATAAGTTTTGAGGTAAAAAGGGAAGGAAAAGGAGCATGAAATACCAATCCCTACACCTAAAGAAGAGGATACATATTCAGAGGATCATACATCTTTAGAGGAAGTGCCTTTAACTAAGAAGAGAATCAGGTGGTATGAAATACATCAACCACCCTAGATAGGAATAAAATAGTGTCCAACTCCAAAACCAAAAGATAATGTGTTAGCCATGTTAGCTTGAGAGAACAAGGGAAATGGGATAGTAGATAGAGATAGGATGGAAGGACAATCTAGATAGCCAAAAGAAAGGTGTGTGAGAATAAAGGAAGATAATATGCATTTGAGGCTTAGATGGAAGATGCCTCAAGAATAACCCCACCCATTCAAAGAGAAATACTGATCTAACCCACACAAGATGTGGTTGAGTGTTTAGGAGAGGATGATATATTAAATGAATTTGAGTATGGGTAGCTACAAGATGAAGAAAGTGAATAGATGAGGACATAATTGGAAAGAAAAGATGAACAAGAAGGGTATGATGAGGATGAGGCCATCCTCGTAGAAGATATACCACCATAATGCAATATGGAAGAACCTCAAGGAGAATGCATCTAAAAAATTTGAGAGTAATATTAGAGTGGGACACATGATGAACACCTATATCTTTGGGTTTCATTGGTAACATACTAAGCATGTTAGATAACTTGATGATAATTATCCTTTTCCCTAGAATTTTATATAGATGAACTCATTCATAAGGTTCCAAATATAACTAAGGTCCCACTTTCCATAAACCACCATCCTAGACCAGGGATATTTATCATAAACCTTTTGAATCATACCAAAGCACAAGTGGGTAACACTTTCCTAAATCTAGCTACTGAGGTAGCTCAATATGATTTGATAAAAATAATGACTTTTCAATAGTAGAAAGAGACTGTAGTGAATTGGACAACACCATCAAAGAGGAAGCAAATAGGTACATACTAATTGAGCAATCCTACAATAGGCCAAAAAGAGGAAGGCTATAGTAGAACACATGTTGAATAAGGAACATGTAAAATAGGAAAAGGTTGAATATCAACTATATGAATTTAAATTTAGAGCCCTAAGGTTAAGTAATAAGATTTCTAAATCTTGACCTACTCTCTTGGATGTAGTTGATGTCATGCACACCAACCCAATAATAAATTTAGAATTTTTGTCTATTAAACTCATTGAGAGGGAGAAATAATGGGAAATACATCAGGATAGGCTAGAAGAGGTCCAAATCAAATAAACTAAGTCATAAAGATAATACTAAGATACTATCAAAATCCTCTCTAACTATGGAGCTAGTGTAGAATACTTGATCAAAAATTTCTCTGAGTAAACCAAGAATATCTAGTCCCATTTTCCCTCTCAAGAAGATGAATAGAGAACCCTATCTACCTTAGTCTACATAAATAATAACAAAGAGGAGATATCCAACTTAATAAGAGATTCATAAGCACTAGCCTAATAAATAGGCACCACTAAAATGGAATTAGAGTTACAGTTCTTAAAAATACAAGGAAGAACTTTGGATGAAGAGAGCCTTTTGGAGGAAATTCTAAAGGAAGGACTATAAAAGATAGAGTAATTAAAGTAACAAGTTGAACCCCTCAATATTAAGATCATGATGCTTCAAAGGATAATTATTAAATCAACTATAGTATGATAGAATATCCAGTCCACCATATGTTGTTGGGAAGAATTTTAGAGAGATTTGCACACTAGCATTCTAGAGATTTATACTCCCATCCTTAAGAATTATCACCCAAAGGAAGGAATCAGTTGCATAAGGATGACCAATCAAGTTAGTGTGGGTTAAATGTTGACCCTATAAAATGAGTTTTATGGATGATAGGGGATAGGTCAGTAAGGAAGGAGAGTTGAAGGGAATGGGTGTTAAATGATACTAAAATCCTATCAGCCCACTATATGACTGAATAAGATAAGAGATTTGGGTAGATTACATTATTGGTGTAGTGTTTTTTCCCATTGGGTTTTGCCTACATGGCATTATAGCCATTCTATGTCAATTAAGCTTCCTTAGGTTAGTTATAAAAGGGTCACATAAGCGAAATTCATTTTAATGTAATTATCTAATTAAGAAAATTAGAGGCTTACTCATGTTGCCCTAGTTTTCCCTATATGTACCCCAATTTTACTTTTTGGAAGGTAAGACAAGTTAATGTGATTTTATGCAAGTAGGTCATATTTTGCAATATTGTTGTGTGAAGACAAGCTTCTTCCTTATTTGAAATTTATTTGTGATTTCATTGCTCCATACATAGATTTTCTCAATCTTTTGTATAAGGATCCAAGATCATGGCCAATCTGACATGGTATTAGAACCATTTTTGCCAATATTTCAACAATATTTGTGGTGAAATACTGCTACATTCATTATTCTAACATAAACAAGGGTTTGGTGGGATCCCTTGGAGAATTTGTGCAAAAATTTCCACTAGATTTTTAGATCTCAAAAACAATTGTGCCATTGGTTTTAGAAGGTGCCAAAACCCTTAGATTGACTGTAAACATGACCTTGTTCTGGAACAAACATTTTTTCCCTTCTTTTTGGCATTCCAAGGCCCCATTTTTCATTTTTTATAAAAAGTGTACACTTCCTGTGTAGCTATGCAAACATGCCTTCTAGGTTTTCTTCCTCAGGTCAAAATCTCAAATGGGTCTCTTTAAAAATTTTCATTTCTAAAGTATTTTGGATATTTTTGGCTTGCCTAAATTTGTGTGCCATCAAACCTTTACATTACTCAGATCTACAGGTGGTCATTAATTTAGATCTATAGTTACTATACTTTATGGTACATGCATTAGAGAGTTAATGACCAATTTGGACTTTCATAGGGTTGTTACTTAGCCTTCAAACCAACTCAGACTTGTGAAGTTACTTTACTTGAAAACTTGTGAAGTTAAATAAGTAGGGTGCCAAAACCTAGATTACACTGTGAAATACCAACTTAGACTTGTGGAGTTGCTTTACTTGTAAATTTATGAAGTTAAATAAGTAGGGTGTCAAAACCTAGATTATACTATGAGACTGACCCAGACTTTCAAAGGGTCATTGCTGCCTTACTCAGGTTTTTGAAGGGTGATTACTTGTAGAAGTCAAGTAGTGTGGAAACTTTGGATTACTCTTTCAAGACCAACCAAAACTTTTGAAGGGTCATTACTACCTTAATTAGGTTTTTAAATGCTAATTACTTATAGAAGTCAAGCAGTCTAGAAACTCTTGATTAGTCTTCCAAGATCAACCTAAACTTTTGAAGGGTCATTACTACTCAGAGTTGTAGGATACCTTTACTTAAGTTTTTTTCCATTTCTATATTTTTCAGTAAATAATTATAGAGACTATAGTTACAATAATGTGGCATTGAGGAAAAAAAACAACCAATTAATTCTATCTATGTTTGCAAAAGTGGGTCATGACTATTCAATTTTCATCTCTACATTTCATGCTACCAAATGTGTACTTGGATCCACTTGGAAAATACCATCACTCAATGATTTTGTTGTCGATCTAACACAAAATCAAGATAAACTTTTTCAAATAAGTGCACTAAAATCTTCAAAATCATATGCCTTCATTATCAATCAATACATGAAGAAGCCTTCTAGCAATTAAAACTAAGAGAAGAAATAATCTAAACTAGATCATGAGCACAAGAAGAATAATAAATTAGATGCCAAGCCTAAGGCATCATCAAATTAATCCTCCTCAAGTAGGAAACCTAAGAATGAGAAACTCAAATGCAAATTTTTCAAGAAACTTAGGCATGGTGAATCTCAGTCCATGAAAAGAAGATTGACACCTTGACTAAGATGCTTGAGAAAAATAACATCAGTGTTTCTAAATCCTTAACTCATAACATGTCTGTATAATATTATGTAAAGGTGAAAGATAAAAAAAAGGGTAAAAATAAGGTCAAGACACCTATTGTAGTAGCTTCTTATCCTTCAAATTGGGTTATTAACTCGAGTGCTTCTTATCACATGGCCTCCTTAGAGGATCTATTTTCATAAATATATCCAAGTTTTGTGCCTTAAATTCTCATGGGTGATGACACTTTGGTAGAATTCTATGGTAAATGATTGGTTGAAGTAAGTGATGAGACCTTTAATGATGTTCTGTGTGTTCCTTCACTATCCACCAATCTTATGTCTATGTAACAAATCACTCAGATAGGTATAGGGAAGTGAGTTGAGTTCACACATGATTCAATGGTTATCAAAGAGATATGCAATGAAATCATAGTGGATTATGGAAAGGCCAATCATCAGTCTAATCTATATACCTTCTCATAATTTTTCCTAGATCAACCCTCAACTGTATTGCTTACTCATGTAGATGGAGTGAGTAATCTATGGAATGAATGGTTTAGCCATTTAAATTACCATTACTTAGAGCAACTCATTCATCAAGACATGGTTTTAGGGTTACCTAGAGTCAAATTCTCAGATGGCCTATGCAATGGCTGCATTCTTAGCAAGCATCCAAAAGAAAAATGTGACAAAGGTACAACAAGGAGAGCCAAATAAAAGTTGTAAATTGTCCATAATGACATAGTAGGTCCATTTATAAAACCTTCATTAAATAGGACCAAATACATGCTCACATTTATCTATGACTTTTCAAGGTACACCTAGGTGTTTTTTCTCAAAAAGAAGTATGAGGTCTTTGATCACTTCAAGGACTTTAGGGCACTTGTGGGGAAGCAGTCAGATTATTCCATAAAAATCTTAAGGACTAAAAATGGTAGGGAGTATGTCAACAATAGGTTTGAGAAATTTTGCATATCAAAAGGGATTAAAATTTAATACATAGTTCCATACAATCCTTATTAGAATGGTGTGGCTAAATGTAAGAACTATTCCTGAAAGGAAATGGCCAAACAACATGTTTTAATCAAAATATCTTGCTCCTCAGTTTTAGGCCAAAGTAATCAAATATGTGTGCTACATTCAAAACCATGTTCCTGAAAATCCTTGAAAATAATCACTCTTTTTGAAGCTTGGAACAGTCACAATCCCATAGTGGATCACTTTTGAAAATTTAGATCGCCATTAATGGCCTATGTTCCCAAGAAGAAATGCAACGCAATGGACCCTTAGATTTAGTATTGTATCTTTATAGGGTATCCATAAGGTGATAAGGGATATATAATTATCCATCCTAGAAACCATGAGTTTTTCATTGAAAGGAGTGTTAAATTTCATGAGGGCCCACTTGAACTCACTACTGATACTTTAGGCTTTTTAAAAGTCTCACTAGACATCAATTCCACCTCATACAGTGACTTAAATCCACCTTAAAATCCTCCTAATGATCAAGATGACTCTTATTATTCTTATTCAAGTTCAAGTGATGAGAGTAGTGATGAGGATTATCCTTCTTCATCTCATACTCACACTTTGAATGATGATGACTCACCTCTTGAGTTTCTAATCTCATATAATTTTGGTCTCACTTGGGCCAAATAGACACTTCAAAGTGTTGGGAAATGGGTTAGAAATCCCTTGGATATAAGGCAAACACATTCATAGTTTCAAGGGAATTCACATGCCTACCTGGCCATTACCTTAGATCTGTGAACCTTTCATGAGGCATCTAGCATTCCAAAATGGGATTCTACTATGCAAGAGGAGTATAGTTCCCTAATCAAGAACAAAGCATGGGACTTGGTCATTCTTCCTAAATAAAAAACTATTCAATTAAAAATGGGTTTATTATTCTAAGTATGGTGCAAATGGGTCTATTGATAAGTATAAATATCATCTAGTTGTAAAGGGGTTTTCTCAGGTGCCTGGCATAGACTACATAGAGACATTTGCTCATGTAGCCAAGATGACATCTATCAAACTCACTCTAGCCATCATAGCTGTACATTAGTGATATTTTCACCAAATGAACATCAAGAGTGATTTTATATATGGCAACCTCAAAAAAGAGTTCTACATGGATCAACCACAAGTCTTTATGGAAGATTCCTCCTTGGTCTATAGACTCATGAAATCTGTCTATAGACTCAAATAAACTCTTTAGGCATGGTATACCAAGATGGACTCCTTTCTCCTCACATCCAGGTTCACTAGATGCCACTTAGATCTAAATGTCTACATCTTATAGCATGATGATTCTTTATTGATCCTAGTTTTCTATGTGGATAACTTGTTGATTATAGAAAGCTCATGATCATCCATCTCAACATTGAAAACTACACTTTTAGATAGATTTTCAATGACAAACATGGGATTGATACTTTACTTTTTAAATATTGAAATCATTCAGTCAAATTCTAGTATGAATTTATCACAATCCAAGTATTCCATTGATTTACTTATAAGGTTTAACATGGTTGATTCTAAGCCAAATCCTACTCCCTTCTTGTCTAGTGTGAAGCTTAAGGCCAATTGTCCCACACCATTAGTTGATGAAACTCCATATTAACAACTTATGGGTCATCTTATCTATCTCACACACACTAGACCTAACATATCCTATGTAGTTGGCATGGTCTCCCAATTTATACATGAACCACATGAATTGCATTGAAAAGTAGCTAAGCAGATTCTACAATACATTTAGGGTTCGCATAACTATGGGATACACTTAGATCAGGAACAAAGGTTGATTTAATTGGATACACATATTTAAATTGGGCTAGAGATATTTAGAGTCAAAATTCCACTTTAGGCAATAGTTTCTCACTTGGTTTAGGTATAATAAGTTGGTTAAGCAAGAAGCAACATGAAATTGCTTTATCATCTATAGAGGTATAATATAGAGAGGTTATCAATTCCACCACTGAGGTGATTTGGATTTAGGGGATTGTCACTGAGTTTGGTATCAAGTTTCATAAGCCAATAATCATTTATTATGACAACCAAAGAACTATCTATATTTTTAGGAATTTGGTTTTGCATCAAAGGACCAAACACATAAAGATTCACATGCACTTCATCAAGGAGCTTATCAATGAGCAAGTCATTGATCTTCAGTACTATCCAACATCAAAGTAAATTGTAGATATTCTGACCAATCCCTTCATAAAGAGTAAATTTGTTCATCTATGAGCTCTCATTGGGGTTAGGGTTTTTCCACCTTCTTCTTCCTCCTATGGAGGTTATTGTTCATATGTACTTGGGTACCTCATCAAGCTTTCAATGTTGGGATCCAATTCTCATCTCACCTAAGATGTTATTAAGCAGGGGTGTTGGTGTAGTGCTTTTTCCCATTGAGTTTTGCCTACATAGCCTTATGGCCATTCTATGTCAATTAAGCTTCCTTAAGTTAGTTATAAAAGGGTCACATAGGATAATTTCATTTTATTATAATTATATAATTAGAAAAATTAGAGGCTTTCTCATGTTTTCCTAATTTTCCCTATATGTACCCCACTTTTCCTTTTTGGAAGGTAAGATAGGTTAAACTAATTTTATGCAAGATGGTCATATTTTGCAATATTATTGTGTGAAGACAAGCTTCTTCCTCTATAATTTATCTATGATTTCATTACTCCATATATAGATTTTCTCAATCTTCTGTGCAAGGATCCAAGATCATGGCCAATTTGACATACATCTTAGGTACCCCTTGACTATTACAAAATCTCTAAAGAGGTTAGTAGTTGAAAAGTGATAATAAATATCAATAGTGGAAGGGATAGAAACAAGTTCTACATTATGATTAATGGTAAGAGATAAGTAGGAAAAATAGGAGGGAGCATTCAAATTTAAAATTGGGTTGACATCCTCTATCCCTCCTACTCCTCTTTGAATACTATAAATGACTAGTTTTGAGAAGAAAAGGATGTTGGTTAATGGAAAATCATTAGTAGTTAGTTGTTTGGTTTATGATTTAGATGTTATAACTGTCATTGGTGGATAACTGTGTTTTGAGGGTTTCCATGTATCATGGTCTATAAGAAGGTATATTTTATGCTAGTGATTAATATAAATTTTCACATCTTTCCATCATGGTGTTTATATTTCATTTAATTATAATATTTTTTTGAAGGTAAAGGGTCTAATTAGTGCATATGCATTAATATCATAGGTTTAAGGGTATAGTGAGGGTAATAATAATGTATCTAATCTATGTAAGAGGGGGAGTATAGAGGCCTAGATCACACTAGATGATTCATTCTTGGACACCATCATTTCCAACTAACTTGACCTAGCCCAAAAATTCTACTATGCACCTATGGTGATTGTGGGGAATGTCTTTTTCCTCATGAAATGTTGGCACAGGGAAAGTTTCATTGGGCATAAGATTTGGTGTCCTAGCATTGAAGCCTTGATAAGTAAATTAAACTAATAATGACTATGACAAATTATAATCTTTAGTATGGCTCCCCATTTTCTAGTTATTTTATATAGCTTTTATTGCCTTTCTCTGGCTTAGATTTTTATAATTTGGGGGTTATCATTATTTCTAGGTATTTTGATTTTGTTTTTTTAATTTTTGAGTCCATTTTTAGTGACATTATATATGTTATAATTTTATCATGTAAACCATCACACTCACACACACACACACACACACACACACACACACACACACACACACACACACACACACACACCCACACACACACACACACCCACACCTTGATGTATTCCTTCTTGCATTGTACCAGTATGTGGAATCATATAATTTGTATGTTATTTGATAAAGTGTTATATTTGATTATAATTTCTCTATGGATATTTCTATTTCCATTTATTCATGGTTCATTTTTATATAATTTTGAAATACCATTTTATTCTAAAAATTTGTTATTTAAATTCATTCCACCTATATCACATTAACTTTATATTTATAGTTCTATATGAATTCCACAAATTGAGTGGAAGGACATAAGTGAAGATCATAAAGAGAAACAAATCTAAGATGTGGACTTATTTTTGATACCATAAAATGGGCATGAGTCACTCCATAAATAAAATCCATGGTTGGATACCAACCTTGGGATCATTATGTGAATTACATGATATTAATCTATAGTATTTCCTAGTTAGGAAATCTTTCATTATTTCCTAGTTAGGAAATCTTGTAATGAAAGGATTACTTTACGTAGATATTTTTTTAATGAAGCCATTAAAAATTGATAGTAAATTTCTTCATTAGCATTAGTTTTGGAGTCAGTTTTGGCTTCAAAATTATGACATTTTTTATTGGATATTGATTTCTTTGAGGTTGATAAAATAAAATTGAGTGACATTTCTTAATGTTAAAACTCTGTCGATAATCATTTTAGTAATTTCTTGGTAGAGTTTGTGGTGAAATTTTTTTATGAAACTTATATTTGTGTCAAAAAATCTCATCGTGTTCCAATTTTTTTTAAATTTTTACTTAAAAATAAATTGGTTTTCTAAGGTGTCAATGAGCATCAATTTTTTGCATCAATGCATATGATTTTCCTCTTGGGGAAAAAATAAAGATTTAATAGAAAATTTTAAATAGGTTTGCATGAAAAAAATTTAATTACATAAATATTGTGGTTTTACCTTATAGAGTGAAAAGGGTAGAGGGATACATTAAGAGTGGAAATATTTTGAGACCAAATTGACCACAAAGAATCAATAGTGATTGCATCTAGGTATAAATACATAACAATGATGACCAATTCATTTTATTATCTCAAGGATGATACAAAGTTTAAATACATAGATTATGTTAGCTATATTATTCTTTGGAACATAATGTAAATAATGAAATCTTACAGTCATAGTTTGACATTAGATAGCTATAATGTCTTTTGCACCATGAACCATACTCTACAACACCTCATAGAGAAAGACATTGGATAATAATTATTCATACTTCATTATTAATTTTTTTATTATATAGAAATTATTTGAGTATCAAAAGAGTTAATATAATTAAAATAATTAACTAAAAATATTTTAAAATCACTTAAATGTTATAAAATAATGGTAATTATCAAATGCAGGTACAAAATTTATTATCAATGCCTTATGTTTCATCTCATGCCACTATCAATTTTTATAATCTTGATTTTAATAATATATTAAGGGTAAGGGACCTAAACACCCTTAATTAACAAAAAAAAAAAAAAAAATCATAATAATTTAACATGATTTGAACTTACTATGCAAATAATTATCTTTTATTTAAATATGCAAGAGCAATCTTTTAAAAATAATCAATTATTATGTAAAAATAATTCCAATTGTCACTATAAAATATTACCAAAATATCTTTATCTATATATCTTTTTGTAAAAAATAAAATGCAATACTACCAATATAACTCAATTAAAGTAACCAACTTTTCATTTGTATGCTTCCGAAGAGTGATGCATATTTGGGTGTAGTTCCACATTATGTAAACATGTAAATAAGTGTGTTAATATTTTCCTATTAGAATGTAGTGTGCCATCAAATTTATAGCTAGGAGACAATCTAAACAATATTCTCAGCTATGAATAATATGTTTTTTATTTCATATAAATGCATATAATTTTATAGAACCTTTTACATGTTTTAAATGTATACTGGCACAATATTTCATTTCTTCAATTTGATAAAATTTTCACCAATTTCTATTCAAATTTTTGAATGAAATAAATATTTACTCCTGAGTTAAAGTAGGTAAAACACAATCCAATATCAAAATATTTCCTTACAATCTTCCACAAGGCGAGAATGAATATATGACTAAAGTAATGATAACATAAATATGAAAAATTTAGATGTTTGGTCTGTGTTCTAAACTCAATAATCCTTGGAACTTTGAACAAAACTCCTTATACTCCCAATACAAATATATTCCTTCCAATTGGAATGATATTTGAAATAGTCAAGCAATACATGAATTATTTTTCAATAAGGTGAGTTACTAATACTTTTTTAAAAAAAATTAAGTTATTTCCACCATTGTGATATTTTATTTTAAATACTAACTTAGAATGAAATATAATGATTAATTTGATCTTGAGAAAGTTATAGTAGCAAAAATGTTTGGGTGAAACTAAAAGTAGAAATAATGTTTGAGGAAAGAAATGTTTTTTCAATAATACTTGTTGATAAAAAAAATTGTGATTGATTATAAAAATTTAAACCATTATAAAAAATGATGGAAAAGTAAAAAATAAAGAATTACTTAAATTTAAAGTAGTGTATTTGAGAACTAAAAAAAATATTAATGAAAACATCTAAATCTCAATAACATTATATAGCAATGTAATTTTCAAAATGCTCAAACAAATATTTTTATATAAATAGTGTAAACTCAATTTAATTTATTTCCTTGTTGAACACTTATCATAGATAAAGTATCTTATTTCAAAAAAACTCCTTACATCATCTACATCATGAATAAAGGCTATTTAAGCAGATAATGTTGCCATAAACCATTTTCCATTTCTAAAATCTTTTTAAAAATAAACCTTCAATGAAATGATATAATTTTCTCTAGGCACACCTTTGTTTAGTGCGTCAACTAAAATAGTACTTAGACAATAAAAATGAATTCTAGGTTCCTTCCAAATCATGTCCAGATTCTTAATAAATATCTCCCCATTTTTTTGCAATGCTCATAACCCCTAAAAAAAGGTCAAGCCTCTACTTTAGATATTAACAATAGTTTCATTGTAATTTTTTATATGTTTACATTTGTATTAGACATAAACCAAAAATTTATTTGAAACTATTCTAACACAATTGTTAAAAATTGGGTGAAATATCATATTGATTGTATGTTCTCATTGTTGACTTGGATTATGTTATTATCATTTTAATAATGTTATTAATTAACAATCCTTCAAAGTTGAGAACAAGAAATTTTATTTTTGGAGACATTAAAAAAATTAATAATATTGAGATTCAATTCTACATTGAATTTATTTTGAATTTAATAGTAATATGTTAGTTACTTGCATTCTTAGGAATTTTCATAGATTGTACATTGTCTCCAGTAAAATCTACACAATAATTTAAAATTATAAGTATTCAATACTTGACAAATAGAATCAAACCAACATTGCGAAGTAATGATTTTTTTAATAATTTTAAGTAATAATCAATACATGTTTTTAGGACAAGTGTGATAATTGATGGTGTATGCCTTGATGTCATTGTTGTGTTTACCAATGTGAATTGCATGTTATGATGAAGCTCATCTTGATGGTTAGATGTATCATCTAATTATTTAGTTATCTCCCCTTGAGATTAAGTTGAACATTAATTTAATTGGACTTCATCATTTAATTTATTATCTACTTTTATCATTGTTTTTTATACCTTAATAATTTATACCAACATGAAACATACAAGTTTAGAGTGACAATTAAAAATTATTTAGAATTGGTGGTTGTTCTCAAATTTATAAATAATTATAATAGCTGAGAACATGTGGTCTTCCATTCTTATAAATAATGTAATGTAGATAATTCATTTTAGTAAATGTCACAATCTAGAGTGTTGAATTTTACTATGAAAATAATTTAGTTTAATACACAAATTTTATGATATTATAAAATAATATACTTCCTAGAGGTATAATGAGACATTTTTAGTGATGTTTAAGCATGATCTCATACTTTGGATTTTCCAATATGAATATCAGTGAAGTGATATTTAAACTTGTAGAAACTTGTAATACATTTGTGCCTCCATAAAGTATTAAAATAAGGGATAGTTTATGTTGCATATTATTAACATGTGCCCCACAAAATTTATATATCTCTCTTACTTGAGTTGATGATCTAATAAGATAATCCCAATATCTATTGTCCTTATAGTATTCAAAGGCTTGTCGTGTGACCAATCAAGTTCTATTTTTACTTCTTCATCAAGCCTATCTTTTGAATTATAGACACCATAAATACTAAATATCACTGACAATCCATTGAACCACCTTACTCATTCAAAATATTATAAAATCCTTCAAAAATGATTTCATTCTTGTCTTTAGCATTTTTCATGTAAATGCATACATAATTATGAAACACGTAAGATTTAATAATTAGAACAAGAAATATGCACACATAATTCATTGCACTAGAACTAATGTAAGAGAGTATATCTATAATATAAATTTATTTGATATCAATGATATCAGTCAAAATGTTACAAAATTATAAAATAATCATCTCTAGGCTAAGAGGAGAAAGATGGTTTTATAGTACTTCCATTATTCTGCCAAATAGAAAAGAAAAACACACTTGCATGTGAAATCATAAGTATTTTTCTCCCTTGGTTTAGAATGTTTAGTACATAATGATACATATAAATATAAGAGGTTAATTTAATCCTTTGATATTTCAATATTATCTTATATTTTATCTAACTCCCTTGCCTTATTTGAATAGTTTTTATTTTCCCCCTTTCATCCATGAATTACCCATATAGTTGAGCTAAGTTATTTTCATGCATGCCAAAAATATTGATCACATTTTATGTAGTGCATCCCTTTATAGATACTTCTTTACGGACCCATGGATTCAAATAATCTAAATTTTCACCCTTGAGACTCTATTATCCTTATCTCTTTTGTAATAGGCACTTGAAATCTATGACTACGTACTAGGTTCAAGATTAATTCCTCACCAAATTCATCCACTAATAAATCTTATCTATGAGTACAAATAATTATTCCATAGACATAACCCTTGTGCATATGAATAAATCTATTGTAAGACTATCCAATGAATTTTCCTTGAAATCCTAGTCATTGTATTTCTTACGGAAACAAGGCAGCCCACTATCTATGTAGAGATCAAAAAGTATAAACCATTTTTCCCAGATTCCATCAGGAAAAAGTAAAAATGATAGCTTATCAATAAGGCTATCAATTTTTTATTTCAAAACTATTCAAAATGTCTTGTCCAAATGCATATATGCGAACATAAAAATAATTTACATTAATTAGACATATAAAGTAATTAATGAATATATTTTTAATTGTTAGTTAACTAAAATTAAATATTTGATGCACCTTCCAATTATCTAACTTATCATGGCTAGAGCTAGGGAATTTGGTATTTATTCTATGATCCATGTCACCCTTTGTATAACTAGTGAATAAAATTTGTTGGAACCTATGTTTTATTGGAAATATTTTTTGTTTGTAGATATTGATTATTTGATTTATTATGGGTTTGAAATAAATAATACAAGTATAACTTTAGATTATTCTGTCAAGAAAATAAATAAAATCATGATTTGCCAAAATAATTTTTTGAGTTATGATGGTATGTTGTCCATCAATAATGTATAAGTTAACCTTAGAATCCTAAAATTCATACTCTAACTTAATATCAAAGATATCACTAGTTGTTTTTTTTAAAGGGAAGTAGTATTTCCTCCTACTAAAGAGTCACGTGATTACACATCATAGAGCTAACTAATAGATTAACAATGGCTAAACAAGGGATTGGTAATGGTATTTAGAAAGATATTGATGGCAATGTTCAAATCTAATGTTGAATTATTTTTCATTGAATAGGAAATGTTAATCTCTTGAGATGTTGAAGATTCACTTTTATTCAATTTTTTCCATCTTGCTTCAATATATTTTTCTCCCTTGTAGATGCCCTTAGATCTTGGAAGTGTGATACTAAAGGTTTTTTTAGAGCTTGGACAATATTTACCTCCTCATATATGTAAACATTTTTAAATGAAAAGTTATTTTATAATTATTTATTCATATTCAAGTGGTAGGTGATGGATGAAGTGAATGTGTATTTATAAATTATTCATAATGTTATTTGAATTCCATTACAAATATATTAACAAATTTTCACTCCAGTGGTGTCTCCATTTGTATACAATTCTAATTTCCAACTATAAGAATAGCAATAATTTTTTTGATATTTTTCCAAATGAACCATGCCACTTTTATATATAATAGATCATACATCTCCATTTGAATAATTTTACATGCATTTTGTTTTTAATTTGCTCCACCTAAACACTTAATATAATATACAAAGTGCATTTCATGTGTAATATTATCCCAACCTCTTGATATTCCCCCTAATAAGAAATCAAACAACTAGAGGTCATTGTGATAGTTTTATGAACAAAATATTTATACAAACCACTCCTCGTCATTTTCATCCTAGTCTAGTACAACTTTAATAAATGAAATATCTCAGTAGGGAGAATTTCCCATAAGATAAATTATTTCCTCTTGTAAATAATTAATCACAATTTGTTAGTTGCATTATGATTGTCAAAGATTAAATATATGTTGAAAACAAAATTTTAAACCATGTAAAAACAAACTATTTAGATACATTACTCAATAGATCATTAATTTGAAAGGATGGCTATTAATATTTAAACCTTTAAGATGGTAATTGATGAGGGTTATATAGAGTTTTTTAAATGGAGGAAGCAATGGTAGTGGCAAAGTAGGGTTAGGGGAGTAGGAGAGCAGGGGCATAGGTCCCTTACAAGGACACAGCTCAGTTTGATGTTGGCACTAGGAGGAGTTTGAATGAATAGTGGTCTAGGGAAAGAATGGATCTAGGTAGAGGTAGGAAAATAAAATATATTAAAAACTTTTCTAGTTTTTTTGCATCCCATTTTTTTCAAGATAACATGCCTTTTGAAGAGTTTTTAGGGTTGGATAGGTCGATGGTAGACAAAGGCTTGTTTGAGGAAAGTCTTTCTCCAAGGAAGCATGTATCTAGAAATTATTTTATTTTGGATAAGGTTTATACAAATAATGTTGTGTTTTTAAACTACAACAATAATTCAAACCCCTTTCATTGATATAGTGATTTTTGTAAATAAGTTATTCTTAGAAACAATCTTGACTCAAAACCCGTTTTGATTTCTAGAAGTCAGTTTCAAAAGGAAAAGCTTACATAACAGGATATAGAGCTTGCAGAGGAGGTAAATGGAACTACTGAAGCAAACTCATCATAGAATGAAGCCTTAAAAAAACTTTCTTGAGAGATATTCCTTTAATTTTTTTTATTCTCCTCCACTTTTTGAAATTTCTAATGCTGAAATCTCTTTATTAGAAGTGGAAAGAGGGAAAAGAGATTTGATTGGCAGGTCTATGGGGAAGTGAACCTATTGGATTTCTCTTTTAGAGTGGTCTCAAAAAACCTTACCCACACTTAAATCTCCCTCTTTATCTATCTTAATAAATGGTTTCTTTATTATTTTGTTTCAATCTTCTGAAGATAGGGCTTTGTCTGGACAAACAAGCCATGGTTCATTGGCAAGCAGGGGGTATTTTTTGTCCTTAGTCTCTTTTTTTCAACCCAACAACTTCAGATATCTCCCAAGCTCCTATTTGGGTTAGATTTTATAACCTTCCCTTTGTCTTGCAGGATGTTGATCTTTTTGAGAAACTAATTAACAAGATAAGATTTTTTGTCAAAATTGATGATTCCATTGGGGCTAATATAAAATAAGTCAAGGCGTGTGTGTTGGTGGATTTAGCTAAACCTTTGCACTATTATTTTTAGATTTATTCCTCCCATAGTGTGTGGACTCAGTTCATTAATTTTGAAGGTCTCCCTTTCAGATGCTTAAAATACAATTAAGCTAATCATAAGATTGCTTCATGCCCTAAGAAATTTTTTCAAGGATCTCATTCAATGTTCTTTTAGAAATGGGTAAGAAAGATTAGTTGACAAAATTAGGATTTGGTTCATAAAATGCATCTTTCCAGTGAGCTTCCATCTACAATAGTCTTTTAGTAAGGTTTGAATAAGTCTCAAAAGAGGGATGTTTTGGTGATAACAATAATGCAGATTAACATGGAGGTAGGGTAGCCCTCTTCTCCCTTCAGGGAAAGGGTTATTGAGGAATCCAGGCCAAAGAGTGTTACCAATATCCCTCCTATAGTAGTTTCTTCTCAATAAAAGGAAAAATTTATTGAGATTGATGAATATGGGGAGGATGATGGGGAAGGATCTAAAGAAGAGCTAGCGAGCAGAGCGGTTCTATCCATTTCAAATATCTCCATTTCAAAGCAACCTAGTGTTTTGAATACCCCTAACTATTGATTGAAAGGAAAAAGGGGTATGAAAATGGAAGAATAAAGGCTACAACTTGAGGCCTTGAACTTCATTTATGGATGCATGTAATGGACTATGGAATCTTTACTTTCCATAAAAAATAGGCATTTGTTGGTAGTTAAAGGATGAGCTCTTTAATTTGGAATTCGAGTCTTTTACTAAGTAATTTTTATCTTGTCCCTTCTTTGTTTTCATACCTTTTAATTTTTTGGTTTATTTCTTTGTCCTTGTTTGTATTTTATTGTGTTCGAAAACCATGGTTATTTTTGGTACATGGCTTAACCTTTTTTTATTTCTAGTTTCTTACATTTTTTCGTGTATTTTTTAATGAGGACTAGACCCTTAGTTTGTGTTCTAGAACTGGTTAAAGTTATAGTCAAAAACTTGTATGTGTGTGTGTGTGTGTGTGTGTGTGTGTGTGTGTGTGTGTGTGTGTGTGTGTGTGTGTGTGTGTGTGTGTGTGTGTGTGTGTGTGTGTGTGTATATATATGTATATATATATATATATATATATATATATATATATATGTATGTATATGTGTGTGTGTGTGTGTGTGTGTGTGTGTGTGTGTGTGTGTGTGTGTGTGTGTGTGTGTGTGTGTGTGTGTGTGTGTGTGTGTGTATGTTTAAATTCTCATATTATTGAAATAAGACCATAAGCATCCATATTGACCATTATTTATAATATTCCTATACCTAGAATTGTGTAGAATGGGCACATTTCCATTTTGAATAAGATAGGAATAATATGAAAAGTATAGGCCTATATTATTATCTTTTATAGATTAAAAAAGTTAAGAATAAAATCCACACTACTTATATTATATATTAAGAAGCCAATTCTAATCTTGTGTGGAATGGGCACATCCACATTGGCCTCTAACAATTGATAATATTTATATCTTGTGTATAATAGGTACATGCCCATTATAAAAAATATGGGAATTATATGAGAAACATGGCCTATATTATTACTATTGTGATCAAGACACACCCATTTAAAAAATAATTAAAATGGAGACCACTTGTTCACGTAAAAAAACAAAAATGGTTTTGATCATTAGCCTAAGTTTACTAGTTAAATAATATTCAATAATGTTTTTGGTTTAACTCTATATGTCATGCTAGATAAAAGGTTTTAGATGTTCACAAAGGGATTAAAAAAAAAATTGTCACCAACACACCCCATTTTAAAATTTAAAATGGATACCTATTTATTTCTCAAAATTTTTATCTTTTGATCTTGATTTATTTTATGATCTTAAGACTTATGATTAAATTCATTGTTCTTTAAAACTTTAATTTAAATTCATGATGATCTAGTAATTATTTGATTATATTAGTGCCTTTCATTCTATAACTAACTTAAGTTTATCTAACAAAGCTAATATGATTATTTGATGAGCATAATAAGTTTAATTTTATAGGTTGTATTTCTAAGTAAATGTTCACATCTATCTATTAATAATCACAATAAATTGAAGTCAACTACTCAATATATTTTTCTCCAATATTTTTAGGGTCTTATTTCAAAAAATATATTCTCACCTCTTATGAAAAACTCACACTATGATGCATTAGACTCAACCTATCCAACCTTGTGATGTTGCGAGAAGATTCTATAAATCATGTTGATTTGATGTACATGTCTAATTTTGATACTATTACAGAGTAAGGTTCAAATAGGATACATTGTAAATTACTACATTAATATGAATATGTGAAAGGATACCATGTGTAATTTTCTCATAACATCTCACATATATGTTCAAAAATCTATGCTAACACAATTATGGAATAATATACGATCATGCCATGTGTTATTATTACTGATAGTCAACAATAGGTAAATGTAAAACATATTGAATTTCATTGTGATCTTGAGATGTGCCACTAAGTTGCATTGAAAATGAACATAATAAATCAAAGGAATGACCCAAATTATATAAAGCCAAGGTCAATTGACACATGTCCTTAAATCTCATGTGAACCCTCACAAATGATGAATTTCATACACTTATAAGTTAAGTTATAGTATCATATGTAGATGGTGTTATATTTGAAAAATATTACCAATTGACTCCACCTAACACAGCTTATAATCAAGAGGTTGTTGTATAAAGTTACATATATCTTATTTTTAGCTTTGTAAATGTAGTGATATTTGAAAATGAGATGGTTACCATAAAAATCCTATTTACCCATGAATTCAATTCATTCTAAGGAGAGGATAATTTTGGTAAGTTAATGTAAGAAATAAAGTTTCATAACTATTCATGAATTTATATTTATTTCTTTTCCTCTCAAATCATATGGTCATTTTGAATAATTCATGCTAGGTGGATGTTGTTGTGTGGATTAAGGCATATATAATTAAAGATTTTATATTAGATTTTATTCCAATAGGAAAATAAAATACTCAAAGCACATGCTAAGATACAAGCACATGCAAATGTAAGTGACAGGGTGTAAGGAGCATTTCAAACTTTGTATAGGGTATAGTGAGTAATTCAAAGTAGTTTAGAGCTATGTCAATGGAAAAAAATATAGATGTGATAGATTGGCATAATGAGATGGTGGTCTTAATAACCTAAATTTTCATCTAAGAGGTGAGGATAGTTGAGTTATTAAAAGAAGAACTCATTCATGTTGTATACACATCTAATGGTAAAAATAAGATATTTTGAAAAGTTAATATAATCTATAAGGTTTTAAATATGTTCATGAATTAGAAGGCATAAAATGCACATCAACAATACAAAATTTGAGATTATAGTCCTTGTTTCTCATAATATATCAATTAAGAAGATATTATTATTATTGTGTGTGGAATGGGGGTATCTACATTAGCCTCTAATAGTTGATAATATTCATATCTTGTGTAGAATGGGCACATGCCTATTCTAAATAATATAGGAAATATATGAGAATCACATACCTATATTATTAAATTCTTGTGTAGAATAGGCACATTCACATTCCACAAAATATAAGAATATTGGCTTACCAAGTGATAATTGTCTATATTCTTATAGACTTTATTGTGACCAATACATTGCCATGTCTAATCAAAATAAAGACCCACTAATTTAATAATGAATCATTATTCACTAATTATAAGTACCAATAAATTTTGTATAAATTTATCTTATCAATTTAAAATATATAATTGGTAGTTATTGTAGCCATAAACACTATACATTCACAATAATAATAACAATGTTTGTTACATAGACATTAATAATACAAAATTATGGAAATAATGATAAATTTATTATATTATAATTCATCATTACATGGCCATTAAGGATAAAAGTGTGCTCAAGTAAATTACAATGCTATAGACTATCACTATTATTCATATTATATACCTAGCATTTATCTTCTAACTTATTAATTTCCTTGTCCTTCGAGGCACTTTCTAGTTCTATGAAAGCAAGTAAAACTTTTGCACTCTTCCATAGATTTATTTTTCCATGTGTGGGTCCAAAACCTTCTCCTCTTTACATTATTTCATACCCTTATCCAAAATATATATTATACATTTTGCATATGCACGTCGGCTCAAACTCTTCCTCCATACTATGGGTGTTTCCATGGAGTTCAGCTTCATGTTATCTTCTACAATTTTTAATTACATGCTCTCTTATTCATTGACATGATAATTATTTTTCCTGTCATCCATTACATTATTTCACTTTGGCCTCAAATACTTCTTTATGGGTGCATATATATTACCATGTCACATGTTTTTCCCTATTGTGCTCTCAACAATATTTCTCTAAGTATCATTTACACATATGTTACTCATGTGATTCAACATATATATTACACCTATATTTACTTCAAAATAAGGGGTGGATTATTATATGGTTGAATCCATCATGACTCCCTAACTCTTTTTACATGAGGCTCTCCCTCAAAACATCCTTTTATTTTGAGGCTTGTCTAGGCATACACTACCAAAAATATTAGTGTAGAGACTATTTGCCTCTTATCCTTACCATGCCATATATTTTTATCTTAAAATTAATGCCATCACATAGGTTCACTAATCGATAAAATACACTCCATGTTCTCTCTCTATGGATTCTCCAATTTTACCTAGCTCAAATGTTTAAATATAATTATTGACCCACTTCCTCTTTTTATCTGGGTTTACTCCTTGCATTTCCCACCCTTTACCAATCCACACTTTATAGATGGCATTGATTCTATTCCAAGCTATCTCCCACACTCTCCACCCTTCACCCATCCATTCTTAATGGAGGGTTTGGATTTTATTCATTTTATGTTGATTGCCTTACTCCTTTAGTGATCTACCATCTTGTTCCACTCTTCAAATTTTATTACTAGCTACCTCAAGAGTCAAGGTATACTAGTTTATTCTCCATCATTATCACTATTCTTATATATTTTCTGAATAATGCATTTAAATTTTGTAGCCTCTTTTATTAGACCTCATACCCACACATATAGTAAGCACATGATGAAAATAAAAACATAATATATCATGGGGTTTCAAATTTTTAGATCTTCAATCACATAAAAAAGTATCCTCAATTCCTTCCTATGGCTCTTGGATAAATTCCTCTCCCTCCCTCTTTATCTATACCCTATAAAGTTTGTTCTTCTCTCTAACTCCTTTCAACACTCCATCTATGGTGTCTCATCTTCACCTATCTTAGATGCATAAATATTAATTAATACCTCTATTAATATCAACAATATCCATATTAAATATAATAACCCCTTATCAATCATTAAATCCCCACATGAACAACTTTAGTCAAATTCCTTACTAGCATGTTGAATGCCTCTATTTATAGTTGTGAGAGTTGGTTACTAGTTAATCTAGTTCATGGGTTGACAGATGTCTTGTTAGTAGATTTTCACCCATTTTTATAAATACCTTTCCATAAATCACACTACTGATTCATATCTTAAGCTTCTCAAATATAATATTGCATGGATGAGTAATGACTCAAGACACTAAATGTTGTCAACAATCGATTATGGTGTTTATATCATTAAGTATAAAGGTAGATTGTGGAAGGTTGTAGTCATACCATGGAATAAAAAATATATAGACATACTTTAGATTATTGTAAATGATTCATGACATCCCACAAAACACAACCTCCCTCATAATTTCATATAAAAAATTTATCTTGATTTTTCTTTCAAGAATAGCCTTTTTGATAAACAAGATAAGTAAGATGAAATATAGTTATCAAAGATATGATAAATGTCTTCCCTAAAAACTAACCTATTATAAATTTGATATTCAAGGCTTGGGAATATCAACATGAGTTAATTTTAGTAAAGGATAAAAAATGACAACATAACCCCCATTGCTTAAAGAATGTTCGAGAGTGGGACCACACACGCAACTAATTTTCCCACATCAATTCAATGTACTTACCTAGTGATTTTTTGTGATAAATAATACAATAATGGAAACATATAAGTAAGGCCTTCTGAAGATGAAGTGATTGTAAAATGGATATTCAATCAATAATTATTGTCTTCAAGCTTATGTAAAGGGAAGAATATGTTTACAATACAAAATAAATTAGAGATGTTTTTTTTAATAAAATAAATACACATGCATGTTAATAATAACTCAATCATGGTTAAAATACAAAAGGAAATGATGATCTAAACTTTCATGTTACTTATATTATCAATTAATAATATAATACTATAATCTTGTGTGGAATGGGCACATCCACATTTGCCTATGCCATTTGATAATATTGTTAGAGGTACAATCCACTAAGAGGGGAGGTGACTCAGTGATAGAAAAAAATCCAATTAAATTTCCAAACCCTTAAAAATACTTAAGAATTCAATTCAATCATTCATGAAACATACAAATCATTCATAGTAGTGAACAATGAACATAATACAATATCACATACACAACATAAGATCTATGTGGGAAACCCTTTTAGTGAATAAAATCCACTCTCAAGCCTGAAAACACATGAACTACTATCCTATAAGATGATCATAAATAAGATACTAATCAATTCCTTCTAATAAGAACCTTCAGTCAAGTCCTTTTGACCTACAACCTTGATCAAGTCCTTTTAATCAAACGTCTTTAGTGAAACCCTATTCCACAAGGAGAAACTACCCCTAAGGAATATCAAGTCCTTTAGAACCTCCTTGAGAAGAAGACTTCCACTTTGGAACTGATGTCTTCAACATGTGATGATAGGCCTCTAAATATCTGACCCCTATATAAATTATCTCTATCTCAAATAGGCCTCTTACATAGGCATGCCATAATCTCTCTCTTTCCTTACCCAAATAATCCTCATATGCACACTCAGATCTCTTTGTATAACTTCAAACTATGACACCATGATATTGTCATTAAAAACATGATCTACAGATCATGTACATAGTCCTTAATCTTTTCTTCTTATCAACCCAATAGATGGGTACTCTCACTCTCCTCTACTTTCCTTCACTCTCTAACTCTCTCACATACAATTCTCTCACTTGCAAGTCTAGAACCCAACACATTTAGTTTCATTATATATAGATAAATCATGAATTATCAAGACCATAATAATCCTTTTCAGCCATAATACATGCCTTTACCCTTAACACATCGCACATGGGTCACACTTAAGCAGTTACACTTTTTAATAAGGCCCTTATAGTTCTTATAGGTCTCATAGAGACCTATTCACCCATTAAGCACATGATCAAACAAAAAATGAACACAAGACCACTTCAAAAATACATAGGTCTATTATTTATGTCCCCTAAGACATCCTTAAATTCTCATAGTCATATTAGTTCACCTCTGCATATGCTCAATCAACTCAAATAAAGACCTTATATATAGGAACGCCATTACCAAACATACATTCAAATTCTTAAGCATTATTCATACTCAATATAGATTTATCACACCTCCAAAATGCTCAAAGAGCATCTGCATAGAGTCTATAACACTCCCAAATAGACATTTCACCTTGAAAGATCAAAATAGCATCAAAACAAGCTCAAATATCCTTCTTAGGTCACTTGAAAAATAAGCATGAACACACCTTCAAATTCTAGGCTAGATATATTTGGTTGTACTCACTTCTATATATTTAAATCTAGTTCATTAGATTCTTCATGGAATCCTCTTCATCTTTTATTTTTACAGCATGAGTGAATTCATCTTCTATAAAAAGATATGGCCCAAAGACAAAATACTGGTTTTTCCCTTAGAAAATTCAAATATTTAAAAATCAACGGTCATAGTTAACCTTTAGACACTTTGCAATCATCTCATGTCCTCGCTACTCAAATAAATATCCACCATCAATCTCTTTCAATATTTAACACATAGGCACCAATGTTTAATCATTAAACCTTTATCAATTTGACCACATCTTGTGTATCTTTGAAATGTTGACTCCACACACTCCGTTGATCTATGTAGATCAACTAGGTATTTAACAATCAATTCTCAATGTTTGATCAAATTGTACAAACACTTTCTTTCCATTAGATCTTTATCTAGTACTTTTTCTCAATCATTAAACATCATGTACCTGTCCTCATCTCACTAATTCTTGATTTCTTGGATAAATGTGCACTGTTGATCTTGCTCGAGTTTTAACTAGTGCAAAAATGACCAAGTATGGGGACCCTTTCAATATCCCTGAGTAGCCAACTTTGCACATTAATAACTTCTTATGTGCTTACTCTCATGCTCTTAAATTTAGACCAAATGATCTCCTCACATAAGATAATATAACCATGTGACACATTACTCTTATAACTCTCGTGCATAAGAGATATACCACCATTAAAATTCCTTCTCAAAATCTTTTGTCATAGAGCCAACTATGTCAAAACCTACCCAAGAGGCCAATTTTGAACAATCATAAATTTTTCTATGCTTTAATGCATGATATCAAATTTATCACAAATCATCTATGCTCAAAACTAAATAGACCCATATGACCATTTTCTCTTGAAACCTTCACATGTGCAAGATATACCACCATCAAAACTACTTACTTGGCTCTTTCTGGCCACATTACAAATTCGGCTAAGTATGGGAAGAACAATGAATTTTGATTGAGAAGCCAAATTTATACCCTTATATCTTTAACTACTCTTTGATTAATGACTTGATATCTAGTGCATAATAACTAGGGACTAGTGTGATCACAACCATATGACCAACTCCCCTTGACTCATTCCCACATGGCAATGGTGACATCATCAAACTACCTACTCAAATTTTCTACCACTAGACCAAACTATCTAGATGAAAACTATGGACAACCAGATGAATTCCACTTATGGACACAAGTACTCAAAGTATACATAACATCTTAGGTACCTCTTGCATATGATCCAACCACCATACACATCCTTGAACATCTCTAGTCATGCCAAAACTAAAGATCAACCAAGCCAACATAAAGCACACTAGAATAAGCACATTGCACACTATGTCATTGTTACTTGGGATATCAAAGTACTTCATCTACTCATCAGGATAGCTCCATGACATCACTAACAATTCTCCAACAAATATTCCTATCTTATGCTGAATTCCTACATGCCCATTCTAAAAAAGATGGGAATAATATGAGAAACATGACATATATATTTTTTTGTGACCAACAAACCCCCATTCAAAGAATTAAAATTAAAATGGAGACCCACTTGTTCACGTAAAATACTAAAGCATGGTTTTTATCATTAGTCTAAGTTTATTAGCTAAGTAATATTTATGTTAGGTGTACGATGTTATGTGGATTGAGGCATCTATCCTTGTACATGTTAGATCAAACTCTATGTTAGTAAGAAAATAAAATATTTGAATCATAAATTCTTATATTATTATATTCTTATGTACAATGGGAACATGTCCATTCTAAAAAGGATAAGAATATTGACATCCTAAATGATAATTTCCTATATTATTATATTCTTGTGTAGAATGAGCACATATCCATTCTAAAAAATTAATAATAATTGATTCCTAATTGGTATTTTTATATATTCTTATAGGGTTTTTTCTAACCTACACACCTCCATGTCTAATCAAAATATGAACCCACTAAATTAAGAATGAATTGCTATGCACCACTTATAGGGATCCACTAAATGTCATGTACATTTATCTTATTAACTTATAATATACATTATACATTTATTTTATCCATAAAAAATATACATTGAAAATAATAATAACTATGTTTATCATGTATCCATTACCAATAAACAATCATAGAAATAATGGTCATTTTATTATATAAAAATTCATCATTAGATGGCCATTCAAGGTTATAATGCACTCAAGGTGCTTACAATGCTACATATTATCACTACTATTCATATTCTATTCCTAGAATTATCTTTTGATATATTGACTTTCTTTTCCTCATGGGAACTTTATATTTCTCTTTCAATATTTCCTTTTCCATAACTAGTACACACCATTCTCATCTTTGATTTATTGCTTACCATTATAATAATGAAATATTTTACACTCTGTATTATACACATCAGATCAAACTCCTCTCTTTGGTATATTTTTCCATGGATTTTAGTTCTATGTTATCCACTACATTTATAAGTACATGTTCCCTTATTTTTAGGCATGCTAATTTTGTTTCCTACTGCACCCTATATTCTTGTGCTTTGGTCTCAACTCCTCCTCAAACAGTTCATGCAATTCAACCTATCACTTTCTATCCCTGATTGTGCTCTTAATATCCTTCTAATACATGTCCTTCATGTGTCTCTTACTTATGAAATTACTTCACATAAAGTGTACCTAGATCTCCCTCAAAAGTGGGGATAAATTCATTGATGTCCCTAGCCATTTAATCATGGACATCTCCATATACCTATTGGATTGAGGCTTACCCTCAATACTTATATTTATGTTGAGATAGGTCTAGGCATACACTACCAAGTATAATATTATGGAGACTATGTCTCTCCAATCCTAGTCATGCCATCACTATTTCTCTTTGAAGTCCTTCTATCCCCTAGGTGCACTAATCCAAAAACTCAAATGTGTATTCTCTCTTTATACAGTATCTAATATTCTCTATTGTAAAGTTTTTCTCTCCTTTATTGATCCACTTCTAATTTTTCTATAGGTCTGCTCCTTGTGCTTCCAAACCTCTACCCATATCTACTTGATGGAAGGCCCTAAATCTATGTTGAGTCATCTCCCATGCTCTCCACCCTTTACCTAGTCCATACTTGCTCCTTATCTATCATGAAATATATTTCTTGTAGTTCATTATTTTCATACATTCTCTCAAGAGGGGAGCTAAATCTTGCATTTCATTTTATTGGAGCTCACACCCATACACATAGTAAGCACAAAATGTAAAAAAATTGAAATATTACATGGGGATTTCAAATTTTTAGTATCTTTAACTACACAATAGGGTTTATATACTCATTCCTAAGGTTCTTTTCTCAATGCCTCACTATTCCTTTTTGTCTATACCTTACAGAGTTTTTTCTTTTCTTTAATTTCTCTCATATCTTCCTCTATGGTGTCTCATCTTTTGCTCTCTCAAATTCCTAACTCTTATTTTCTACCTATATTAATATCAATAATAATCATCTTAACTAAAAAAACCTAATCTTGAACAGTAAACCCACCCTTACCCACAACTCCATTTAGCAACCTATTCACGGGCTGAATGCATCTATTTATAGTTGTAAAGGTTGGTTACTAGATATTTTAATTCGTAGGTTAGAAACTATCATGTTAATACTTTAGAACAAATTTTTATAAAAAATTGTGCATAAATCACATGGTTGAGTCAAATATAAATCCACTTAACTCATACATTACATGGTTGATTCATGCCTCAATCCACTCAACCCTATAGACAATCAATTATATTGTCTTTGTCATTGAGTGTAAAGGTAAACCTTAGAATACTCAATAATATCATGGAATCAAACATATATAAACATAATTTGAATTATCAACATTAGTTTATGGCATTCCATAGAATAATAGATAAAAATAATCACAAAAAAGATGAAACATAATTATCAAGGATATGAACAAATGTATTCCTTGAAAATTAACCTCCTAGAAATTGGATATTTGAGGCTTGGGCATATCAACATGAGTGAATTTTGGAAAAGGATACAAAATGAAAAAAAAACCTCCTTTTTATCAAATGAACTTCAAGAATAGGCTCACACATGCAACCAATTTACCCACCTCATTTCAATGCACTAACCTAATCTTTATTTATGATAAAAACCACAACTAGAAAACTAGAGAAGTAAAATCTTCTCAACATAAAGTGGTTTCAAAATTAGATATTCAATCAATAAATGTGGTATTTAGGATTTTACAAAGGGAAGAATATATTGAATTAATAAAATAAAATTAATAATTTTATTTTGAATAAAATAAATACACCTAAAAATTAGTAATAGCTCAATCATGGTTAAAATCTAAAAGGAGGAACCAAACTACTTAAACCTTATGCAGTTATAATTTATGTAGTAAACTATTCGATATAATAACACTCTTAAACATAATGATGGGTCATAATGAAATCAACACATTCCAAAAAAGGATGTGTCTATTAATCAATATCATTTATGATGGGATGTATTTCTTATATTGGGGCCAAATTATCAGTGATAATCTTCATGAAAAATTGACTAACTTTATATCAACTCAATATTTTTACATGACTTATTACTTTTTCTATTCCATTTAAACCTTGAGCTCATCATCTAGACTAAGAGATAATGGAATATTCACCTCTATAACAACAATCTATGAGTATTATTCTAAGTTATTTATAGAATAATTCAATAAAATTTGTAAGAATGTGACTATTGCATTCACAATATTGATAGTAAGGATAGTGAAATGGAACACCATAATGATAATTTGTCTTGAAGCTATTGCTCTACATATGAAATAAGATGGCTGTTTCATACAACTCCCCAAATTTACATATATTAGGATTGGTGGGTTTGTTAGTATTCCTTAAAAATTATCTTGGTTTTCCAATGACAAAATGGTCTTGATTGAGGTATGTAGACAGCTGGGAGAGGTCAATATGAAATGCAAAGAGAAAAATATAGACAAAATCCCATTTATAATAGACCTAAGTTATTACATCTTTAGGACTTCAAAGGATGCACATAATATTGGAAGGACATTAGCTAGTATAACAATGTGTTTTTACTTAAAGAGATCTAATTTTAATAGTAAGGGTTATGTGGAAGCAAATTTGAAAATTGGATCAAGTTATCACCACATTCTACAAATTGAAGACTAATAGGAGGACTATGAAAATGAATTTGAGGTATGAAAAGGACTATATGAAACCGAATCTAGATCAATTAAATTTATACATTTTGGAATGGGTTACTCAAAGAATTTTAGATGATGTAAAATATTTGAGTGATCATAAATTTGAAAAAACATGTAATGGACCCAAATTTTTTATCAAGTCAAACATAGTACACTAAATACTTTTACTAAATGACACCAAAAATCTATATTTGAATTAACACTTGAACTTAATAATAGACCATAAAGAATATTAATAGTCACAACTCCTATAAAGTTAAGTCATCTCAAGTGGACCCTATAAGGAAGTGTTTCATTCCTTATAGAATATAGATCTCCAGATGTATAAGTGTGCCACTACACCCTTATAAATTCTAACCTATATATTTACCCAATATCATCTTTCTCATGAAACCAGATTAAAAAGACATAATCTTAATTAAGTTTGCTTCACATAAGTAATTCATAGGAAAAATAAAGGTATAGAGGATTTATGTATATTCCACTCTTCCTTCTTTTCTTATATTTAAACAATACAAACAAAACATACTACTAATGAATAAAATGATTTTGATTATAAAATATGTTCTCCAAAAAAACATATAAACCACATAAACTTGATGTAACTGTACTAATAAATTATTATATAATTCCGTCCTAACCAAATACATATATTAGTCACAATCCTCTCAACAAGAATCCTCATATTTACCATTGAGTATTATTATAATAACCATAATAATTACTTCAAAAAATACTTAACTAACTTTACTCAAAATACATAACATTATTATCCACAATCTAGTTACCTTAATAATAAAATGATTCATTCCTTATGTTGAGAGTTAATTTCATCAACTTAGTCCCATATCCTCATATCCATGAAGTAGCATAATAATTACTCTTCTTGTTAATTAAAAATCAAGATTAACACATGGTTCAAAGGATTAAAGTCATTAGAAAAATAGTTTATGCCAAAATGGAATAAGTGGCGTTCAATGCTACCTAATCAAATTTATATTATTATTTTGTCTTAGGATAATGACACCAAAATAACATGTATTAATTACTACATAGAATCACAAGAACACTCTAACCTTATTATAATTAGAATTCACATTGGAACAACTTGATTATAACATTCATTTAATAAACCTCAATTATTGTGCATCTCATTTTAAGTAATTTCCATATAGGGATATATTTTAAACTTGCCTATAGTAAATTATATGTGTATCAGACCATAATAAATCAAGTTTGTGAAAATAAAATCAAGCTAATGTAATTCATTATTGTTATCCCACTCAATTAATTTTGATGAGTAAAAGTATAGATGACTCTTTTATGAATGTGAGATAATACTTTTATTATATCTCATGTCCATTTATCCTTGAGTTAGTATAAATTTTAGAAAAGTAAAGTGAACTAATTTTATACTACTTAATTAATTAAATCTCATATTAAATAGTCCACAATCTCTAGTTTGATAGTCTTAGACAACCAATTGAAGCCTAGGATATTACCAATCAAGATACAAGCTCTTAAAAACTAATAGTGGTAGTTAGGTTTCCGTCCAAGCTCATATAACCCACAAACAAAACTGAGCTATCAAAAGAAAGATCTAGAACCAACACTTTGAAAACAATGCCATAGAATACAAAACCCTAAGTCAACGATGCATCACATCATTTCTATGTCATTCATACAATGGCTTTGGATGAATTTCCATCATTTTCAATTGAAAATGATGATAAAATAATGGTGTTTAATGAAATAAGGTCTAACTGACCAAGACTAAGCATAATTCCACACCAAGCAATAAATAAAACAACACAAATAATTTAGAATTTGGTACCAAGACCCTTGAAAAAGTGGCTGTCCATAAACAAAGTAAGCTAATCAAAATGATTATGAAACTAAAATACAAGAAATAATATAAGTTCAAACCATGCCTATGTATTGCATAAATTTACATTGTTACAAGTACATATTGTTAGCGTAGGCTTTTTCCTAATATGTGGTTTTACCTGCACAGTCTAATTACATTGCTTAGCTTAATAATAGGTCATTAGGGTAAATGTAATTTAAGTCATTTTATAATTATAAGTTGAGTTAATTACCTTTTTAGGTGAAATAATTATTCACTATATAATGTACCTTCCATTGTACTTTTTGGATAATGATGCTAATATAACTTTTTGGTTGTAAATACAAACTTCTTCCATTTTGAGTTTTTGTTCATATTTTACTATTCCATATAAGTTACACTTCATACACTCGATCCTATCTTGATATATCCTAAATTATGGCCAACTTATACATGGTATCAAGTATTTTCTGGTAGATGAATACCATTGTTTCTATTGTGAGATCTAACATTCTAACTTGTTCAAGATTTTTCATTTATTTTGGTTTTCTAGAGTTTGGTGGGGTTTCTCAAAAAATCCATCTAAATATAAATATTTGGAGTCTCTAAGTGAAAAATATAAAATGTCTTAAAAATTAGAATGCGGCAAACCCTAGGAATAGTTGTAAAAAAGACTTAGTTTTGTGAAAGTCATTTTTTTACCATTTTGGAGGGTTTTAAGGGCATTTTTAAAATTTTATGAAAATTCATATATGGTGACTTTGAGGAAAACCCATTTATGGGTTTGTCAAGAAACTAAGTAGGTATTTGTTATTTTTTGAAAAACAACACAAAATTTATAGAATTTATGGTTTTCTAATCTTGATGAAGTTTCTAGCACTCATAAACAATTTTGGTAGTTTGTGGCAATCAATAGACTTTTATCCTTATAAAAGCACATAACAGGATCTAAACACCTTACCTAAATGCTTATTAGAACCCAACACCCCTATTTTCATGCTTATCATAATCTATATGCCCTAATTATAGCTCATCATAACCTAACACCCCTACTTGGATGCCCATCAGAACCTATGATCCCTACTTATATACTTGTTAGTAATCAACACCCCTACTTGCACACCTATCAAAACCCATGACCAATGACTTCATGCCTAGTAGATTCTACCGCACCTACAAGCAACCTAGGTAGAATTTAACCCCTACAAATTACTATGTAGACTCCAACCACCCTCTTTTCATGTTACGATAGCCAAGAGGACATCAAATTTAATTGAGTGGAAAGTGATAGTATTTATTTCAAAAGTGAAGCTATTTTTGGGATGACATAACTTCCAAATCAATCAAATCAATCAAAGAGGTGACATAATCCTATCCCTTATCCCCTAATCACAACTAATCCAAGAGAGCTTAAATTTTCTTCACAAAAGTTGGCCAAATTTTTACACACCCAAACTTTTGAAATGTGGAGAACATTATTTTTATGAGCTAAAAACATTCAAATTTCCATAACAAGTATTTTATCACATGTAGTTCATCACATACTTCATTCTACACCATAGATCATATTCAACTTCTATTTCTTACACCATTTAACTATCATGAGTGGAAAGTCAAGGTGAAAATCCTCTTGAGGAGCAAAGGATTACACCAAATCATGATGGGTACAGAAAAAGAATCAACACTTATGTAGAGAAGGTAAAGTGGTTTAATAGAAGTGATGAAGCCTATGGTATACTATGTCTATCTATGTCTCCTGATATACTCTTTCATATTGAATCAAAAATTACTCCCAATCAATTCTAGACCACATTGGAAAAACTCCTTGGGAAGAATGAAATAATGAGAGGTCATGAGTTGGAGAATGAGAAAATCAATTTGAGCCTAGACAACTTTGAAATTATACAAGACTTCTTCACAAAGTTTAAATCACATATGTTGTAGTTGAAAATATGTGTCATTAATAAAAAGGATGATCAGTTGATTCTTTTCATCCTTGCCAAATTGGGATCTAACTATTCTATCTTTTTTCTACCTTTCATGCCACCAAATGTGCCCTTGGAGCTACATGGACCATGCCATCCTTAGATGACTTTGCTACTGAATTGATTCAAGAACAAGACAATCTTATTCAAATGGGTACATTGAAGTCTTCTAAACTTCATGCTTAATTATGAGTCATGACAAACAAAAGGATTAAAGCAATAAGGAGAAGAAATAGAAAAAGAACCCAAATAAAAGAAAGGGTCATAAATCTAATGATAAGTCTAAAAGCATCAAAAGAGTCCTCCTCTTTAGATGGAAAACCTAAGAAAAAGTGACTCACATGTGCCTATTAAAATAAATATAGGCATGATGAATCCAAATACATGAAGAATTAGATTGACTAACTGACTATGATTCTCAATAAGCACAACATTAGTGCCCCTGATTCTTCCAATCAAAGTTAATCAACACATGATTCTTCTAAGGCCAAAGATAGTAAAAATGGAAAAGATAAGTAAAAATCACTTGTTATAGTTGTAACCTAGCCTTCCACATGGGTGATTGATGTTAGTGTATTACACCATATGGCTTCATCACATGACATGTTCTCATCCTTATATCCTTATTATATGCCTTCCATCTTGTTGGGTGATGATAATTATGTAGAAGTTAGTGGGAGAGGATCTGTTAAAGTGAAATATGGAGCATTTCATGATGTTTTATGTGTTTTATCATTATCCACTAATCTCTTATTTATTTATCAGATCACTCACATTATTTCATGTAAGAGAGTTGAGTTCACACCTAATTCTATGGTTATTAGCAAAATAGATAGTGACTCCATTGTTACATTTGAGAATTCAAATCACTAGTCATGATTTTATACTTTATCAAATTTTAATCTTGATCAACCCTATATTGTATTTAGATAGGGTAAGTAAATTATGGCATGAGAGATTTGACCATTTTAACTATCACTACCTAGAGCAAATCAGTAATCATGACATGGTTTCACAATTTTTCTCATGTTCATTTTTTTGATGGCATTTGCCAAGTTTTCATACTTGGTAAGTATCTTGAGGAAAATTATGACAAAGGAAAATGATGGAGAGCTACACACATATTAAAGATAGTTTAAAGTGACATTAATCATCCATTTATAAAATCTTCATTCAACATGAATAAATAAAGGATTAATTTCATCGATGAATTTTTGAAGTATACTTGGGTGTATTTTATTAAGTAGAAATCTGAGGTACTTGATCATTTTTAATACTTCAAGGTGCTTATAGAAAAATAGTCAAGTAATGCCATCAATATTGTGCACATCGACAATGGTGGTATGTCAATAACTATTTTGAAAAAAAATTCATTTCAAAGAGGATTGAACTATAATGTATAGTTCTATATATCCCTTAGTAGAATGGTGTTACAGAGTAAAATAATAGGTCCTTAAAGGAAATGCCCAACTATATTCTACAATCCAAGTCTATTACACCTCAATATTGGGTCGATGCCATCAACTATGATTTTTATATCTAGAACTAAGTTTGTCATAAATCATTAAATGGAGTCACTCCTTTTTAAGATTGGAGTGGTTAAAAACCCATAGTGAAGAAATTTTGAGTGTTTAGATCTCCTCCTATGTCTCACATTATTAAGGATAAATGTAAGGCAATTTAATCTCAGAGTCAGCCTTTTATCCCCATTAGATATGTTGAGGGTGTTAAGGTATATAAGATTCTCCATCCCAACACACATGAGTGTTTCATTTAGAGGAGTGTTTATTCTCAAGAGTGTCCTTTAGACTCCACACTCGACACCTTTCCCTCTTCATTGGATGCATTGGGATTTGATGATAGTTATGATGGTTTAAATCCACCTGAGCAACTTCCTAATGTTTCAAATTGTCCTTCTAGTTATGATTATAAGATTAGTGATGAGGACTCACATCATCCTTCTCCCAAAATATATTTAGAGGATAAGGAATATCCTACTAAATTTTTAAGAATGGGTCCTCTTTAGTATAGAAAGATAATGGAAAGTGTTGGTCAATGAGTTAGAGATCCATTAGACACCAGATGAACTTGTTCATAATTATAGGATTCTCCACATGCTTTCATTGCATATATTTTTTATTTGAAATAATTTTGTGAGGAATCAAGCACTCCTAAGTGGAATAATTATATGGAAGAGGAGTATGGTTCCTTGCTAAGGAAAAACACTTAGGATTTAGTCTATATTCTTAAGGGAAGAAAACTTGTTCAATGTAGGTGGATATACAAAATAAAAAATTTAATAGATGGGTCTATACACAAGTTCAAACCATGTTTGGTAGTAAAGGGTTTTTCTCAAGTACTTAGCATTGACTATACTGAGATGTTTTTCTTAGTTTCCAAAATGAACTCAATCTGACTCACTCTTTCCATTACCAAAACACATTTCTAGGATGTTCATTAGATGGATGTAAAGAGTGACTTTATTCATGATGACCTCAAAGAGGAAATATACATGGATAAACCATGAGGATTTATGGAATATTCTTCCATATTTTTTAAACTTTATAAATCTATCTATGGCCTCAAACAAGATTTTCGAGCTTGGTATGCCAATATGGACTAATTTCTTCTTTTGGTTGGGTTTACTAGATGCTATTATGATCCAAATGTATGTATTTTTTGGTAGGATGATTCAATATTGAATTTAGTTGTATATGTGGATGACATATTGATCTTAGGGAGTTCATCCACCATTAAAACAATGAAAATTGATTTGTTTGATAGGTTCTCAATGATTGACTTGGGATTATTTCATTACTTCTTCAAGATTAAAACTTATTAGTCTGACTCCAGGATCACTACTACATAATCCAAGTATGTTCTTGATTTGATTTCATGGTTTAACATGGTTACATATAAGCCAGTTTTGACTCTTTTTCTATCTTTTATGAATATTGAGGGTGATTATCCATATCATTTGGTTCATGCTACCTTGTATTGATAAATTGCTATAACTCTCATCTACCTTATACACACTAGACCTGATATTTCATATGCAATTGGCATGGTATCTATACTTATGCAAGAACAACATGAGCTATATTGGAAATTAGCCAAGTGGATTTTCTACTACATTCAGGGTACTCATAATTTCAAGATTTACTATGGAGCTAATGTTTATGTTAACTTGATTGGATGTATAAATTCAAATTGGGCTGGTGATATTTAGAATTGTAAGTCTACTTCAGCCTATAATTTCTTCCTTGGTTCAAGTCTGATTAGTTGGTCAAGAAACAAGCAGAATATTATTACTTTATATTCTATTGAGGTAGAATACAAAAGAGTTGTTAATAATGGCACTGAGGCTATTTAGCTTTAAGGGGATCCTCACTAATTTTGGCTTCTAGTTTTAATGACTAATAGTCATTTTCTGTGATAACCAAAATATAATTTAGATCTAATGGAATAAGGTCCTTCATCAATAAACCTATGAGACCCCATTTTGATATCATCCCTTATTATATATTTTGTTATGTTTTTTGGACTCTATGGATATGTTTTGAACCATATGGAGGCACAAGGTACCCACACTTTATATTTTGTTTCAATATGGACCTTGGTTAGCTAGTTCAACAGATCTTATTTATATATATGGTTACTAAACATGATTATTTTTAATGGATATATTTTGTTATCTAGTTATATTTATTGAATGTCATGATGATATATATCATGATTTTACCATTTATATTATTGAACTAACCAAGATATTTGGCTAGTCTTGTTAAATTCTTGTGGTAAAATTATGTAAATATACATATGCTCCATATTGTTTTTAATATCAATTATTTTCCTTTTGTGTATTTAATGTTTGTATTAAGTATGAAAGTTATAGGTAGGCCAAAGGTAGGACTAAAAGGGACTCAGAAGTGCCTCAATGGACCATATGCACACCTTAAACCCTTTCAAACCTTTAAATATTGTACCCATTCATTTTCTAAATTATTAAATGTATTATTTTGTACTCTTTTATATTTCATTTTTTAAAATTGTTATTTGAAATTATGATGTTTAATCTAAATCATTTATTTTAGTCTAATCAATTTAAACCTAAATTAACTCTAAATGAGGTCAAACAACCTAGTTGTGGGGATTGGGTTGACCCATAAACCCAAATCTTGTGTGCAATCCCTAAATTATCCCTTCAACCACCTTTTTCTTAGAGTATTTGACAATAAACATTGTCTTACAAGCTCTTTTTGGGCCCATACTTATACCCATTGGGTATGTGAGTTTTTCAAGGACTTTTGACTAATTTTGGTCTTATAAAGTCCTTCTTTTATGACCTAAATTTTGCTCCCAAAAGAAACCCTCTATTTTAAAAAAAAAATAAAAAATCACGTTATGTATTTGAGTGGAATAAACATACATGTGAGTGTGTAAAGATATTTATGTGTTTTGTAAGAAATTTTTTTGGAGGGAAGTCACATTCTTGTAATGAGGATGACCATGTGTCACCCTCATATTGGTCATTGCTTTTTTTGCCTTCTCCTTTTAAGGACCTTCAATTGAAATTTTTAGATTTATGCATTTTGAATTGTTGGAGAGCTTGGGTGCTTAGAGAAAGGCTTTTGGAAGATTTACAAGTGGAAATTTAGTTTTGAGGTAGGTCTTTTGCTCATGAATTTTTATGTTTAAATTCTCTCTCTCCTCTTGTTTTCTCTTGAATGAGTTTCCTTTAAAATAAAATGAACAAATTTTTGATTGATTTGAGGCCATTATTTCAAAGTTTTTAAAAAAGTTTTCCATTTTGTATTATTTCCATGATTTTACTTTCTTATTGTCTTTTTATTTTGGTATTGTGTGAATATTGGGTATAAGAATTGGGAGCACCCTGATGCCACACATGTGGGATTGGCATGAGTGCTCGTATTTTTGGAATGAGAGAGTGGATAAATTTCTCATGAATTTTTTAACAAGTTCACTTTAGCATTAAAGGCATGAAATTTCTTATGAGATGTGGAACCTTTTAATAAGATTGAAAATCTACTCTCCTTTATGAAATATGAGAAGTATAATGAGGGTTATGGGAGGTCTAAGGATGCATGATATATTTTTAGAGGTCTAAGAAGAAAAATTATTTTTGAATAAGCACTCTTTTATTTGTATTTGGAAGCCGTTGTCTTCATTAATGAACTTATATGACAAAGAAAGTAAGTGCCCTCTTCTCTTTCCTTTAGTGAAGTCTTAGTGACATTCTTGTTATTTTTGTTTCCATTGTGAACATTTTTTTAATTTAATTTTCTTAATTATTGGCACATATAACCATTGCCCTCTCAAAATTATTTAATTATGCATATGAGTTGAGGCATGAATATTTCCCTTAGGATTGGGGGAGGATATGCATGAACCTCATTTGGTGAGGTTTGCATGCAATGATGCCTATATGATGGGTGGTCAAGAACCTTCCTTTGGCCTTTTTTGGTATTATATTGAAGTTTCTTGGGAGATTGACTACTTGTGTATAGGTTTTATTTCTTATATCTTAGAGATTTGTGGCATGGGGTGATTACTTCCATATGTTTTTTTGGCATCTTAAGTTCTTCATGTTGTTGAAGAGATTATTCTCTATTTTGAGTCATTATTTGAGGGATGTGATTTTTGATGAAGTGTTTTTAAAACTTGTAGCCTTAGACATCTCTTTTATGGACTCTTGTAAATAGTTTTTAATGAGACAATGATCTTAGCCATGTTGACTTAAAGTTTATCCCTTTTATAACTTGTTGGAAGTGTTTGAATCTTTTGAATAAATGTTTGTAAGAATGTTTATACCTCCTCTTCCTTTTAAATTATCTTTATCAATATGTAAAAGGTTATTGAAAATATGGATATGAGAAAAGTTATGTTCATTTCATTCCTTTATATTTTAAGTTGTTCATACATTTAGTAAAAAGGAAAAAAAAATCTTGTGATATGAAAGTAAATATTGTGAATGAAATATGGAGTTGAAGATATCCTTATAGCATTTTGATGTAATGCATATTCTTGATAAAAATGGTTGAATAGTTTTAAAAGGGAATATATATTTCATGTTTTTATTTCCCTTGAATCTTAAAAAAGATTATAACTACAAATGAATAATTACTTTGTTGAAGTTGTATGTTGTTTGCATATGAAAATGTAGTCCTCCCTCTTTCAAATAAGTGTTGAAAGAGGTGGTTATTTTATTGATTATGATAAAACAATTTTTTCCTTATCACTACCCCTCTTTTCCTTAGTTAAGAAATTAGATTACAAATCATCTTAGAAATGAATAAATCAGTTGTGTTGATCATATTGATGCATTTGATTGTGTCTCTAAGAAAAATTACTTATCTCTTTTTAATCTCCCTTTTATTTAGTTGAAAATTCAAATATGAATGTTAAAATTGATATTATAAATTCATTCATAAGACAAGAAAATTATAATATGTTCATTTTATGATGTTGAAAATTGTTCATTTTAATTTTTGAAAATATAAGGTGTTGATTAGTTTACAAGAGTATTTAGAAAATAAATAAAATTATTAGTGCCATTTTGCTTATATTTAAGATTAAATTGATTATATTTTTGTTTTGAAATATATATTTATATGATATATTTAGCTAACCAAATTATGTGTGTATACATACATACATATATACATACATACATATATATTTGTGTGTGTATATATACATACATACATATATATGCACATATACACATAAACATATAGATACATATATCTACACATATATCTACACATACATACATACATACATACATACATGCACACACACACACACACACACACACACACACACACACACACACACACACACACACACACACACACACACACACACACACACACACACACACACACACACACACACACACACACACACACACACATATTCATTTTATTATTATTTATTATATATTAATTTTTTTTATGAATATACCAATAATTATAATAAAAATAATAATAGTAATCTCCTGTTAAAGGGTCGGTGGTAGATTATATCAACTTTAGGAAGGATCATTTTAATTGGGTTCCTCCCATACTAGGTTGGTTTAAATTGAATTTTAACAGAACCTCATGTGGTAATCCTAGTGCCTCTAGAACTAGTTATATTATTGTATATTGTAATAATTTTTTAATTTAGGATGCTTCGATTCAACTCTCTAATAGAACCAATAATGAATTGGAAGCACTAGCACTAGTCTCTATTCTAGAGATGGCTAAGCACAGTGGTATCTCCAAAATTTTAATCGAAGGAGATTCTCAAGTTAATATTCAATCTCTAAATAATATAAAGGAAAAATAATAGAATTTATCTTATATTTTGGATAAATCTTGGCCCTTATTAAATTCTTGTGAAAATTGGAAGGCTAGTCACTACTTTTGTGAAGTTAATAAAGTAGTTGATGCCTTGGTGAATATTAGAATTGATCAACCTATGGATATAATGATTGATAATCATTATGAAACTTGGGTGACAAGTTTAAGAATTAATTTATCCAATATTTTCTAATTTTCCTTTTTTCTCCCTCTACCTCCCTCATATTTTTTATTATCATTGGTTCATGCGTATTAATTTCCTTTGTAATGTGGCTTTAAATCTCTACGTTGTCAATTTAACTCTTCATTCCTAGTATCGGCTATTGGTTGTGGGTAATGGTGATTGTAGTGTTTTGTCTTAGAGTTTTTTATATTTAGGGTCAGAGTTAAAATGGAGTCTACAGTGATGGAATCCTTGTTGCATCCTTTGGTAGTGGGCTTGTAAAATACAAGGTAAATATATTTTGTTGGCAAGGTCTCATGTGGTAGGCTGTGAAATGTTTTTTGGTTTCCATCTGAAGATTCCTTCAACACTATCCTTTCAATTATTGGGGTCAAATTTATTTATGATATCTAGCTAGTCAAAGTTAATTCGATGGCTAATTTCCTATTCATTAGCAATATATTGTTCCTTATTTATAATAAAGAGGTTATGAAATTATTGGTTGATTTATTTATAAAGTTATCATTTAGGGTGAGCCTCAATGAATCTCTAATGACATTTGATGGTGGGAAGGAATAGTCCCTACATTTCTTAGGTAAATAAATCTCAGGCTAGTGCCAATGGTAACTTTTAGGAAGATAGAAAGGAAATTATCTCTCCTCCATAGTTACATCCAGTCCTTGTTGTTTGAGGTAAGGACTAATAATTTATTAGGCTTATGATTTACTCCTCCCCCTTTGGAGATTGCCTATCTTCTTTGGAATCCATGCGTTCAATTTGATATGCCTAAGAGATAATTAAGGTTGTCAAATTGTTGTCTAGGTTTGTATTTTTTGGGATTTTTGCTCCTCCTCCATGGATGGTGAGATAGCCTTAAGTGGTGATTACTAGTTTTTTAAGGGAGCATTTAGAGTTGGGAAAGTGCATGTCTAAGGAACTAGTCTCTTCATACAACTCATTTGACTTGATTCCTATTCGATGATAGCTAGTTTGGCTCTAGTGAAGCATCAAATATTGGTTGGTAATTTCTCTAGCCCTGCATCCCAAGGTGATTACTTTGAAATTATTAAACTAGATTACTACTATAATAGGTTTCTTATTCTGTTTGGTGCTTATATTTATTTTGCCTTGGTGGTGGAAGCTTATTATATAGTATGTTTAGTCTAATTTGTATTTTTGTAATCCTGTCTACCTTTTGCATTACTAATGAAAGTTTTTTATGTATCTAGATTTTTTGTAAGTATTCTCCTTTTTATATTGGTAAAGGGTCCCATAAACCCAGTATAAATAAAATAATAATAATAATAATAATAATAATAATAATAATAATAATAATAATAATAATAATAATAATAATAATAATAATAATAATAATAATAGGAGAGGGAGGGGGCATCAACTGAGATGACCCCCTAAAACATTCACTTCCATTAAAGGAAGGAGGGAAGGGGTTTATCTAGTTGGCACGCTCCCACCCTTTGAACAACCCTTGGGCTGACAGCTCCCTTCTGTAGCCATGGCCACTGGCCACATGTTGTAGGGGGTCAGTAGGCCATGGAGATTTCTATTTTTCCCCCACACACACACATAATAAAAACATATAAAACATATATATATATATATATATATATTAAGGGTATGCGATTTTTTATTCTTCAAGCTCCTCTTTCTCAAGCCTTCAACCTGCAAATGAAACAACATTAAAATGAGATCAAAAACTCAAAAAATCAATTTTATTTTATTACATGAGAAAGTAGGGAAATTTTTTTTGGTAACCCTTAATCCTAGGGTATATGATATTTTGATCTAAGGATGGAATTTATCCCACCACTTGCAAGTGGGAAACCATTTTAAATTTCTATTTTCTCATTTAAATTAATTAGTTTGGTTATTAAATTTTCCAAACACCCTTTTAAAATAAATTATTTCTATCCTAGATTCGTTATATATATAATATCTCATTTGAGTAATAATTTGACCTATTAAAAAAAGTCTTATATACTTATTAAACTAAAGTAATTAAAAGAAAATGAAATAACGTTAATATTTAATACATAATGAAACTATAGTGTACAAATAACCCTATTTAACATATTAGTTTTTAGATTGTAGTAAATAATAATAAAATTTTTATTTAACTCTTTTTATGGGATTTATTAGCATGTGTTTTTTGGGCATTATATTTTGGTATTAGAGCCTAGGTTTAACTCTAAGAACTATGGGTAGATATTGTATTAAATTCCTCCTTTCATGATGTCCTAAAGTTAGTCTACTGCTCATATAGGATGAATCAATGGAATGGAAATGTGTGGTTCATGTAAAGGATGTAGGGACACCACCACCAACCTATCCAATAGACCATGGACCTCAGATCATTTAGTCCCTACTAAAGATGATGGGGGTACTTCAAGAGAGATTACCCACTATTAGGGAGGATTCATAGAGACACTCCCCACCCCCATCATAGGGGGACTCTTAGTTTAGAGAGTGTAAGATAAAAATTTTGGGAAATGAGATTTGATTAAATAATTTAACCAATATTTCAATCTACTTCATTAAAATGTAGATCTATTATATCAAAATACAATACTATGAACATTATTTAAAACAATATTCTAATCTAAATCCTAGACTCTTAGACTCTTATTAAAACAAGTCTTATAGACTTATTAAACTAAAGTAATTAAAATTAAATTAAATAACTTTAATATTTAATACATAATGAAACTATAGTGGATAAAAAACCCTATTTAACCTATCAAGTTTTAAACTCTAGTTAATAATAATAAAAAACTTAATTAACTATTTTTATAGGCTTTATTAACATGTGTTTTTTTAGGCATTATATTTTGGTATTAGAGCCCAAGTTAAATTAAAAAACTTTAATATTTAATACATAATGAAACTATAGTGGATAAAAAACCCTATTTAACCTATCAGGTTTTAAACTATAGTTAATAATAATAAAAAACTTAATTAACTATTTTTATAGGCTTTATTAACATGTGTTTTTTTAGGCATTATATTTTGGTATTAGAGCCCAGGTTCAACTTTGAGAAATTTGGGTAGATATTTTATTAAATTTTTCCTTCCATGATGTCTTAAAGCTTGTTTTGTGCTCATACAAGATGAAGAAGTGGAATGCAAAATGTGTAGTTCATGTAAAGAATGCAAGACCACCACCCCCCTTCCAATAGACCATGGACCTTAGATTTTTCAGTCCCTACTATAGATGGTATGAGTAATTTAGGAGAGATTACCCATGGTTATGGAGGATTCATAGAGACACTCCCCACCCCCATCATAGGGGGTCTCTTAGCTTAGAGAGTGTAAGATACAAATTTTGAGTAATGAGATTTGATTATACAATTTAACCAAAATATCAAAAATATCAATTTACTTCATTAAAATGTAGATCCATTATATCAAAATGCAATACTATGAACATCATTTAAAATTACATTCTAATTTAAATCTAAGTGATCTAAATCAATATTCAAACAAAGATAAGACTAAATATTATGGATGAATATTATATTACTTACAAGTAGACTCATATTTTGGCATGATGTTAGCTTGGTCTTGGGTTGTATGGATTCATGGATGCTTTATAAAAGGATGAATTGATGTATCATGGATTTCTTGTACATTTATTGGTTAGTTGTAATAGAGGGAGATGGTGTGGTTAGATAGGCAATAGAGGGAGGATTTTCTAATGAATTAAAAAATCATTCGATGTTTCTAGAGAAGAAGACTCTATAAAAGGGGGGAATTTTGAATAATTTAAAATTCTTTAGAGTTCTCTAAAAATGGAAATTTATAGAAAATGTTGAGGATAATGGAAGCTTCTAGAGAGTATAATCCTCTAGTTTCATGTTAGGACTAATTGAGGATTAAAAGGGGATTTGGTGAAAATTAGGGGATAGACTTTTAGGAAAACCTAGGAGCAAGTAGGTAGGTAGGTCATGAGAATTTAAAATTCTAAATTATTAGACAAGTGGGATCAGTTAGTAGATAATGGTGATTTAGATGAATTAATGAAGAAGTGGGAAGGGGTAAGGTTAGTATGATAAATAATAATTAAGGGAGATGATATTTAATTATTTTATTAGGAATATGATTATAGAATTAATTAGGGTAAATAATGATATTAGTAAAATGGTTAGGGTGAGCAAATTTAGGTGCATACATTTCACCCCTCTTTGAAAGGGCATTGTGAGTGGATGAAGTTGAAAGAGTAATGGTATTTCAAATAAAAACTATTTCATAAATGAATTTTAATAAATATCTTAGTTACTATGATTCCTCCTCAAGGGGAAATGAAAATAATAATGAGATGGATTGCCACTCAAAATAATAAATAAGGGGTGGGATTGCTAAATGTTGAAATAGATGATGAAGATAAATTCAACTTGAGCAGTGAGATATAGATTGATGATGTCCCTGGCAAAGAAATATTCACAAGGAGTGATAATTATTATTTCATAGTTGTTAACACATCCCAAGGGGGAATCAACCATGACATGATGATAATAAGACTAAAGGCCACAAGATTTAGACATATCCTAGGCAAGGACACATGCCAAGAAAAGTTACAGACCAAGATAAGATTGATTTTATAAGATTAATGATGATTGTATCTCAAGTATAAAGTGTATAGATGTGATTAAGGTGATGATATGATTGAGTGACCAAAGGATTAATTGGAAAAATTTGGGTTCTAATACATCAAATCAATGAGCCATAATATGATAATAGTGAAGATGTCCATATAAAAGACACATGCATGAGATCAAGAGATAAATTTATGCTCTTATTCATGCCCAAGCTAAAGGAGGAACCATAAAATTTAAATTATGAATTGTCAAATCAATGATAAGGGAAGACTAATGGAAGAAAAGAGGGATGTTGTGATTTTTTGGGCCCATTTGATACATGTGGGTAATTGATGAAAAGATTAGGGAGATGATTGTGAGGATGGTAATTTATCAATAGATAGGTTGATAAATGATTGATATTATATCTCAAGGATTTTAATGATGCAAAATATGAGGATGATAAGATATATGTGACAAAAAATGATGGATAAAGAGGACATAGTAGTCAAGCTGACCTTAGACACATTATGTAACTGAACACTACCTACATAATATAAAAAGACCTCAGGACAATTTAGTTTATACTATATTACAGGATGATGATGATGATAAATGCTAGACATGTTAGTTTTTAGATAAAGGATGTGACTTAGATGTTAGATGTGAAGAGAGGGGACTAGGAGGCATGATGTTAGATGGGATGTTAGATGTTGATGACTAGAGAGATGATAGATAATTGACTAGAGGATATAGATATCATGATAAATGACTTGAAGGAATGATTGGATATTATACAAGTGGACTTGGATGATCAACTTGAAGATAAAGGACTAGGATAAATTATTAGATATTTTAGGAATGATGAGTATGGATATTATCAATCCATCATGGTTTTAATAAGGCTCATCATAGTTTAAGTAATCTAATAAATATAACACTTGGTAGTATACCCCATGATATAAGTATTACCAAGAAGATGTTGTGCCAAAGTGCATAAAAAGGGCCAAATAGAGAAATATCCATCATTAATGGAACTTAAAATCATCATTGTAGCTTTTTGTGTCATCGTAGTGTCCTCATTCATTGCCCAATAGACAAAAATATATGATGCAAGACTAAAAAGAAACATATAAAAACAAATGAAACATAAGACAATCAGATATATATACATGATAAAAGACATGAAAATAGGTCAAATGATGGACAATTAACACGCTCAAGGATCTACATACAATGTCATTGTGTCTTTTCTTATTGATGAGAGTCGAGGTGATTGATTAAGTGATGAGTTGGACAAATTCGGTCATCATGATGTGAAAGTGATATAAGGATATGGATTTAGACAAGGTTATATATTTGGAGTGGACTAAAGACTTAGAGTAGGATAAGGTTATGAATAAGTATTTGTACATCATGAAAAAATGATGAAACCACTAGGATATAAGATGATATGGTATCATAAGATGACAGGGATATATATATATATATATATATATATATATATATATATATTACAAGATGACATAAGACAAAACAACTGAGATGTTTTTTGGGTTTTATGGATTTTATGATTTTTAGGTTTTTTAACATATGTATGTACGTGGTAATAATTGGGGGGTTACTAGCAACGGTAATACCAAACCTAGTAACCAAGATAAGGATGGATGGAATAATGGGTTGGATGACAAAAGGATGAGGGTGATGTTAAAAAGGGGATGAGGAACAAGAAAGAATGGTCTAGGGATCACTAATGACCACATTATGAAAGAACCATATGTCTAATTACCTAAGTGTCCATTGGAAGATATGCCAATATGATTCTAGAATATTTATCAAGACATCTTCGAATCCCCCTTATAAAGGTTAAGACTAAAAGGAATGATAGACCAAATAAGGATAAGGGATGATAAATAAAGATGTTTGGACTATGATATGGATTGCGTTGGAAAGGAATGTGGGATATGAATGTAGATATGAAGTGGATTTTATCCCCAAGTGTTGAGGTGTCATGTGGACAATAGACTATTTTACCATGATGCCAGCAACTAGTTTTCATCACGGTTCATGCCCAAGGCACCAGAAGACTGGTTTTCACCATTGGACGAATGATTTTTTATTGAATTTTTAGATGGAATCTCAATTTATTGAAGGTGGGTTAAATACAAGATGCAAACATTTTTTTGATCATTAGCCAACACCTATTCTGTAGATGTGTGATGTCAGGACCATGTTATCAATGCTGGATGTATTGATGTCCTTATGACCTTTGTTGATTCTTGATTGAGACCCCTATAGATATCTAAACTAGGTACATTATTCACTCCTATAAGAGACAATACTATCTAAGAGTGTGATGTGAGGTATGGGTTGGATTAGTCTTGATGATTATGGGGGTGTATTAGACTTGAGTGGATGATAGGATCATGATAGGATGGTGTGATGGGTGATTTGGGATTAAGACTAGCATTTTCACACATCATTAGAGACATTGGACATTATGTATTTGGTTTGTACCATATGAAAAAAGACTTTAATATATCTAAGACACTTTGCCTTTGTGGTTCAACTTTGATCCAATTATTATAAGGATGATCGACCACATGACTTTTGACATTGTTGCAATTTTTAGACTTGATTATATCTTGGCTGCCCCCTGGTTTTTGACATTAGGATTCACCAAAGGAGATTGATATTTGACTTGATAAATGAAAATTATTTTGACTTTGGTGGTACCTTAGTTCCTGACATGGGGATTTACTAAGGTAAGACACTGTAGACACCTAAAACTGGCCACCAATGGCTTTATAATGGACTTTAGATTGATTCTTACTAATCTTTGAAAATCTAGCCTAATAATCACCAAACATCTCAAATTTGGCTTCATAATATATAATTTTTCCTATTAATCCATTAAAAAGAGCAAATGCACCCCTGACAATAATTCAAATATTGAAAAATGCTAAAAATCCCTAAGCAAAATTAATTAACATGCAAAACCTAATCAAATGCCTAATTGAATTATCCATGAGTAATTAAATGAATTATCAAAAAGTATATTAAAAAATCAAAGAATATCCTAAGAATTCATAATTACCTTTTGTGAGTTGTCCAAAATCCAAAATATCTCATCCATGCCTATTCTATGCTAATCATGATGTTTGGACACCTTTTAACTTTATTGGGGTTAATTAACGAACTAACATGAAGTTTAAACCCATTCTAAGCCCTTTTTTCTAAACCTATAAATATAGACATTTACCTTTTCATTTAGGTAGATTGGACATAATAATGTTATAATGCATGATTTTGGTTCATTATTCAAAGCTATAGAGTTATAATGCCAAAATTCTAAGCTAAGCCACTTTGAACAAACATCAAGCCAAATACAAACCAACCATGGTGACAAGAGGAGAAGGAGCCACTCAAATCCATTTTCCAAAGACTTCTTGAGCACAAGCCAAGCAATCCAAATGAAGAAATCTCTGGGAGAATTTAAGGAAGGTAAGAGAGGTTGTTTTTATTACATTTTAGTTGTGCTTTTGTCAATTATTTTTCTTCACCATGTTCCTCCTCCCTTTGATCTAGGAAAGATAGTTTTATGCATGTTAGTGTGTTTCTTTTCATTTTGATTTATTTCATTCTAAAGCTAACATATGATCTAACCACCCTTCTTGGATTTCTTGATCACAAATGGCATGACTGGTTGGATAAGAAACATCCCATGCAATAAGGACATGAAGATGCAATTCAAAAATTGACATTCTTTCAAATTTTCATTTTTAGATTTGATTTTTTAGGATTTTTAATTATTGATTTAACTCGTATCTACATAGAGACCAACATTGGTAAGGCCTAACTGACATCAGTTCTATGTGACCATTATTGGTTTATCCCAACTGAGCTCGGTTCCATGTGACCATTGTTAGTCAATATGTAGGGTGAAATACAATTCATAAATATTGTATTTTGAGTCTTTCTAGTATTCTTTTTTATTATTTTTTATTTCCAATATCTTTTAAACTCTCTGTCTAATCCTTGCCTTCTAGGTTTTATTACATTTTTAACTAATCATTGCCTAACCTAATGATTTAATCTACTATGGTTTTGCCTTTGGGTTTATAGGTCATTGATGATGGTCTTAATTGATTGTTATTGGTTCTTCATGAACGACATTAATTCTCTTTGAAACTGATTGAAATCTATTGGATTGAACTGGCATCGGTCATCTCTGACTGAGCATGGTTAATGTGTGTTCAAAAATAAAACCTAAGAGATCCTTTTCTAAAGTTAATTTTATCATAATTAAAATATATTCAAAGCATAAGGATACTATCTAATAATTGTAGGTCCAAGACATGATTTGAACACAAAATTTACAAGTTTTGGCTAATACACATTTCATTTTGGGATTTTAAAAGGAATCTAGCTAAATCACTCACACTTCATTTTGGTGTTGAAATGAACACGTTATATCTTATACATTTGTATGTTGGTGTTTAAAAATAATTATAATGGTGAAGTCTTAGGTTTTTATAAAGAATTATAATGGCTAAGTCTTAGAAAACACTTCATTCTTGGTGATTAAAACAAATGCTTAAGTCTTGAACACTTACTTCAGGTGTTTAAAAATAAACTTAAGATAAATATTGAACATTTGGGTTTTGATCTTAAAATGAACATAGACACTTTTGATTAAGTTTTTTTGTGTAATTATTTCAATATTTCACACTTGAGCCAAGGGGCAAAGTAAAGAACATCATCACATTTTAATTTGGTACCTAAACTCAAAATTCACTCATAATTGCTTACAAAGATTTGTTGTTTTTCACAAAATGAATAATGCATGTATGCTCTCCCCCATCCCCTATAGGGAAATCGAGTGATAAAAGTGCCTTTTTGTTACATTTTTGCCTTAGTCCAAGGAATATTAATACATTTATCTAATCTCTCCCAAAAACCCATATAGTATTGGGTGATCTAAAATCAACCTTAAAGTCTTTTTACTAGTCTTTATTTTCATGAAATTGGGCTTGTGAAGGGGATGTCACAAGTTCTCTAGGGAAGCATTGACTTGGGGCTTCATCTCTTGGTAGTGTTTCTACCCTAATATATAATGGGGTATACAAATTAGGGTATGCATACCGTTAGATCCATGGGGTTGAGTAGCTAACCTCTCTTTTAGTAATGAATTTCTGAGTCAGGTCTGATCAACTAGGGGATTCCAATAAGTAGTCCACATATGGAATTGTCGTGAAAAGGAATAGACCTTTGCATGATATGTTGATCAGTATCAAATCAATTAATGTGATGCTTCTCTTGTGTTAGCTGTAGACACTAGAAAACTACACACTTATAGTTTTTTATGAATAAATACCTCAAGACCCCCTAAACCTTATTAAACCTTAACCTAACCAAATAATTAATATCCTATTCACATAGTATTATTCAAAAATATTATTTGAAAGTACTATTCACTACCACTATTTTTTGTGGGACCCACTATCACTATTCATGATGACATGGCATGTGACATGGCAAGTGACATAACAAGTGACATGGAAGGTGATATGGCAAGTGGCATGGCTTAAATTTGAGGTGGATTGATGTGGTACATCATACCCCACCTGGGACCCTTTCCTAAGGTGACTAATGACCTCATTTAAGCATCACAAGGGTCCCCCCTTGAAATATGACAAATTTTCCCTTAAGGTCCATCATTCAACATGTATTTTGCCTTTACACATGAAATTTGCCTTCAAAATGAGATACCTACCTCTTTATTGTTTTGGAAAACATAAAGGGAACCCATTTTTGACTTTTTAACCCAAATGGGAGACCCATTATCAAGGTGGGTATCCCACCACCCTCATATTTTGACTCATTCATGCACCAAAATGGAAAATGGTGCCACATTTTTGTGCCATCTCTTTAAGTTCTTAGATGAAGACAAGAAAGGGTGGTGAAAAGTCTTTGGCCTCATTTAAATCCATGTGCATGGTGGGAGACACACCAACCCAAATGGGAGACCCATGATCAAGGTGGGAAACACACTAACCTCATATTTTGATTCATTCATGCACTGCATGGAAAATGGCACCAATTTTTTTTTAATCTCTTTAAGTGCTTGGATGAAGACAAGAAATGGTGGTGAAAAGTATTTGGCCTCATTTAGACCCATGTGCATGATTCCCATTCAAAGTTAGATTCATGTACAAGGTGAGAGACACACCAACCTGAATGGGAGACCCATGATCAAGGTAGGAATCCCACCAGCCTCATAGTTTGACTCATTCATACACCACATGGAAAATGATGCTGTACTTCTAATATTCCCTCTTTTGGTATGATTCTTCACAATAAATGCTATAAATACCCCCCTCTCCTTTACCCAAGATAAAAAGGGGGAGGTTAGTATTTTTTTATTAACATTTTGTTGTAGGTCTTTGAAGGAGGTCATCATATTGGATTTCATATACATCTTGGAGGAAAATAATTCAAAGCAATGAAGCTTTATCAAAATTACCTCAAGACATCTTCAACAACAACATGAACAACAACATTCTTCTTCAAGCTTGGAAGGTAACATTTGATTTTGTTTCTTCAATTTCATTTTATCATTCCCTTGGATTTTTAGTCTCTTCATCCTCACTTATCTATTTTATCTCTTTGTCATTTCATTATCTCAATCCATTTTCTCTCTTGCCATCTTTTATTCATTCACACCTTTTCCCCTTTTACCCTCCTTATCCTCTTCCCCTTTTGCCATCTTAACTACTTTCCTTCTCACCTCATCAACCATTCACCCATTTATCCCATTTGAACCTTTAACTTTTCATTACCTTAAATATTTATCAACCAACCAAACCACTTTTATTTAATCACCTTATTAAATTTCCAAACCAAAACCATAACCTTGCTTTGACTAATTTTCAGCATTAGTTGCTTTATTTAGTCATTATTTTAAAAGCACTTAACTTTATTGCATTAATTAGGTTATTTGTTTTTATTTAATTATTTTTAATTTCAGTTATTTAATATTTTAAATTCAAGTATCTTTCTTCTTTATTCACAAACTTAAGTGTTAAAAATAGGTAGTTTGATAGCCTCCTAGAAAGTTTTCACTTTTACAATCTAGATCACGCTAGGCAATCCACCCAACTACTTGTCTAACCAAAAAATTTTGTGGTAATGATTTTTTATTTTAGGTCATTATTACCTAGACAAAGAGGATTTATCATAAATTCTAGATTTAACACACACACATTCAACATGTATTCTTCTACACACCCTTCTTAACTAGTTTCTTCTTTTCACATTTAAGAAAAAGAATAAATTAGACATACATATTTTGGCATGCCCGATGGGACCCTTGAGTTTTATTAGGTTATTAAATGTTTTAGGACATTTATAATTGAATTAGTAAAATTCATTTAGTTGAATTCTTATAAAATTAAGCTTCTTTATTTTAAAAAAATAGAAAAACAAAAAGTTTTAGTCGCAATTTTTAGAAAATTAAACTTTATTAAATTTATATAAAGAAATAAAAGAGCATTAATCATAGGATTAGGATTGAATTTTCATGTTTCATTTAGGTGAATTTTATTTTTTATTGTCCTCATTAAAATAAATCAAGAAACAATCTTTTGGTTAAAATTGAGTGCATCCATTGACTGCTTGCTTGATTTTAGCTCACCTAGTTTAATTAAAAGCATTATGAATTAATTGTATTTCACAAATATTAAAAAAACCAAACCACTTGCACAAAAAAACATAAAAAAATACTTGAAACAAGACCCAACTAATATTTCATCACCTTACCCTTTCTTGGTTATCTTACTTGGATTTAATGACCAAGGGGATAACCAACTTAGTTCTCTAGTTGAGTATAAACTCTAGATATCGGTACATATTGACTAAGCACCTACACTAGATATGGTATTATGACGTGAGGGGAGTAAGCCCCAAGTACCAAGCTATGTACTTAGACCAATATAAACTTCTATTGAGTGCCTAAACATAACTTGAAACCAAACATGGAATACCTTGTTTAGGACCTATTCAATCCAATTTACTCTTCACACTTTTCTAAGGCATAAGCCAAAAGAGAGATTAAAAAAATCTTAGGATTTAATTCAATCTTAGTGAATGCATTATTTACCTTGAGTATTTTTTTTTATTTCTCCTTGTTTGAGATGTGAGAACATATCTTCCTTTTCTTATCTTCTCATATAGTTCTCACTCATTAACAACAAAATGACCTCAAGGAACAAAACCCACCAGCAAATAAACCATCACCAACTTCCACCTATTCATCCATGGAACACATTTCTAAACTCACAGACTCCCCTCATTCTTTGGGAAGTCATATTCGAGTAGTCCTAGGAGATGCAAATTTTGCTACTTTCCTAAACAAGAATCATGCTACCTTACAACACTACCTCAGAACCACATCCCAGTTTTGACCCCACCTATAGATTTTCCTTATGGCATGCCTCTCTACCTCCTGGGGAATACCTCCACTACCATAAGAACTAATCAACCTCTATTTTCCCAAACATTATCATTAACCAACAACTCCTTCAAAACTAACTCATCAACCTAAACTATCACTACCCTTATACCTCTTACTAATCACTCCCTTTTAATAGGAGTGCTTACCTCTAGAGATAATGATCTTCCTCTAGTTACTTCCAATCCATCAAATACTACTCCACTTCTAATCCTTTTGGTGTCCATACCCTCCATGTTACCACCAGTCAACACAGGATTCACCACTTTGACCCAACATGCAACCTTTAGCTATCTTCATAACCCACAAGGGCATATGCCTGTTATCAAACCACCCACCTCTACCCAACCATTAACATCCACATACCAATATATATCTTCCACCCAAACTCTAAATACCATATACCAATACATGAAGTCATCTTAACCATCTACTAGCTATTCACATATTGCCTAACCTCAACAAAATATACCAAATAACTATGCATCCCAATAACCTCAAGTAGAATTCATGAAGTTGATCATAGATGAGATGACTACCCTTGAGTCATCCATCTCTAGAGCCCATAATCTCTTATCTTATGATCACGTTTTTAATGAGCCTATTCACCCTTTGGTCCCCATTAGACCTTATCTAACCTAATGGGAACTTCTAAAATTTACCAAGTTTAATAGTAAAGAAGACCCTCAACAACATTTAAGAGAATTAAGGCATTCATGCTACTTGATTTCCTAAGATGATGCTCTTCTCCTTTATACATTTCCTATCTCATTATCTATACTAGCATTGGATTGGTATAGTGCCATACCCAAACATTCCATCCTTTTTTTCAGCCAATTAACCCAAAAATTCTTAGATCATGTTTTGATCAATATATCCAAGAAAGTTTTTATTACCAACCTCTCCTCCATTCAATAATTTTAAGATGAATCTATTGCCAATTTTGTGGCTCATTGGAAGAGCCTAATTAGCCAACTTTCATTTTCATTACCTCAACTTGAGCTTATAGATATTTTCACTCAAGCATGTACAAAACATATTTCATCCACATTGTGTGTCTAAAGCTTTTAGACCTTTGATGAAGATTTTACTATAACTCATAAACTAGAGATATAGCCATTGATGAAGAAAGGTTACATTTGAAGAGAAAGAACTCAACTTACAAACCCAATGAGCCATTTTCTTCTAGACCAAACAAACAAACCAATCTCAACACTAAAAATGAAGCAACCACCAATGTCATTGTCCTCAAATCTGCACCACCACCATCTACCAACCAGTAGAACCCAATGAACCAAATCTCTGACTCCTCTAACTATTCAAACTAAAACCAAAAGAACCAAACTTGGAATAATCATAATAAATGAACTCCACTTGGGTAACTCTATCCTTCTATTTTGGAAAAGTTACTAAAAGCCAATATCATCCAACTTCCACCAATTAAACCACCCTAATAGTTTTATGCTTCTTGCCCCATATCGGGTTGGTATAATGAGAATGACTATTGCACCTTTCATCAAGTCATAATACATGACATCAATAGGTACAACACCTTCAAATACCTTGTCTAATCCCTCATTAACAAGAGGGAGCTTACATTGAACAATCCCAATGCACCATCAAACTAGGCCCTCGACATATTCTACAAGCCTTTTCCTAATCATGCTCTTTCTACCCCTTATCATGATAATAAACCAAAACCATCCTAAGATGCACATATTATTAATGTAGTTACTAATGAACACATTATTGAAGAAAACATCACCTCAACTATCTCTTCTCCCATCCCCCTATTGGAAGGGGATAAATTGCCTTCTATTCCTTTGGACAACCAAACAAAGGGAGCTATCATACCCACACCTCCATTGGATGATCCACAACTACCTCCCCTATCATAGGACCATCCACTCCCTCTTTGGAAGATATCTCGCAAGAGAAGATAACTTCATCCACCCAACCTCTAATTTTAGAACCTTCTATCAAAAACCAAGACAAAGGTAAATGAACCATTCTTTCTCCTCCACCTAAGGGCTTAACCATTAAAAATAAGACCCAAATAACCAAACCCCCTTTAAAATTGACAACCAAAAAAACAAAAGAGGTAAAAACACCAAAAGGCCCAAAACCCCAAATTTTACCTCCCTCAAACTTTCCCTTCATTTTGGGTCCTCATCCCTCTACCTTGAGCATGAACCCATTATTTTTACCAAAACCCCACCACTTTTGTTGGTCACACCTTCATCCTTTATTTCTAAGAGACCTTCCTTCACTACACTGATGATTCCTAAGTTACATATCTTTCCATCCTCTGCCTCCAACTTGTCAACCATCTTACCTAAACCAAAACCATCAAATCATACCACCTTGCCTAAGACACCTATCACCAAACCCATGCCCAAACAACTTTCTACCTCAACACCCAAATAAAAAACTTCTAAATCTTTACCACTTATAGTTGAGTCCTATTTAACCATTTTACAAATGTTGTTGCAAACCTCTTCCTTGGCCTTACCACCTATAAAACCATTTGACCTTTCACATCCTAAACCATCATGGTTCAATGAAAATTTGATTTGCCTATATCATAAGACACCCAACCATGACACAAAGAACTGTAAAGCTCTCCAAACTCTTATCCATCATATTTATGATGAGAATGATCTATTTATAGTTGAACCTCCTATTCCACCCCTACTAACCCAAACAACAACCATACCTACCCAATGCTTTCCCACTCCACCTTCACCTAATAATAAAGGTGAGTCAGACAACTTCACTACCTCAACCTCTCCTATTATCCATATAATTAATGTGGTCACAAGATCACAATAGAAAGATAAAGGGAAGTATAAGGTGTCCATTCCTTAGATTTATCCCTCCCCAAATTCCCAAGCCAATAATACCCAACCATATCCTTCATCAAACAAACCCAAGGTGTCTATCTTAGGTACCTTCCCATCTAACCCTCCATACCCTAACCCATATGAAATATCCATTTGAAAATCTATCCTTAAGTAGATTCACCAAACTCTAGAAAAAATGAGCTTGTATGAGTTATTCTCTACCTCTACCCATCACCTCCAAGCACTCATAGAATCCTTGCAATCCATTGAGGTCCAATCCAATGAATCTCAACCTCTATCCACCTTTATTTGTGCCCTTCAAACTTTTGACCTTTTCACCTTCAAAGATTTACAGATACCTTCTATTCATCTGGAGGATCTCGATGCCCCCTCTTCATTACAACATACATTAATCAAACCCACATCAAAAGAGTGATGATTGATGGATGAGCCAACAATAATATTATTTCCTCCCATGCTTATGACCAATGACACTTACCCATGAACATCATTCCTGAAAGGACAGTGGTCATTTATTCTTTCAATGATATAATGACTACTATCTTGGGCATAATTGTCCTCCATATTTGTGTAACACCCTATACCATTATTTAATTTTTTTATGTTATAGAAGGAGAATTTCAATACAATGTTTTACTCAGGCACCCTTGGATTTGTGCCATGAGTTGTGTCCCTCCACCTTACATCAGTGTGTCAAAATTTGAGCATGAAAGGAAAGTTGTGACTATCTAAGCTGACCCTAGTCCTTTCACATCTTGCAATATGACATATTGACCTAATGATGTCCTTCTTCCTCCTTCGTACACCTCAAAATCATTAGCTAACAACATAACCCCACCAACTAAAACCCATGACACTTCCACACCAAATGCTGATAAAGATTCTACTAACTCTTATATCCCATTTTCCCATATTCTTATAGAGGACCCCATGGCAACCACATTCCAACATCTTTCCCTTGGGTAATATAGAATCTTAGCCTTGGATGCCTTCTCTACTCCCCAAGAATATGAGAATCTCAAACATGACCCTTCCTACAACCCCAACATTGGAACCATCATCCCCTTCGAGTTACCTAACCATCAAATAAATTTAATTTATGGGGGACTTGATCAGCCAATTCTAGCCCCTACCACTGCTTCAACCATCCAACCATTTACCTCTAAATTTTCCTATCTTAGCAAACTAGAGTTCACTAAGTTGTATCTTCCTAGATGTGTTTGGAAAGGATTTGGCCTTAGTCACTATGAATAAGGGCCTCATGAGTTACCCCATATCAAAACTTTGTAACCTCATGATTCATTTGGCCTTAGGTATGAACTACTTAAAGAACCCACTAATTCATCCAAACCCATTATCACCATGGAGGAAGATATCCCATCCTCACTAGCCTAACCACTTTCCCCACTTGAAGATCTTGACATCATCCCCCCTAGCTTTTTTTTCTAGTCAATACCATTAGTTTGGGCCCTCTTATCTACCAAAAGGGTGTTCAAACCAAAGTCCTTCCACTCATATACCCTAAAATGGTAGAGAATAATTATCTTACCATCAACACCATCCAACATCAATATGATGATTCTATTCTTACCTACCTCAGTGCAGGGGATTCTTCTATCCACAAATCCCTTCTTCCTAAGGCCTCAAACATGTCAAATGAATCCACCATGGATATCAACTTCAACACTCTAGAAAACCCTTAGATTATCAAATTGGGCCAATCACTAAATGTCAAGGAACTTTAAGACTTCTCTTTGCTCCAAGACCACAATATAACATTCACTTGGTGTTATAGTGATATGTCTGGGATTGACCCCACCATTGCTACCCATAACATAGTCACTCATCATGATGCCAATCTTGTTAAAAAAACATTTGATGCATGCATCCTCACATAACACTTCTCATTAAGGAAGAGCTTCAACATATCCTATCTATAAATTTCATTAAACCCATTGACTACCCCTAATGGGTCTCAAATATCATACCTACCACCAAAGTCATTGGGGGTCTATGCATTTGAGTGTAATTTCATGACCTTAGCCTCACCTACCATAAGGATGAATTTTCTCTACCTAACATTGACCATCTTGTTGATTTTATAGTTGACCATGAGATGTTATCTCTCATGAATGGGTTTTTGGGTTATAATCAGATCTTGATTACTCTTAAAGATCAATATAAAATCACCTTTACCACTCTTTATGGAAATTTTTTATATAGAGTCACTCCTTTTGGGTTAAATAATTACCAACATGCCATGACTTATATCTTCCATGATATCATCCATAATATTGTAGAAGAATATGTGGATGACCTTCTTAGGAGATCCAAACTCTGAAAAGATCAATTGACTATTTTTAAGATCATATTTAATGCCTCATCCATTATCATGTTCACTTTATTCCTAAGAAATTCATTTTGAGGTCCTTTTAGGAAATATTCTTGGATTTATCATCTCTCTTCATAGAATCAAAGTATACCTTGCTAAATTTAGAATAATTTTGGATATGCCTCCTCCAACCAACCTTAAGCAGCTCCATAGCCTGTAGGTAAAACTTCAATCAATTCACTATTTCATTTCCCAACTTTCAGATTGGTGCCAACATTTCCATCACCTTATAAATAAGGATATCTCTTTCAAATGGAATAGTGGTTGTCAAAAGGCCTTTTATTCACTCAAATAGTACTTTTTGTCACCACTTATCCTCACCCCTCCTAAGGATGACCACCCCTTTTACCTATATATCTTTGCCACCGACCATTCCTTAGGAGCAATTTTGGCTCATTGAGATGAAAAACACAAAGGGAAAGTAATATACTACATTATCCACATGCTTGTAGAATATAGGACTCAGTATACACATACTGAGCATTTACCTTCATGGCCACCAAACTCTGCCACTACCTTCTTAACCATAAAACTTATGTCATAACTAATACCCACCTACTCAAGTACATGCACTTTATACCATACCAAAATCAGCACATGGTTAAGTGGCTCTTGATCCTAGCTAAATTCAACCTTAAATTCTTCTAGCATAAGTTGATTAAAGGTTAGGCCATTACCAACCAATTAGCTGAAGCTCCTTTACCAAACAACCAACCACCTCCTCTTGACCTTTTGAATGAGTCTATCATGACTCTTTCTCAAGAATATGGCATAACCTACCAAATGACCATGTTCTTTGATGGATTGAAGTGCCAACAAAGAGGGGGTGCTAGAGTTATTCTCATTCCTTTCAATGTCAAATGCCTTCCTCTCTCCTTCAAACTTGAATTTGAATGCACCAATAATATGGCTGAGTATAAAGCCCTAGTGATAGGTCTATAAATTGCTCTAACCTTGGGAATTAATACAATCCATGTCTTTGGTTATTCCTAGCTTATGGTCAACTAGGTCAATGGATCCTATCAATATAAGAATGATGTCTTACAAAAATATAAAATTTTAGTTGAGAAACTCTTAACATCATTTAAACATTACCTAGTCCAATCTGTTTCCTAATCTACCAATAAATTTATGGATACCATGGCCTAACTTACTTCCTAGATCCCTTCTCAACCTTCCAAGTCCAAAATATTTATCACCATTCATCATTTTACCACACCCTCTTATATCTAATCTAACCTCCCTACCATTTTTAATGTAGAGGAATCCCCATCCAACATTTGGTATAACCAAAATTTTAACTACCTCAACCTAGGTATCATTCCTCCCAACCTCTCTAAGAATTCTAGTAGAAACTTTGTTCAAAGTACATCTTGTTACACCATACCAGGGGGAATCCTTTACAGATGTGGTTTTGATGGTCTCCTTCTTCATTACCTATGTAGCCATAAAGCTTCCCACACCATCAGGGAAACACATGATGGGATCTGTGGGGGACACTTTAGCAATCTAGCGATCACTAAAATTATCGATCACCTTGGTTAATATTGGCCCACCCTCAACCAAGACTATTGTGATTATGCAAAAATGTGTGTTAAATGTCAATATCATGCTAATTTGCATCATGTACTAGCTAATGGCCTTTAAGTATCTAAGGAATTTTGGCTTTTCTCATAATGGGGGCTCAATCTTTAGCGAAATCAACCCATTCTTCATAGTGGCATAGCTCCATCATCATAACCACTAAATACTTCACCAAGTGGGTGGAAGTTATTCCTGTTAGCTAAACCAAAGTAGATAATGTTTTCAACTTTATCAACCATCATATCATCTATCACTTTAGCATTCCTCATAAGATCATCATTGATAATGGTAAATATTTTAAAAATAAGAAAGTTCAAGGTCTATGTGACATGTTTAGAATTAACCTAAGTTTCTCAAACAAATGGACAGGCAAAATCCTACAACAAAATCCTCAACAAAATGCTAACTAGAGTAGTTAGTTCTTTGGGTCGGGATTGGCATTTGCACATCTCCTTCACTTTATGGGCCCATTATACTAGCATTTGAACCTCTACAGGTCCTACCCCTTTCTCTCTAGTCTTTGAAGTAGAGACAATCTTACCTCTCAAAGTACATATCCCATCCCTTTGCATATAATTTCAAGATCTCATCTCTAAGGATGATTATCATCAACACCATTTTGTTCAACTTGAGTTACTTGATGAGCATTGTCTAGCTGCCATTAACCATCTTCATGTCTATCAAGAACATATCAAGCATGCTTATGACAAACACCTCAATGTGTGAGACTTTAATATCAAAGACCTCATCTTAAAGGGAAACCAAAATGTGACCAACATGGAGAAAAGTAAATGAGGAAAGTTTGTTTTCAATTATATTGGACCCTACATCAGTACCCATAAGTATGGATCAAGAGCTTATCATTTATCCTCTCTCAAAGGAAACTAAAACCCGAGCCTCTCAACGCTTCAAATATACATCTATTATTATATTAAAGAAGGATCAAGCTCACCCCTTTTGTTTAACTTAATCTCATCCCTTGATTATGAGATTTTAACCTTCACCCATCTTTCTCCTCTCCTTTCGAGGACAATTGACTACAACATAGAACCATGTGATTAACCATCATAATCATATCCTAATCCTAAATGTGGGTACCATGGCTCTACCCATAGCATGGTTCTCATGGATACCTTTTATCTTTAACAAGATGGAATCCCATGGTCATTGTCTCTCAAAAACCACACCTTTTCATATCATTAACCTTCTTGTGTTAAAATGTTGCCCTCATAAAGGTAAGCCTTTAAACCTAATTAGACTTGTCCATGTCTAAAAACATTGCATCTAAAAATAATTTAGATACCAAAATACTACTTGGATCAATATCTTAAGTGTTGCAAACTATTCTCTTGAACGACAAATTCCCAAAAATAAAATAAAAAATACCAAATATAAGATAGACTACTCCCTTGAAGAACAACTATCAAGAGCATTAAATGAATCCAATAAACTTAGACCACTCCCTTAAAGGATGGCTAAGTTAACCTTGTCAAAAGAAGAGAAATTTCTTAGAAGATTCATGCATCGATCAACTTCTCATAAATAGAAATAAATCAAAAAGACCCACTATCAAAACAAAATCTAAAGCTACAATCAACTCTCAAGCAGCATAATAAGTTGGAAGCTATAATCAGCTTTCACATATAGACTTCCCACATTGATCAATCTACATCTAGCATATGACATGGACTTGTCTATTACCATTCTTAGGCCACCTATAGAAGGGGAAAACTAACTCACATGAGGTTATCATATATATCATCGATTACCCTTCATACCACCTATCACCCATCTTCCCTTTAGACTATCTATAAATCAAGGGATTTGGATCTTACTTGACACTCTGTGATCAAGAAACCTTTTTTATAAACTCATGACTACTCATGCATAGCATTTGAAGGGCTTATATTCATTAAGTCGATCCCACTTCAAGTCTATTTTCAATCCTTGTCAAAAATAAAGCATCATGCCTTATTCTTATCTTAATGTGCTTGGTTGATGTTTTCATCACAAATTTTACCATCTAATGTTGAAATAATAATAATCATTCTTTTTACATTAACCAAAATTATAAAAACCATAACCATACCAGTCATAACCATAACCATAACATTCATAAGTATCCACATAACCTTAAGCATGATAGGATTTGACCAACGACATCCAACACATTTTTTACATGTTTATAATAAATTGTGCAATATTTTATTTAGAGTGCGAGGAGTCACATGGCACATACAAAGCTATCAGACAATCCACACTTCACCTAAGGCCCCTACATACATAATTTTCCTACCCAAGCACTAGGTTGATTGTCCAGTGACTCTTAATATGTGTTTATCCATCCTTCCACTTGATTTATCCCTGAACTAACATTCGTAACATTCCCTATCTCAGTAGTTGATAAAATTTTTACTCTATTCTCCTCTTCTGCATTCATCCCCATAGAGTGAGAATCATATTCCACTTTGGGTCTTTCACCTTGATCACCTATCATAGCCATTGCATCCCTCTGCTCTAGTTGTTCTTCTCATATAGGTACCATCAATTGTTGCCTTAACACACATCCCCTTAGATAGTGAGGGTTCCCTCCATAGATAGGTCAACAGTCATGTTCTCCAACCATACATCTTGCATAGTGAAATTCTCACCTTCTTCTTTTCTATAGAGGTAAGATTTTAGGCTCAAGCTCAGGTTAATGGTGCCTTTCCTCTTGTTGTTGATCTAATAATACTTCCATTATCACCATTACATGTTGCAATATCTGAGAAATTTGCATATTCACCATATTGATTTTTTTAGGTCATGAGGGTTGTTGATTATCTCTACCATTGTTCCCATTATTTTGCATCTTCAACCTTGTGTATTTCTTTGCACTCTCTATAACCTACAAAACCAAATAACTCAATGATAGACATTCATCCTTATCATGATTCTTTAAATAGAATACCTGACCATTATTCTTCATTGACATGATTCTTCATTCCATTGATGGTGAAGGTCATATGATGTCATTGATTCTCTTAAATAGTCTTCCCACTTGAAATGGTCATGTCTACTTGCTTTTTTGTGTAAACAGGGACCCCTCAGTCTATCTAGCCATTTCGATAAAGCTATCATGCATCGTCATGATTTCCCTTTGTCACCCTTGTCATCCAATCCACATCTGATGTCTTTGATTATTTTACATTTTACAATCCTTTTGGTATTAATCATTGTCACCTTTACCTTAGTTGACATAAATTAGCTTCCAACCATGTGCCACTATAATGGGCACACCTCCAAAACTACCACTATTGTTGGTAATGGTGACTTCTAAAACCTTACCACTGTAGAAAATCTTCCATCAAAGGTAGGCCACCATGAATTCACAACATTACATTCACCTTCCTATCCCCTCTACCCTCCCATTACTACAAGCCTATTTCCATAAGATTTGAATGTTAGACCCCAACCATTAGCAGTGCCTATTTGAATATGGCAGTCTTTTATTTTATGCCAGCTAAAATTTTATCCATAGCAGGGAAACAATCTTCTTCTCCAACTACATAACTAATCTCGTGGGCCATGTTAGGTCCAACCGAGTGGAACTAATAAGTCATTGGTTCTAGGGTATTGTGATAGAGGATGTAGACATGGACAAATTTTTCCCAACATGGCTATGTAGCTCCTGAGATAGGCACAGTCCATCCTCTATCGCTTACCACTCTATTACCTTTCTACCATGTGGACTCTACTTTACCTTCAAATAAAATATTTGTATTTCATCACTTCATTACTACCCATAAAATTTAGCTTGTAGCGATGATGAAAATTTTCCAAATTGACTATGCAGATCCTAATAGAAAACCCTCTTCTAAAACTTGGATCATAGTGATAACTGCTATCACTATGATTATACCTTTACAAAATTTTATAAGGTGAAACCTCCTTAAAAAGGCACCTCTTTTTGGATTAGCTCCATTTTAGGTCATTTTTGGTACTTAACATTATGTTCCCTTCTAATTTATCCTACCTTGCCCATCAGTGTCTCTCATCCTACTAAATGTGGGATCATTACGGTAACTATTCACCAATCTACACCATGCACCTTTACCATCACCTTCACCAACACCCAAAACATTTATTTTACAAAACCTTCTCCATCATCCCAAACCAATCCATGTGGTCCATCAAATTAGGGCAGCCAATTTGAGCACCATTTTATGACCCTAGTTAAACTACATTGGCCTAATGTCCATTGACTATGTAGGCATTGCTTGACTTCTAAGGGAAGTTCAGCCACTAAGAACTAATTACCCTACCATTTTCCTTATCATTAAATTCCATTGTTAATAATTTCCTCTTACCTAGGTGTCTTATGTTAGGGAAGCTTTGGATTCTTACTATCATCTTTTTATTTTAACATCATCTAATACTTCCTCTTCCTTATTCCCTCATTATTGGGAGAACTACATTGGCCTAAGGTCTTTTTGGAATATGTAGGTAGTGCTCATTTACTAAGGTTAGCTCAGACACATCCTTTATTTCATTTTCTCTTCTCACCTAAAATCTCTTCCTCCACTTCTCTACCTATCCCTTCACCACCTCCCCCCCTTTAGCTTATCCATCTCTTTTAACCACTTTTCCAACTTGGCAATCTCTTTTAACACAAGGATTGACATATTTCCTCATTGGCCCCTCTTATCTCCCATAAAATCACCACTTCCTCTTCTTCGTTGGCCTCCTAGTAGCTTTTTCTTGTGCATGATTTGTGTCTCACTTTTCCACCCAATTTTCATGTTTTTTGTCCCTCTCTCCACTTATTCACAACCTTGCCCTTTATCCCCTTTATTTTCCTTCTCCATCCTCATCATCTCCTCCTATTCTTACAATTTTATCATAACCTCTTTATTACTCTCTTTCCCTCACCAATTCCACATCATCTTGTACATCTTGCCTACCTTATGTTTCTTATGTGCCACCATTCTCTATCGATTTGCCACTCTTCCTACCTTTCCATTCTTATTTTTTTCCTCCATAACTAGCTTCTAATTGGGCCTTTATCCTTTGAGAAGCATTCCATAATTTTCCTTTTCTTCTTAATAGTTCTATCCTTTTACACTTTGCATTCCCATTTTCCTCTTTCTATCTCAATACTCACTTATCTTTTGCATGTGTGAGTTTTCATGCTTTATATCCCTGCTTCACTTCTTTTTCTCCTTATTATCATCTCTGATATTCATCCATTATTTTCTTCACATTCCATTTAATTTTGTTCCCTTATTTCTTCACCACCTCACCACTTTTGGCTTGTCAATCTCTTCTAGCCACCCATTCATCTTGTCAATCTCTTTTAACAAGCTGATTAACACATACCTTATCTCTTCAGCTTCTTATCCACCCATCTTTCATTTCCCCTTATTTTTCTTAACCTCTTTCCCATTTTCCATCTCATTCTCATCTCCAACACTACCCTTTGATTTTCTTCATTATTTCTTTCCTTGCTTATCATCATCCATGCTTACTTGGTCACGTCTCCACCTACTTCTCTCTCCTGTCATCAATTTTGTGTCCTCATTTCACTCCTTTTTCCTCTTGTTTCTTTTTATTTCATGTATTTCCTTGTTTTTTAATTTTCATCACCAAACTATTTTCCTTTTTGGTCTCTTTTAGACCTATTTCTCCCACCTTCCTTTTTAACTCCCCAATCTATCTATCTTCATACATTCTTATTCTATGTTTCCCTCCCAATTTTTCATTTATACCATTTATTTTCCTTTCTATTTCAACTTGATCCCTCATTTAATTACTATTATTATTATTCACCTCACTCCATATTCTAAAACCCCCCAGAGTCTTTCTCTAAACTACCTCGAAACTTAATGCTTACTTATTTTGGAGCCCTATTGGCATAAGGGTAAAGGGTTTGAATCTTTAACACTTCTCATTTACCCACTCTACTTCTTTGTTTCCCCAAATTTTTGAATAATACCCTTCCATATCTTGTTAATGACATTTTTGTGGAGTGTGCATAATGTCAGCTTATTTAGATGGTGATGAAAGAACCCATCAGGTCACCATGGTAATTCAAGTAGTGCCATATTTTATAAAGCCTAGTAAAGCATATTTCTCCCTCTTTTTCTTTAAAATAGTGGTAGAAATTTCATGATTGAACCTGCTTATCCATGCCTATAGATTCCATTTACATAGTTGAAGTAATCATATAATTGCATCCTAGGTAATCTCATCCACCATTTTTACCAAACCAATTAAAAAACTATTTGATAACCATCTTTTCCACCCTTTGAACCTTCCCTTTCTCCAACATCCTTCAACTAGACCTAACTACATGATACATCAAATTGGGTCAACCAAGTTAACCCACACTCCCCACCTCAGAAGAACTACATTAGGCCTAAAGTTCATTATGTACATTATGTCCATGAAACTATATAGGCAGCATCTACTTGCCTAGTGCATATGGAGTCTACTTGGCCACCCCATTCTAACTAACCAACCCACTTGCCCACATCCACCTCGATGTTAGCCATTTTTGACTTGACCTCTTTATATGTTTTGTGATGGCCTTGCCTTGGTCCTTTTGACTGCATTGACTATGTTTTCTATGTTGCACTTTTTACACCCCACTTCATGTGTAACCAAACCATTTGTATTGTTCTGTAGGAACAATTCCTACCCTAGATACCTGTGAATAACACTGATCTTATCTAGATGACTCAATAATCTTTATTTGATCCATTATGACTAAAATTATGGACTAACTACCTTATCATATGTACATCTAGAACCTGAACTTATTTTTATCAACATTGGTAGCTTTAATCTCTATGCAATCTTGACTATTTTGCTTAGTCACATTTTGTGAACCCATTGGAATTTCACAGGCCCAACTACCTTGTGGCACCACCTAGTGCCTCCCCACCAACTGCTTATCAAACCTTCACTCGATTTGACCTTTTCTCATCAACTCTCAGTTTGAGGGGGAACACCTCCTCCCATATATGGGGCACTTTAACCTTTGATTAAGTGATTTATTTTTGTTTTTTATCTTGTTAATTCAAAGTTGCATAATGAAAAAGGGCAAAATGTAGATACTAAAAAACTACACACTTATAATTTTTGATGAATAAATACCTCATGACCTTCTAAACACCCCCTAAACCTTCTTAACCCTTAACCAACTATTCTTAAGCTAACCAAATAACTATTCTCCTATTCACATAGTACTATTCAAAAATACTATTTTAAAGTATTATTCACTATCACTATTCACTATGAGACCCACTATCACTATTCATAATGACATGGTATGTGACATGACAAGTGACATGGCATGTGACATGGAAATTGATATGGAAGGTGATATGGTAAGTGGCATGGCTTAGAAGTGAGGTGGCTTGATGTGGGACATCATACCCCATCTGGGACCCTTTCCCAAGGTGATTAATGACCTCATTTAAACATCACAAGTGTCCTCAATTGAATTATGGTTAATTTACACTTAAGGGGCCATCACTCAACATGTATTTTTATTTCACACATGAAAGTGGCCTTCAAAATGAGATACCTACCTCTTTAGTTATTTTTAAAAGACAAAGGGCACCCATTTTTTACTTTTAAACCCAAATGGCAGACCTATGATCAAGGTGAGAATCCCACCACCCTCATATTTTGACTCATTCATGCACCCACATGGAAAATGGTACCACATTTTGCATGCCATATCTTTAAGTGATTTAATGAAGACAAGAAAGGGTGGTGAAAGGTATTTAGCCTCATTTAAACCCATGTGCATGATTCTCATTCAAAATTGGATTCATGTGCAAGGTGGGAGACACATCAACCCAAATGGGAGACCGATGATCAAGGTGGGAATCCCACCTAAGTCATATTTTGACTCATTTATACACCACATGGAAAATGGTGCCACATTTTGTGGGTCATATATTTAAGTGCTTGGATGAAGATAAGAAAGGGTGGTGAAAAGTATTTGGCCTCATTTAGACCCATGTGCATGATTCCCATTCAAAATTGAATTCATGTACAAGGTGAGAGACACACCAACCCAAATGGGAGACCCATGATCAAGGTGGGAATCTGACCAACCTCAATTTTTGACTCATTAATGCACAACATGGAAAATGGCACCATAGTTATACTATTCCCTCTTTTGGCATGATTCTTCACAATAAATGCTATAAATACCCCCCTCTCCTTTACCCAAGGTAAAAAGTGGGAGGTTAATCTTTGGTTATTAACATCTTGTTTCAGGTATTTGAAGGAGGTCATCTACATATTGGAGGAAAATAATTAAAAATAATGAAGCTCTACTGAAATTGCCTCCAGACATCTTCAACAATATCATCATCAACAACAACATTCTTCTTCAATCTTGGAAGGTAACATTCAATTTTGTTTCTTCAATTTCATTTTATAATACAATTATATTTTTAATCTCTTCATCCCCACTTATCTATTTTCTCCCTTTGTCATTTCATTGTCTCAATCCATTTTTTCTCTTGCCATCTTTTATCCATTCACACCTTTACCCCTTTTACCCTCCTTATCCTCTTCCCCTTTTGCCATCTTAACTACTTACTTTCTTACCTCATGAACCATTCACCCATTTATCCCATTTTAACCTTTACCTTTTCATTACCTTAAACATTTATCAACCAACCAAATCACCTTTCTTTAATAACTTTGTCAAATTTCCAAACTAAAACCATAACCTTGCTTTGATTAATTTTCAGCATTAGTTGCTTTATTTAGTCATTGTTTTAAAAGCACTTAACTTTATTGTCTTAATTTGGTTATTTTCTATTATTTAATTATTTTTAGTTTCAGTTATTTTTTGTTTTAAATTCAATTATCTTTCCTCTTAATTCACAAATTTAATTGTTAAAATTAGGTGGATTGACAACCTCCTAGAAAGCTTTCGCTTCTAGGATCTAGCTCATGTTAGGCAATCCACCTAACTACTTGTCTAACCAATAAGTTTTGTGGTAGTGATTTATTATTGTAGGTCAATTTTCCCTATCCAAAGAGCATTTATCATAAAGTTTGGATTCAACACACGTGCATTCAAAATGTATTCTTCTACACACCCTTCTTAACTAGTTTTTTCTTTTCACATTTAAGAAAAAGCAAAAAATAGATAGAAACATTAGCCACACTTGGGATCAATATAGAAGGTCGTAACTTGTAAGTTTTTATAAACTCCACTTTTACACACCTTAATATGATCTAAGAAGATTATACTTAGTTGTATTTTAGTCATTTATTCTTTTATTGCTTGGTTTGTTGAAAGTAATTTTTTTTTTTTAATACCACATCATGAATGAGTTTGTTTGTCTACATTACTCCATTGTTGAGGAGGCATTATGCTATCTATTTGACACCTTGGTTTAACTTAGAAAAATTTTATGTCAAAAATGTTGATTATGGCACTTGATTGAGATGGGTAACATTATGTTACCCAAATCATTTCAAGTCTTGTGCCTTATAAGTCTTTGAAACAAACCATTGCCATATCTTTTGGGAGTGATAACACCATTACACTACACAAATTATTTTAATAGGCTTGCCTTATCTTGTGTTCAAATTGTCATTAATCAATTATTTATCTTTTTTAGATCTTTTTTTTACACTGTCATGCTATTTAAATTTGTCTAACTTGTTGGTCATTAAAACTTTAGTTTACCTAAGTTGAGTCTTTGATTAACTTTTACAAGTTTGGATCCAAACATTGATTAATTTTATTTAGGACTTGACATGTAGGGGATGATATAAAGATCTTTCTCTTTTGGGTTACATAACTTAGGTTAATCCATTACTCAAATTTAGAAACTATATTGTTTGTTCATTTGTTTGATAGAATTAGTCTATCTTCAATTGCCATTTATTTTGTTTTTTATACCAATTTGATCATGTTTATGTCTAGAATCAAGTGCCTTGTTTATGTCAAAGTGTTGCAAGTTTTTTATATTAAGATCATCATCCTTTATTTCAAGTCTAGATTTTAACATTGAGTTTGGCCAAAAGTCCTACCATTATCCTTGTTTGATCCTAGATTTTGATGCCTGTTTGGCCAAAATTCCTAGTGATTCTTTTTCCTTTCCTAGTTTAGACCTATTTGGAACATCCTTGGACCAATAGTTTGGCATCTTATTTTTAAGTCAAATTACTTGACCTTATTTGTGTAATACATTTAACATTTGACATTTGACATTATACTATTTTTACCAAGTCTTTGCATATAATGTTTGGAGATACAACTCCACCCTAGACTAAGTTAGATTGAGTTTGAACCTCTTTATCTTTTCATACATACATTTTCAGATTTTGTATAACTCTAACCCATCTTGTTGTGAATCATTTTTCATAGATTTGACCATGTCTCACTATACACATAATGGAGCTACGTATAATCTAGGATATATAAATGTTATCACGCAAGAGGAATTAATTCAAAACCTTTTTGTAGATGAGGTTATTTGGGAATTGAATTCTTATCTACCTTACAACACTCAAATAGGGGAATAAAGTCAAGGTACTTTGACCAATTATTTGGTTACCACACCTCCTTAAATGAAGCAAGTTCAAGAATAGATGGCCTAATATTTAGCTAACATACCTATAGTTATGGAAAACATCCAAAAATAACCTTATTATAATATAATTACATCAATATATGATGTAATGTCTCAGTATCTAATAAACTTTCCCCATGACAACATGCCAAGTTTAGTAAGAGGGCCTTACAACGTGTCTTATAATGAATAAGCCTCTTCTAGTAACCCTAATGCCATTGTACCAATGTCATATCAAGATCTACACATAATTGCCATTAAAATAAGCCTCATGGAATACCAATTCATTAAAATATAGATATAATAATAGACATAAAAATATTGCACATAACTTTAATAATATGGCCATATCAAATGCACCTCTTATTCAATCACTTCCTTTTATGGGAGTCTTACTTAAATTGTTTGACCAATAAAATTAGGGTTTTAACCTAGTTATGCAAAACATTTCAACATAAAACATGTTTAATAACCTAACCATCAAGGAAGTGCCTTATATTTCTACACAAAATAATGATTAAAACATAGTGGACAATACACAAGTAATTTCCAATTTAGACCATAGTGGTGTTATCACACAGACAACTAGTCAACAACTAAATGTGCCTTTAACTAGCACCATTAGTGGTCCTCAAATTTATGGGGTAGGAGTTTATACTTCCCAACCCCATTCAAATACCTATAATCCCCAACCAACTTATTATTAAATCACACAAAAATAAGGATTAAGTAGTCAACCAATGACCAATACCATGCCACAAAAGAATGTGATGAATCTTACTCCACCCCAATAGGTGATGAGTAACATTCCATAACAAAAGGCACCATCTAACTTACCCAAATAGTAGAGGTCAAACATATTTGCACCTTAATAGGGGGAAACCAATGTTCCATCTTGATAGTTAGTAGTGAACATACCTATTCAGTCACAGACTAACATGCCGATCCAAAACCACACAGTGTCTAACCAACAACATGTAAATATTGGTCAGTGATAGATGCATAATCTCTAACATGTGTCCACTTCCCAATCAGGGTTCACACAACCAATAGGTTCCAACGTTCCTCAAATACCTATTAGGTAATAGTTTCTTTTTGTCAAGAACATGTTGTAAGTTCAAAGACAAGGTCTTGGTTTACAAGTCCTCCATCAACAATGTATGAATAGTTAGCAACATGTCCCTATTCAACCTTAATAGGCATAGTATGGACATACACCTCCATCCCAACCATAATATTCCCAATATTAGGCCTACATATCTAATCCCAACTAGAATATCACACTATAGTAAATACAATTTCAATAATCACACCCTAATCTCTACATGCATATTCCTAATACATTTCCTAGCTAATCCAACATTCCATAATAAATACTTCCACTCTACCCTAGTCAAAATAATCCAATTTTGACCACCCAAATTACACCTCAATAGGTCAATATTCTCACTAGTTTCCTCAAGCAAGAACTAAAACAAATGAAGGATGCAATTATCCTCATTCAATCAAGAAAATAGACTAAAATTTTTAAGTTGGATTACATGTGTTCTTACCATTTCAACATGGATTACTTGTAGATACCATTTCCTCCAAGGTATGAACCACCAAAGTTTGACAAATACAAGGGGAAAGGTGACCCAAGGCCTATCTTATAGAATTGTTTATTGCATGCCAACTAGTGGCCTATAACAACATCTACCTTTTATTGTTGTTTCTAAGAATCCTAGTATGGAAAGCATTGGAATGGTTCCTAAGGTTGCCCAAGAATTTAGTATCAAGTTTTGATAATATTTTAGACAAGTTAGTGTAGCACTTCTCTTACAATCTCAAGCACAAGACTTCATTCTTATATTTAACACAAGAAAAACAAAAGGTTGATGAAAGCTTCATAATCTATCTATAATGATGGAGAGCCCTTGTAAGTTAATTCACCCACACTTTGCTAGATAATCAGTTAGCCACTACGTTTACCAAAAACCAACAAAATGAGATATCTTACAATCTAGAGTTGCAGTGTGTACATACATTCAAATAAATCATTGACAAAGGTTTGGTGATTTAAAGATCCCTCATTAATAAAAGGACCATTAAATTGACCTTATCAAACTAGAGCCAAAACTAAAACTAGAACAATGGCCAAAATCAAAGTGTAGTCCAAGCACAAGCATCATTAGCAAACTTAGGTCAATAACTATGATAAACCCAAGCAATTCAGTCACAATAAGAATGTTGTAGGTAATAGAGTAATAGAGTCATGACATGTCCAAATAGTGTAAACATTGTATACTCAGCCTACACTACCTTTCCAAATAACTCATAACCAATAACCTATTCAGTAAATACATCATGTACAACAACCACAACAAACTAGACTAGCATAACAAATGCAACAAATACAGTAACCTATGCCATTTTAAAATCATCCTCTGAGAATAAATATATCTACTAATCATGCCTTTCACAACCTTAGAGAACCCTTTGAGTCAATGTTTTACAAACTTATTTTAGATAACCTGATTAAATGGCTTATTCCAAAAGGGCAAATTCTTGAGGGCACTAACATTCCAAACTGGTATAGGCCAAATGAATTATATGAATATCATTAATGGCCATAATTGGAAATGTTGTGTGCAAATCAAACATGTCATTGAAAAGATGTTAGAAAATGGAGAGATCACATTGGATTATAGAGCTTTCACCTCTAATCAAAACATCAATATTTATCAAGATCCTTTTCCTCAACATAACAACCAACAACAACAATAATTGACAGTGTAACATCAACAACAATAGCATCAACAACCAAGGCCAAACTAGTAGGATCAATAACGAAACCAACAACATCAAAACAATGGACAAAACCAAAGTCAAAATGGTGCAAACCAATAGACCTACCATGTAGTGGCACATGACTACATGTAGGCCATAATGTAGGAGGTCATATTAACACCATTTATATTAATCCTAGACTAATTACTAATTAGATAAGTCCATTTCTAATCATTTCCACTCAACCAACCTATGTTGGTAATCCTTCCTTGACTTGGGACTGCATATAGGTGAACCAACAAACAAGGATTCCCATGTTTAGACCTTATATAGATAACTTATCATTATCCCGTGACCATGAACAAGTACATTGATAACCAAGACTTATCCTATATGGTCCTCCTCCACCATCATTTATTAGCAAAAATTATCCTATACCTAATCTCAATTGTGCAATCACAACTTTATAGTCAAGGATTACCATACTAGGGCCATAACCATCTACCACTTCACCCATCATCTAACCAACCATTCTACCTTAGAACAAGACATTTCCTGCTATCCAAGAAAAGACATTTTACATTGTGGAATGATTGTAAAATATGATAGCACAAATATCCATTTTGGATTTGTGGCATACATCCACTATCCACAAAAACATCTTGACAAAGTTTTTTAGTTAGTCAGAAGTTCCCAATGACATATCCCCTAAAAAATTTCAAGCTTTGGATAGACACCTAGATCCAAGCCAACAAGTAACCTTCAACCAAAGTAATATGTCATCCCTTGGCCCACTACATAATAATCTATTATACATCAAAGTTTACATAATGAGGCACAAAGTGAAAAATATCCTCATAGACAATGGATCAGGCCTGAGTATCATGTCCCTTAATCTTAGCAAGATTCTCAGGTACATGACAATAGATCTCTAAGAAGAAACAATCACCATCAAAGCCTATGATAATGAATAATGAGAATCATAAGGCACCATTAGTTTTCCAATTATCATTAGGTCTTTGACCCATGATAAACTATGCCATGTGTTAGATATTGATTTTTCATAAAATATGATTCTGGGTAGACCTTGGTTACATGAGATATGTTTCATCCCATCGACATTGCACCAATGTATCAAGTTCTCTCATTTAATAATGGAAGTTATTATTTTAGGAGATTTGCATCTATACGAGCATTGGAAACATCTAGAGGCTAAGTTTAAAAGCTATAACTACCATTTTGGCATGGATCTAATTGCTAAGAAAGATAAGGGGAAAACAACACTGATTAATTTATGAGAGGTCATATCCATTGACCCTAATATACTTGATTCACTTTCCCATATGACACCTCCTAAAATGTCCAATCATTATAACATCTCAGATAATGGTCTAGGAAAGTACTTGACCCATGACACATTTCACATTGTAAAGCTTCCATAGAACCCAAAGTCCATTGGAAGACCTAAATCTAAAATGCTCATACAATGGAAAATAAAGGTAAAAGGCCATCAACATAGTCTAACACCTATCACTTTCATACCGACCTCTCACCAAGAAAAGGATTCTCTCAAAGGTGATGCATCATGGTTGTATAATGACAAATTGGTCTATTGTTACAATAAATCCAAATATCCAATTCCTAATCACATCATGGAGAATGAAAACTATGAAGGATGAGGCTTTAGTCCAAATCAATATGGAACACTTGAGCTAATTGTTATGACTAGGTACAAAGGAACCTATGGAATTGGATTTAAACCACCTAGAGGTGACCCTATGTATTTTATTTGAGTTCCAACACTAATGACTAGTGATGATGATTCTAGTAACAAAGAAGAGTCCTATCATAGCCCATTTGATGACCTAGCCCATACCAATTTGTTTGATAATAATGCCATTTGTACCCTTCAACTAGTCATTCATTATAATCCATTATTATATTATCCCCAATTGATAGACTAGAAACAAAAAGAATCCAATGTACCAATTGATGAGTTTTAAAATGATGAGGCCTTTTATGATTTTCTAGGCCTTCAGGATAATGTTTCATTGGGAAATCATACAAAAGGGTTCTCAATCAAGTTGGATCCTGAAGCCTATTTTTGAGAGTGGGTGAACACCCTTAGCCAAAAGAAAATAAATAAAACATTGAGGTGCTCAAGTGAAAACCTTTTTGAGGCACTTTTGAACTAGGGAAAAAGTAAAGATAAAGACCAGTCTAGTAGTGAAAACCTATTTTAGACATCATTAGATGAGGGTGTTCAACCTTATTCAAATATAGATCAGGAGACCAGCAGTGATGAGCATGTTTACAAGTCCAAGTTTAGCCTCAAAGATCAATAGGCTTTTGATCAAATCATAGATGAAGAGACAAAAATAATGAACTTGTCTATGGGTATGAGTTTAGCCTTGAATAATAATAGGCTTTTGATCAAATCATAGACTAAGAGATCATCAATGACAAACTTACCTATGGGTCTAAGTTCCATCTTGAAGAAAAACAAACATTTAATTTCATCATCTAGTATTTTACAACCACATTTGTTACATGGCCATCCCTACCATTGGGAAATTCTAATTCATCACGTCTAGGAGAACTTGAAGAATGAGTCCTAACATAGGACTTTGACATAACCAAACAATTCAAATCTTTACCCACTATTCTTGAAGATGGTTTGACCGTTAAAGTGGATGATACTTTAGAGATCAACATTAGGACTCCAAATGACCCAAAATGGATAAAATTAGTTGAATCCCTCACTGAGGAGGAGTGTGATGTCTTTACAACCCTATTTCAAGAATTTGTAGATATATTTGTATGGGCTTACTCTAACATGCTAGGTTTGGACCCCAACTTGGTTGTTTACCACCTTGTGGTACATCCTGATGCCAAACTTGTGAAACAAAAATTATGCAAGATGCATCCTCGTATTTCTATACTAGTCAAGAAAGAGTTGGAAAAGATCTTAGAAGTAAGATGTATTATGCCAATCAACTATTTTGAATGGATTTTCAATGTTATACCCATCAGTAAAAATATAGGAGTAATAATCTATACTAATTTTAGGGACATTAACAATGCTTCCCTCAAAGATGACTTTCCTCTGCCAAACATTGACATGATTTTTAACTCCATAGTGGGTTGTGAGATATTTCACTGATGGATGGATTCTCTAGCTATAATCAAATTTGAATCACACTAGAATAACAACATAAAATAGCATTCACCACTCCATGGGGAACATTATGTTATTAGGTTGTGTCATTTGGTCTTAAGAATTAAGGGGTCACCTATCAAAGAGCCATGATAGTTATATTTAACTATATGATGCATGACATTGTTGAAGACTACGTTGATGACATACTAGGCAAATCAAAGACTAGGGTTGATCATCCAATAGTATTGAGCAAGATATTTGAGTGACTGCATAAATATAAAGTCAAAATTAATCCCAAGAAATGTGTTTTTGGATTTACTTCAGGAAAATTTCTTGGCTTTATTGTGTCTCATTGAGGCATTAAAGTCAACCCATCCAAAGTATGAGCCATAACAGAGATGACACCACTAACCAATTTGAAAAAGATCCATAATTTTTAGGGAAAGATCCAATCCATCAGACACTTCATATCTCAATTGGCTGATAAGTGTCACCCATTTACACACCTACTAAATAAGGGTGTAACATTTATTTTGGATGATAATTGTCATAAAGCTTTTCAACAGTGAAAGGATTATCTAACAAATTCACTAGTTCTATTGCCTCTTATGCTAGGGAAACCATTCCTTATATATCTATCATCAATAGACAAATCCCTAGGGGCACTTATCTCTTAAGATGATTATAATGGAAAAGATCATGTTGTGTATTATCTAAGTCATACATTGGTCACATATGAACACAATTATATGCCCATTAAAAAACCATGTTTAGTTATGGTCTTCATAGCTCAAAAAATATGACATTACATGTTAAACAATAAGACCATGGTTATTTCAAAATTAGATCCGATCAAGTATCTACTATCTAAAAAATCTATACAAGGCTACATGGCCAAATGGATCATGCTTCTCAATGATTTTGAGATAAAGTATGTGAACCAAAAAGCCATCAAGGGGTTAGTTCTTGTAGATTAGCTTATTAAAGCACCTCTTAAAGATATAGAGCCATTAACATTCTACTTTATTGATGAATCCATCATGACCATAATTGAAAGACCTCTTGAGGAGTAGCATTAGAATTTGTAATTTGATGGATCATTCATAACACATGGATCTGGGGTAGGCCTTTTGTTCATCATTCCATGGGGGATCTATCCCTAAGTCATTAAAAATCATCTTTCCTTATACCAATAACATGGTTGAATATGAATCACTCATTATAGGGATTCAATAGGAAATATAATAAAACATAGAACATCTAAAGGTTTATGGTGATTCTTAGTTAATCATCAATCAAGTTATAGACCATTTTTAGACCAAAGATGACAAGTTGGTTCTCTATAAAGCCATGGTCAACACTCTCAAGTAACAAATTATTGACATCCAGTTTGAACATATACCAAGAGCTAGTAATAGAATAATAGATGCTATGGCTACCATTATATCCTTGATTTGACAAATAGATACAACCAAATAATACCAATTTCTCATTAAAAATTTACTAGCATAGCTCATGAACCATCAACCATCACAATAATCTATGAAATTCTTAGTCTTAACTCTACTTGGTATTTAGACTTATATGCTTATTTACATGACCATGTTTTAATTCTAGACTTATCCCAAAAATAATCCAAAGCTTTCATTCATAATTACCAACATTATACCTTAGACCAACCCTATATCATCATAGTTTTTATGGAACTATACTTCATTATTTACCTTTGATAGAATCTACACTAGCATTATGGAAAGTTCATGGAGTATGTGGAGCCCACACTAGTGGGGCCATCCTATCCAAAATATCTTACATAATAATTACTATTAGCCAATTATGGATGCAAATGTAGTTGTATATGTGAAAAGATGCAATAGATGTCAATGGCATATTAATATGATACTTGCCCTAACCAAGACTTTGAAACCAATGTTGACACCATGGCCATTTTATATGTGGGGTATTGATCTCATTGGAAAGATAAACCCCACCTCATTCAATGGCCATAAACATATCCTTACTACCACATAATATTTCACTAAGTGGGTTGAACATATACCCCTCACTTATGTGACTAGAAAGTAAATTTCCAAATTCATATTCAACCATCTCATCTGCTGCTCTAGTGTCCCTTCCAACATTATATCTGATAATGGAGGATCATTCAAGAACAAGGATGTCTAATCACTATGTGCCAAGTACAAAACTAAATAACATTTCTCCATTGCATATTAACCTCAAGATAATGGCCAGGCCAAAACATCAAACAAAATGATTATCAATATCCTCAAAAATATTGTCAATGATGTCAGTCATTATTGAACCTTCATATATTTTATGCCCTCTAAGCATACTATACCAATCACCACACTCCCATAGGTATTAATCGATACTCACTTGTTTATGATACTAAGGCCATTATTCGCATTGAAGTCAAGTTACCATCAATACACATTTATTTGAAGCATATCGTGGATGGTGAAGACTATTGAGTAGTTCACCTACAAAAATTAGAGTTACTTGATGGGAAATGCATGGACATAGTAAAAAAACTTCAAGCATATTAGAATCAACTCCATAGACACTATAATTGGTGTGTGAAACATAAATAATTTGAGCTTGGTGATCTTGTCCTCAAAGAGAACCAAAAGAATACCATGGATGAGAAGAATCATAAAGTTAAGTTAAAACATAACTAGGTAGGTCCCTTCATCATTATTGAAGACTATGGTGCTAGAGCATACATGATCACCACACCAGATGGAGATGAGCTTGATGAGCCAATGAATATTATCCACCTTAAGTGTTATTTCACTTGAGTGACAAAGTGTATTATCTATGAGGACCATTTCAAGTTGTATCATATTATAAACATTATTATTTGTACCATTTTATCATTATACCATCTAATCACTTTCCATATCACTTAACCATTATACCATTCCATTCTATCAACATAACATATTTTGATCCTACTTACCTCACCTGTTTGACCTTAGTTCATCCATTAGTTTGGATTTTAGCATGAAGAATCAAATCAATTTTAGTAGTTGTTTCCAGAATTGTAGATAGAGGTAATATTTTAGAGTAGTATGATATAATTTTTGGTAGTTACATCCTTCATTTCTTATTTGATTCTATATCATGCTTTGTTTGTGTGGGCTTGATTATAACCACCTATGGGCAAATCAATGTCTCATCGGTCTTGATACTAATTATAACTGCCTATGGGAAAATTGGTATCATTGATCTAAGCCATTTTATACTAGTTATAACCACCCATGGGAAAACTAGGGGCATAATTTTTTTATTGTGCTTTGACAAACCAACTTACCACTCTTATTTTGTACTATGCCATTATGCCAACTTTGCTTATTTTGCTTGAATTGGCTACTACACTAGTTAGATTCCTCTGTTGTAAGGTGGAAATACTATGAACTAAGGCCATTTTAGGACAATAAGGGTATCACTCTATACTTGTTAAATTCAGATTAACCCCCCTTTGTCATACACTCTCACCATTTTATAAACAACCTTTGTCACGCTATTGATGTTTTGAAAACAATTCAAGTTTGAATGCTCTTGCCATTTTTTGCAATCTTTGAGCATTTAATATCTCATCATTCTCAATTGAGTTGAGATGCTTTAAAAATTACAAAAACATTTAAAAATCATTTAGAAAAACCCAAAACATTGACCACTCCTTTGCCTTAAGGATTCTGAGAACCCTTACCAAGTCACAAGAAATCACTTGTAACTTAGTTTCCCCATCCTTTTTGGCCTTGTAGCATACTCTCACCATTTTTGAAGACCATTCATACTCTTATATCACATCCATCATGTTTTATTTATCTATCATTATTTTCTTCTATCCCATATCCTAGGAGAACTACATTCGGCCTAAAGTTTTTATTGTATCTTTCATCCATGGAACTATGTAGGCAACATCCACTTACCTAGTGCATATGGAGATAACTTAGCCACCCCATTACTTTTATTCTATTCTCCCATCATGTTTGTTGTTAATTTTTCACCTATTTTCTAGTGGAAATGTTTGACTTCTTGTTTATGCCATATCATTTGTATTAACATTGTGATTAACCATTGTTTTTTTGTTTGTTTGTGTGCCTATTTATTTGATTTTGATATTATTGCCTTGATTCAGTCTACATGCATTCATTGGGTGATTCCTTCCACACTATTATTGAATCACTCCATATTAATGCATCAACATTGTCATCATGGTTTTTATCATTGGTACATTATTTTTAATTAAGTATTAGATCAGGAGTTAGCCCTTATGAATCTTTCAACCAAGTCCTCATGGTGTCCTATCATGATGCCTACCATCAAGTGCTATATAAAAAATCAGCTTTAGGAAGTCTACATGGCACATGAAATAATGATATATCCTCAACACCATCTTTAATGACATTATCGACCTAATCCAAATCATATCCCAAATAGAGTAATTAAATAATGAAAGAATTATCCTCCTTGCCAATTCAGATGAGCATCTCCCTACTATAGGTTACCTAATTCATCTTTATCCTCTATATCAATTTTCCATCATGTTTACCATCATCATTTCATATCATTTTTCCACTATCAAGGTCCAATGATTCTAACTACCTTTGGCCAAATCATTGCATACGATGCATCCCACTCACATTTCTAGTGATTATAGCCACCTTCAGGCAAATCATTGCATTTCCACCAATTTTAGGGTTAATGATTATAACCACCTTTGGGTAAATCATTTATTTTCTTCCTCTCAATAGGGGTTTATTTTACATAATCAAGGTACAATGCTTATAACCACCTTTGGGCAAACCATTGTACACCATCCCACTTGCATTCTCAATGATTATAACTGCCTTTGGGCAAATCATTATGTTTACATCATTGTTTTCCCTTTAATTGATTATAATTGCATTTGGCTAATCAGTCTCTTATCACCCTATACTTTTTTTAATGATTCTAACTACCTTTGGGAAAATCATCACCTTTTTTAGTCCCACCTTTGTTGATGATTATAACCACCTATGGGCAAATCATCTTGTTTATCTATCCTAATTGGGACAGCTCCATATGCCACTGATTATAACCACCTTTAGGCAAATTAGTATATTTTACCCCATCATTTTCATCTATTTTGTCCACTCATTTCCTTTTTTTGAGGGACTATTTGTTGACCCCCTTTGCCAACCACTCCCTCGAGGGGAAACCCTACATTTCATCCATTTCCATTGAATTCATAAGCATACAAGACCTTTTCAATCTTTGAGAAGATGTTAATGTGCTTATAGCTTGTAACACCTTCCTAAATAAGGGCAAAATATAAACACCTAAAATTGGCCACCAATGGCTTCATACTAGAATTTAGAATGATTTTTACCAATCTTTGCAAATCTCACCTAAGAATCACTAAACATCTCAAATTTGGCTTCTTAACATACAATTTAGCCTATTAATCCATTAAAAAGAGAAAATGCACCCATGAAATTAATTCAAATGTTTTAAAATGCTAAAAATCCCTAAACATAATTAATTAACATGCAAAACCTAATCAAATGCCTAATTAAATTATCCATGAGAAATTAAATGAATTATCAAAAAGGAAATTAAAAAATTAAAGAATATCCTAGGAATTCATAATTACCTTTTATGATTTGTCTAAAATCCAAAATATCTCACCCATGCCTATTCCATACTAATCATGAGGTTTGGACAGCTTTTAACTCTACTGGGGTTAATTAACAAACTAAGGTGAGGTTTGAACCCATTCCAAGCCCTTTTTCTAAACCTATAAATACAAGCATTTGCCTCTCCATTTATGGAGCTTGGACATAGTAATGTTATAATGCAACATTTTGGTGCATGATTCAAAGCTATAGAGTTATAATACCAAAATTCCAAGCCAAGCCACTTTGAGCAAACATCAAGCCAAATCCAAACCAACCATGGTGCCAAGAGGAGAAGGATCCACACAAATCCATTTTCCAAAGACTTCTTGAGCACAAGCCAAGCAAGCCAAACAAAAAAATCTCTTGGAGAATTAAAAGAAGGTAAGAAAGGTTATTTTTCTTGAATTTTAGTTGTGATTTTGTCAAAAACAATTCTTCACCATGTTCCTCCCTTTGATCTAGGAAAGACAGTGTTGTGCATGTTAGTGTGTTTCCTTTCATTTTGATTTATTTCCTTATGAATCTAACATATGACCTACCTACCCTTATTGGATTCCTTGATCATAGACACTTTTTTATGAAGCCAATGATTTGATTTTTCTTGACTTTGACTTGTTGGATGAAAGGTTATTTCATCATTATTTATGATTTTTTGAATATGGTCTTGGACATCTATATTTGTATCACTTATTATGTTACTCGAGGGAGGGTCCAAAAATGTATATTCATATTAATCCATATGGAGGGAGGTGATTAAATAATCATTGATGGGAAGAAAATTTTCTATGATGGATAAAGGTGATGGATATGATGGGATGAGGTTAATGAGTGGTGATGGGGTAGCATGGTCCTTATAGGGGTTCCTAGGAGACCCAATCTTGACATCAGAGAATATCTCCTCAAGATCATTAAAATGATTATGAAGACTATATATAAGATACACATTTGAGTTTTGATAAGATCCACACTAATTATCTTTGACAAATAAAGCATATAAAAACTCTATTATGTCTTCATCATCTAGATTAGGATCAAAAGATAATCCTACTGATTCATTATCATATGAATTAAATGTATCTTAAAAAAAGTAAACATATTCATCATCTTCTGAAATATCTATAATGGATGATGTTTGTGATGAGGAATATGATTCAGACACTGGTGTTGAGCATGATCTTGATACACATAAAAATGGTGCCAATTCCAATGTTTATTCTGATGTATAAGATGCAATTCTACTATTAGAAGATTCATTATCCATAAGTGACCTATAAACATGTGGTATTTGATATAATGGGTGAGAGGAAGATGATGGAGGAACAATATATTTGACAAAGATAGGCCCATAGAAGGACTCATGAGGACTAGGTTCATAGGGAACATACTCATCTTCAACAAAGGAATTTTCAAAGATAGGGGGACCATGGAAGATGGATGTGGTGTCTTGACCTTGGATTGAAAAGGGAAGGGATTGATCATGATTTGGAATGGAATCTTAGCATTCCACTTCTTGTTCACCTAGGGATGTAGACTCATCTGATTCATTTTTAATTGCAATATCACCATGGTCGATGAGGTCTTGGACATAGTTTTATAAATTATAAAACTAATTAATGGTATGTCCCTAGGTTCAGTGATATACATAATAATTTTTAGGTTTATACTAAGAGGGATTAGGCTTAATAGGATTAAAATTTTGTATGGGTGGATAAACCATCATGTCATTAGCAACAAGATGGGTGAAGAGGGATTCTAATGATATATGCAGAGGAGTATAGGGGATCTCTTCACTTCATGATTTGGATATGGAAGCATTGGGTTTTAGATCAGATGGTTATTGATGTGTTTGGGTTGGTAGACTAATAATAAATGAGGTGGATAGGATTGGATTCCCTTTGCCAGTATAGGAAGGGGTAAATGACTGACTATGACTAGTGATGGGGAGTTTGGATGGGACTGGGTTGTGTGAGGAATTTACTAATGTGGATGGGTGCATATTAGAGGTAAGTTTGGATAGATGGGTTCAAATTCTATAGGACATGGAGTACTAATCTCAAGGAGGAAGGAAATAAGTACATCCTTTTTATCCATGAGGCATTACTCAATTAGGGTATTGACCAAATTTATTTTGGGTGTTGTAGATAAGGATGGGAGAAAGTACACATGATGTGGTTTGTTGGACCCAATCATCAGGTGTGGGGGATTGAATGGAAAGATGGAGGGATGAAGATGGGATGTGTGGAACAAATTTTGACAAATACTTATTTTAGTGAAATTTAAATTTGGGCTAGATGTTTGATGTGATGCTTGATGGGATAAGATCAAGTAGACCAAATTAGGATGTGAGCTAGACTTTGATGATTTTAATTGGATTTGACAGGGTGAGATATGACAAGCTTTAGGATATGACAAGGGGATAGACTAGCCTAAGAGATTGATTTTGACTAGGGGTTGATTGGGTGAGGACTAGATCAAGACCAAGATGATCAAATTAAATAGGATGAGAAGATTTGATTGATAGGTTGATAGACTTGTGATTATGACTCAAAATTTATTAGACATAATCAAGCTAATATTTTTTCCAATGTAGATGAAGATTGATGTTTGACTATAAACTTGACATGATGATTAGTATAGTAAAGGGGATGATGGGTTAGACTATGACTATATTAGGTTTCAAGGGATAAAATGGCAGACAATGTGATCAAGCTAGACAAGGTCAAGATAAGTGACAAGGTGTCAACTAAGGTAAGTTTTATGATGGGTAATAAGTTTTGGACTAAGACTCTAAGGATGAGTAATACAAGGAAAGATGATGTGAGGATATGGTGAGAAGAGGACTAGGATGTGACCAAGATTGTTTATAGACATTATGGACTAAGTGATAAAGATGATGCTAGGGATGATTAATGTTAGGGATAAGTGGAGAATATGAGGTTAGATTATGATAAGATGTGATGGAGGGATGAAAAGACTTGATTAAGGTAAATAAGGTATGGGATATGACTAGTGTTAAGTAGATGACACTAGACTAGAACAATATGAGATAAGCTTAAAAGGATATATACAAATGTACAAATGAAATATGTTCAAGATGATGTGGATAAGGACGTAAAATGATATACAAGATGATGAAAAATGCCTAGATATGTGTGTATAAGATTGGGTAAGAGGTTAAATCAACTCACAAACAACACTGGTCTAACATGACACTCACCAAATCAAGCAAACCACAAACCTATGATTAATAAACTCAAGGGTCTACAACCTGATGACATCACCATTCAACAATTTGATGGATGAGGTTGTAGGCTAATGACCCATTATAGAATATTAAAAACCTTGTCAACCCCATTTACATATGGTAGTCACTTGGGCACTGATACTAACTCCAACATCAAGTCACCTGTTATGTCTAAAAGGTCTTAGGCTAGGCTAACAAGCTCTCTAGGGAAGTCCTTGATATATGCTAGGTACAATGGGGACTAAGTCTATATATGGTGATGTTTAATGCCTAGTTTAGATAATTAAATTTTCTCCTTCATAAAATACCTATATGGGGTCAACCACTTAACCCAACAATAATTGTCTCTGATATTTATACTCTACCAGAACATAGAGTGTGGATTAGTTCATGGTGGTGAAATCTATGGTCACTATCCCTTAAAACTATGGCAATTGCATGGGTATCAATTACAAAACACATTGTCCCTAAAAAAAAAAATGGGTGGGTTTTTTTATGGTTTTTGATCCTTTGAGACTCATTGCTAAGATGTAGGGAGGAGATCATACACCATTGTAGCCCTTAGGTGACACTCAAGCAAGCAAAAATATTTATCAACTGATTTAATTATCTGTGATATATAAAAACATATATACAAGATGATTTTTCAAAAATGCCAAAATATTTTTTAGATGTCTTGCAAAGCAAGTGATTAGTAGTTTCAATTTGGCAATCTTGAGGGGTAACCTTCAAAAGTATCATCATCACTTGTACATAAATTTTCAATAAAGAAAAATGATATTGTTAATCGATGATAAAATATGTTCAAATTTGGTTAGTTCCATGTTTTTTTTGGATCCATACCACTTTTAAACATCAAAACCACTCGTTTTATATAAAAACTATTTTTAAGACAAAAAACACCACATTTTCTAGTTAAAAATAAAGAAAATGTCTTTTGAAGAGAAAAACATCTAAAATAATAAAATTACAAACATCATAACTTCCTTAATACTTAACAAAATCTAAAACCATAAAATGTTCTAAAAAGCTAAGTGTGAAACACTTATAACCCAAAAAATGTTTCATGAAATTCGCTATGAGTGAAGATCAAATTATCAAAACATAACACGTTCTTATTAATAAATATAAATTTGTCAAAAAAAAAGCCCAAAACAACAATTTAAAATTACCATAACTTACTAAATAATCAATGAAATTGAAAACCATAAAATTTTATGGAAATATCAGAGTGAGGCTCTTGTAACCTAGAAATATGTTTATGAAATTATTTATGATTAAATATCAGTTTGTAAAAACATAGCATGCTTTTTTTTTTTAAATTATAAATTTGAAAAAAAAAATGGCCCTAAATTCATCTTCAATTTGACCGACAGGCTTAATCCACACACTTCAAACATGCTATGTCAAATCAAAAAGAGGTCTCCCACTATGGTCACCATATGTATGATCAAAATTTTGGGAAATGGGATTTGATTATACAATTTAACCAAAATACCCATAATATCAATCTACTTCATTAAAATCTAGAGCCATTAGATCAAAATGCAGTACTATGAACATCATTCAAAACAACATTCTAATCTAAATCCAAGTGATCTAAATCAATATTAAAAAAAATAAGATTAAAGATTATGGATAAAGATTATATTGCTTACAAGTAGACTTAGATTTTGGCATGATGTTATTGTGATCTTGGATTGCATGGATTCATGGATAACTTGATAAAAGGATGAACTGATGTAGCATGGATTTCTTGCACATTCCTTGGTTAGTTAGAATTGAGGGAGATGATGTGTTTAAATAAGCAATAGAAGGAGGATTTTATAACGAATTAAAAATTCATTGGAAGTTTTTAGATAAGAAGACTCTCAAAAAAGGGGATAATTCCAAGGAATTTAAAATTCCTTAGAGTTTTCTCTAAATGGACATTTCTAGAAAATGTGGAGAATGAGGGAAGATTATAGAGTGTAGAAGCCTATAGTTTCATGTTAGTAATAATTGAGGATTATAAGGGGATTAGGTAAAGATTAGGGGCTAGGGTTCTAGGAAAGCCTAGGAGTGGGTAGGTAGGTGGGTCATGGGAATTTAAAATTCCTAAAGATTAGATTAGTGAGATTAGTTAGTAGATAATAATGGCGATTTAGATAAATTAATGAAGAAGTGGGAAGAGGTAAGGTTATTATGATGAAAAATAATTAAAGGGGATGAGATTTAATTATTTAATTAGGACAATAGTTATGGGATTAATTAGGATAAATAGAAATATTAATAAAATGGTTTGGGTGAGCATATTTAGGTGCATAGAGAGGTCACATAGTCCATTAGAGCAGTTGGCAAAGAGAGCTCCTTCACTACATAAAGAGAGGCATGAAGAGCATTGGACACCTAGGAGTGACTTGGGAATTATTGTCTAGGACTTATTGATACTTTAGTCAACCATATTTCATGGAGATGGAGATGGTTTTCTTACAAAGGCATAGTTTTTGAGTCTAGACAAATATTTCAATTTGTAAGCCTATGAGACTAATATCAAGGTCCGATTTGATATCCTCATTATTAGAGATTTAAAAAGCATTTGGTGGAATAATGAGGAGTGAAATATTCATTTGGATTGAGAGTTTGTTATATATGATATTTTTGAGGAGTGGTTTCGTACTTGATACCTATCAGATCACTTCACAAATAAAAGGATTGAAGAGTTCCACAACCTTTGATAGGGTACTGGTATTGTGGCTCAATATAAGAGCCAATCCCTAGAATTTCTTTAGTATTTGGGATTTATTTAGGATGAGAAACTCTAAGTTTATTGGTTTATCAAGGGATTGAATACAAATATAGATGGATTAGTTCATCTTTTCTCTCCTCTAACCCTTGAGGTTATTGTGAAAAAACATATTTGGCAAAGAAAAATAGAGGGAAACAACATGAGACTAGATATCACTTGCAAGGAAATATTCAAATGCATCAAGAAATTATATCATGAATAAAATATCCCCTACCTAGGGGTAGTTATAGGCACTCTCAGTTCTCATCAAGGCCTCATCAATATTCACATCATCACCCTCAACAATAACACCATTGCCCTCCATAGGATTCTCATAGAGATAGAGGGTAGGGTGGTCAAAGATAAAATAGAGATAGGAGACATGTTAGACAGAAGTTAAGGCCAACATGGAATTAATAGTCCTATCATCAAGGGACCATAATATCTATAGGATCAGTTTATCAGAGGTTATGAGGGATGTAGATGGGCAAGGAGAATCCCAAGAGAGTATGTTTCTTATGTTGAGATCCATATCATTATGTATAAGAGTGCCCACTTAGAACTTATGTTGATGGCCAGTAGAAGGCCCCTATATCTAATCAAACCATTGATAATATGGGTTGTGCTCACAACATATATGTAGAAGTGGATAATTAGTAGGTTGAACACTATGATACAATGATTGAGACTATATGTAGTATTCATGAGATTCCTCTATCAGTGTTATTTGACTTAGGATATTTTTATTATTTTATTGTGCTATCCCTTATGGATCACTGGGGCTGGTAACATGAAGGTAGGGTGACCATTGGGATGTTGAGTTATCCTCTAGAGCTAAGATGATGGTAGACTCTTTTGTTACTATTTTTACTCTTGACTTGGGCATTTTCACCACCACTCTCTTTCTTCGTATCATACCCTTGAGTTATTATGATGTTATTTTGGGTATGGATTGGCTTAGGCTCACTGAAATAAGGTGGATTATCAAAACAAGGTTATCAAGTGCTAAAATGACCTTGGGAGTGTGGATCTTATCATAGGGATCAAGAGACCCATATCTCTTCATGTGATTTATGTTATACAACTTAGGCAGAGTGCACATAAAGGATGTTATTAGTTTACCATCATAGTTAGTGATACATATGATGAGGAGAGTTTAAGGGAGACACTTGAGGATTATTCCATACTCTAAGATTTTTTAGATGTGTTTCCTAATGAGTTATTAGACTACCTCCTTCGAGGGAGATAAATTTAAATATTAATCTTGTGCTCGGAGTAGATATTATATTTAAGGCTCCATATATGATGACTACACTTGAGATTTTTGAGCTCAATATGCAATTGAAGGAAAATTTGGAGAAGGGACTCATTGATTTGAGTGTTTCCCCTTGGGGAGTGCCCATGATTTTGTAAAAATGAAATATGGTTCCATTCACTTGTGCATTGACTACCAACAACTGAACAAAGTAACAATCAAGAATTGTTATGCCCTCCTGAGGATTGATGACCTATTTGACCAAATGAGAAGGGCCAGGTTATTCTATAAAATTGATCTTAAGTTAGGGTACCATTAGCTAAAGATAATAGAAGTTGGTATTCATAATACTTTCTTATAGATAAACTATGGGCACTATGATTTCACAGTGGTTCCATTTGGGTTAACTAATTCACCTGTGATCTTCATGAGACTTATGAATGGTATATTCAAAAATTATTTTGGTTTTCTTTGATGATGTCATGATTTACTTTTAGAGTGAGTAGGAGCATGTGAAATACCTATGCTATGTATTGTAGATTTTATGGGAAAACAAATTATATGGGAACTTGATTAAGTGTTCCTTCTTTCAGATAAAGGTTTAGTACTTGGGTCATGTCATCTATGGTGAGGGGATCTTAGTAGACCCATCAAAGATTCAAGGATTATATAGTGGCTTATACTGACAAATCAAATAAATGTGTGAAATTTTATTATTGTTATTTAATCTAGGACTTTTATCTGATACCACACCCCATCACTTCCCTTCAATGAAAAGGGAATTAGTTCATTTGGTTATATAAATGTGAGCAGGCCTTCCAAATGTTGAAAGTGGCTAACTAGTACAATGATCTTAGTAGTACTTGACCTATAAGGTGAATTATTGGTGTGTACTAATGCTTCCAAATTGGGATTGGGAGCCATTCTTTTGTAGGACAATTGGGTCATTACCTTTAAGTATAGGAAACTCAATGATTATGAGTTAAACTACCCCACTCATGAAATCAAGTTATCAATAGTGGTTCATGCACTTATCAAATGGTGGTATTTTCTCATTGGTAGTTGATTTTTCTTAAGGACATACCACATGAGTATTTAGTATATCTTCACTCAACCTAATATCATTACCTATCAATGGCATTGGATTGAGTTAATTTTTAAGTACCACTTTGATATTCAATATATTAAAGGGAAGGAGAATGTATTAGAAGATGCCTTGAGTTGGAAGTAACATGAGATTTCAATCATGAGTATCTAGGATGCACTAGAGAACATAAGACATGAGATTGTAGCTATGACATTTTGCATTGATCTAAGAGTAAAAATTATTGAGAATCTACATAGGTATAGTCTTTATCAAGATATTTTTCAAATGTTACAGTCATAGAGTGTCCTGAAAGGCAAGTTTGTGGGTTATTCCTTAGAGTTAGATGGTATTTTGAGACATAGAGGGAAAATTTATATGCCCATTATTGGGAGTATATGAGACTTGATTTTGTTAGAGTCTCATAGATCCCCCTATTTAGCACACCCTAAGGTTAAGAAGATCAATGCAAAGCTAAGACAACTGTATCATTGGCCTAGATTGTGGCATGCCATTACATAGTTTGTAGCATGATGTTTTGAGTGTCAATTGGTCAAGGTAGAACATCAACATCCAATGGGTATTTTGTATCCACATGACATACCAGAGTGGACATGGGACACCATTTACATGGAATTTATTGTTGGCCTATCTCTCTCTTCCTATCTACCTGACACTATCATGGTGAAAATGAATAATTTGAACAAGGTAGACAATTTCTCTCCAATGAAGACCATTTATAATGTCATGGTTATGGTAAGGGTCTTCTTGGATCACATCGTTGGATTACAAGGGATTACATAGAATATTATTTCAAATAGAGGCCATATGTATACTTCTATGTTATGGACTACCCTTCACGGGGTGTTAGGCACTTAGATTAACTTTAGCACATTATATCATCTTGTAGGCACTAAGATTTTATACAATAATATCTGTGTTAATCTACATCCTAGGCCCCCCTTCTTGTTTATTCTTATTTTACCTTGTGTAAATATATAATTACCCTTTTACCATTTACCCTTCATATTTAAGATTTATTAACTAATTTCATTTAAGTAAATTAATTTAACTAGTTACCTATTGTAAAATCTAAATAAATCTACCCAAATAAAAATGCAAGGTAAATTGTTTTAACCACCTTCAACATCTTCATAATCCCAAAATCCTTTAAACAAATTAGGGCTTAATTTGACTACTCAGTTGAAACCAATGCAAAAACTTTGGTAATTTTATCCTAGAATTATTGTCGATTCACATGATTGAGATCGATTATATTGAATTGATGTCAATTTAACCATAGGCCCCCTAGGTAAAAGGATCAATTTTTTGTGCATGTAATTTCCTTATAATGCTGATAGAATTTGTCTAGAGTATTAGTTAGTAAATTGTTCATTCATTGGAAGTTTTTAAACCTATATCAACACATCCACACCCATTTATGGATCAAGAATCATCTTATCAACTTTGTAGTTTGCCACAAGTTTAAATTATTGTAAAGGTTAGTCTTTATTTTATTTTAGTAATTCATTATGCAATTTTTTTATCTGTGTGTTATTTTATATTCAATTTTATCCTTGTAGTCATTGATATAATACCCTTACCTATCTTGAGATATCTCAAAACAATCATAAATCCTTTTAAAACCATCTTTTAGACCTCTATCCTGAGAACCTTATCGACACTAATAGAATCAACATCGATTCCCTGAGTCAACATTGATCCTAGAGATTGACATAGATCTCTAATAAAAACCCACTCTATCTTCCATCTAAATCCATTTAAATTAGTATTCTTATTTACATTTTAGATCACTATTTATTAAATTCATGGGTTTCTTGTAGATGACTCTACTTGGAGTTGTTCATGAAGTGGTTACCATCCAATATTTACCTATAGTTCTGTATCCCCTTTTCTTAGACAAAAGTGACATTTATTTTGAAATAGGCATTTGTGTTATTATGTTCATCCCTACCTTAGAATCCATTATTGATAAAAAAGAAGTGATTCAAGATGAAGAGGATGCTGTTGAAGGCAATTGGAATGTCTAATTTTCTAATCTTCATAAAATGAACATAGATTAAATCTTAAAGCATTTAATTATCTTATCTATATTATTGAATGCTTTATTTTAATTTTAGTAATTAATTTTATCCACTTGAGTGTTAAAATAGTGGGTTGACATCCTTTCAAGGAAGTGTAGCACTTCCTAGAAATGGTCTCATACCAGGCATCCCACTCATATATTAGATTAATCAATCATTTTCTAGTTGTCTAAATTATGTAGGTAATACTTCCAAACAAAATGAGTTCTCACATTAATAGATAAATGGTGTGAAGTCCTTTCTAATCACAGGTAGTCTTGAAAACCCTGTATCTTATTTTAAGTTTATAACTAGGTTATTTTATATAAAGAATGAATAAAAATAATTTAAACATTCTAGCATGCCTAGTGGGACTTGTTAAATGTCTTCACTATTATTGATTTCTTTGTTTTTATCTTGTTATTTTGTTTCATTTAGTGAAATTTATTTTTCATTAAAAATTAAAATATCAAAAATATTTAGAATACTTTCCCTTTTTTAAAGAAACTATCTTCTTTTAGTTTGCCTATTTTAGAACAAATCTAGTTTAAGTGGATTAATTTATTATTTAGTCCTACTCTTTTCACACACAAAATGAATCACAATAATAATAAAAATTAAAATTAAAATAACTCATCATTAAGGGGAAATCCAACTTGATGTTTTGACCAAGTATAAATAATTGGCTGGTGATATATAGGCTAATAACTTGACACCCTTATCACTACAGGGTCGTGAAGTGAGGGGGTAGGTCCCAATACCAAGCCACATGCTACCACCAACACAAAATTATACCTCACTATAACTTTGGGTATATCAAGGTTTTGAATCTTAAATCAACCTTAAACTGCCATTTATTAGGACCTTTGTTAATCCATCTCTTCTTCACATTTTAAAGCTTGTTTATTAAAAGTTAAAAAAACACTAAATTTTATTCAAATAGTGTGTGTTTTTCTTCACTAAAAATGAGATAATAAAAAAAATATTTTGTGTTTTATTCTTTATTTTTATTACTTTAGCACTACATGGTTATAAAGAGACAACAAATTCTCAAAGAAATAGAAGCACCCCACTCATCCTCCTCTTAAATGAAATAATCATTAAGCCCCCTTACCTCTTCCAATTCTATAGGGGATGGTCTCCCTCAATTTTACCCTCTGGGTGATCTAGATTTTACTAACATACTAGATATGAATTTGATTGCCTTAAACTAGTACCTTACTATGAGATCCATATAGATCCCCATTCCCCCTCATGGACAAACATCCCACTCTTTCTATGGAATGACCCTAAAAGACTTTAAAGGATATACCATGGACATGGTGTCCGCATCCATGAATCCACCCCCACCCTCAGGTTCAAATATTGGCACAACCCAACCACTAGAACCCAACCACCCTTAGTGTCTAGTAGTCCTACCATAATTATTATTCCAATGCAAAACATTACTACATCGTAACCTATAGGTAACCACCCACCCTCTCCCATGATTCAAAATCTAGTAGTATCCATCTTGTAGATCCTCCCTCCTATCTAAACCCATGTAACATTGAGTTCTCAACATACCACCTAACCTCCACCATCCACACAATAAATACCTATAGGTCAAAATATTCAACAACAAATACTTATATGTCAAAATATTCAAAAACAATTACCCCTAACTATACAATACCAAATTCCCACACAACCCCATATAGGTACTTATCCTAACCCATCCAAATAGCAAATCTTACCTTTGTTCTTCCCTTAATATGTGGTTACGTCTCAACTAACTATCACCATGTCTATAGGGTACACCCTTACATAAATTTTCCTAAGGTCACTTCCCCTTATCAATATTTACAATAAAATGTTTTAGGAGGTATCCCCCAATATAGTGTCCAACTAGATCTCATGTGCATATGCATGGAGAGGATGAAAAACTTAGAATAATTTGCATCTAAGAAGAAGAACATGCTTACGTATGAACATATTATTAATGAACCAATCGACCCTATCATCATTATCTGGCCATATCCTACACAATGAGAAATTCCTAAATTCATAAAATTTAAAAATAAAGAAGATCCCCAATATCACATTAGGTCATTTTTGGCAAGCATGTTACCTCATTTACCATGATGATGCCCTCCTTTTGAGGATGTTCCCTTTGTCACTCGTAGGGCTAACTTTAGACTGGTATAGTTCCATCACTCAACACTAACTATTTTCATTTGCATAATTAGTTAACACTTTCTTAGGGCACTTATCGATAAATATCTCTAGAAAAGTAGCTATTACCAACCTCTATGCTATTAGATAATTTGAAGTGAGTCCATTATAGACTTTAATGTTAGATGGTAGGGCCTTATAAACTAGCTAACCTTCTCCCTTCCTCAACTAGAACTGATTAAATTATTTTTGAGATCACGTGTGAATCATAGCTTGTCCACCTTACAAGTTTAGTCAATCAAAACATTTGATGAGGCCTTTACCATGGCTCAAAATTTATAAATATGAGCCTTAGAAGAGGGAAAAGTGAAGTTACAAAAGAAACACTTCAAACCATACCCAAATCCAAAGGGCATAACTAACATTATTATCTTCAAGTTAGCTTCCCCATCCACAAAAAACCAACTAAGAATTCATCAAAACACAACCATAAATAAACTAAACATGATACCCACCTAGGCAATACAAACCTTTGGGGGAGTCTTATGTTAATATTTTAGACAAACTGTTAAAGGCATAAGTCATTGAGCTTCCTCCCATTAGACCTATTGATGACTCTTGACCAAAATTGGGTTGGTACAAAGAAATTGATTTTTATTCTTTCCATTGTGTGCCCGATCATGAAATTAATAGGTGTTGATATTTTGAAATCTTAGTCCAAAGGTTCATTTATTGAGGGGAGCTATAGTCGGATAACCCAAATTCTCCTCAAGATCAATCTATCGACATCTATAGGAAACCATTCCATAACCATACATCCTCATCTAAATCTATACAAACAAATATGGGATACACCTCAAATCAAGGCACCTATGTGATAAATACTATCCATGATCAAATTTTACCTAAGGAAGTTGATAGTACACATGAGTCATCTTCCACCTCAACAAAAATATTAGATCTCCTTATAAGAGATGACTGAACCATGTAAATCAACCAAACTATTTATACCATCCACTCGAGTCTTTTGGACCTCATTTTTGGGATCTTCCAAAATAAGGCTCATCTACATACATTGAGAGTCCTCCATGAAAAGTGGAAGATAAAAGGGACTTTTATTTTCCCCAATTGTGGGATAAATGCTTGGGTATACCAAAATTTAAGGCATTGCAATATCCACCCACAAGACTCAAGCTACCCTAAAATGAGGATTTTCATAAATATACTTCCATGACCTCTAAACACATTCAAAAAATAAAGATGGTCATGCCCCAAGAAAAAAATATACCATCTATACTATGGCTACATTCATCCTCAAAACAAAATATCTCAATCATAGAATCTTCTATCAAAGGGTCTAAGTTAGTTCAAAAACCTCCACTGATACTAACCACACTAAAACCTCACTTTGACCTGACAGACCTTTTTTATCCCCAACACTTATCTAAATCACCCTTTCCACCCATTAAAACTACACGTGCCATCAACATGAAAAAATAATGTACCAAGGTAAGCACGATACAAAAACTAGTACCATAAAATATAATGAAACCTAACAAAGATATTTTAAGAGGATGTTATGCCACCATTCTTAACAAACTCCTACAAACTTATCTTGTCACATTGCCTCTTGTCAAATCAAGTAATCTATGTGTCCAAAAACCTACATGGTACAGGGAAAATAAAGTGTGTGCCTATCACATGATGCCTAAACATGACACTGAGAGCTAAAATGATCTAAAAGTCATGATTCAAAAACTTTTGGATGAGATTGATTTATTAATTCAACAACATGATCCACTCTTCAATCCTAAAACTACATATATCCTTGATACTAATATAGTAAACCCTTTAAAAGGTAAATCGAAGCAAGAATCTAAAAGTGTGATTAATGATTTTGACTTGATTCCTAATCAACCCTCAGGACCCTCAAAAATGAATAAATCAAGGACTTTAACAAATCCCTTATTATTTTTGATTGATAAAATAAATATAGAAAATTGGTCTCAAGCATAGACCCTCAAAACCCAAAAATCAAACAAAGCCAAAATATCCAAAAATAAAGCCCATATCCCAAATACATAAAGCTCTAAATCCTTTGATGCAAAACCTAACATCTCCATTTTAGGAAAAGCAAAAAATAATAATTCTTTGGATCTTATAAAAATATTAGTTCTAAAGAAACTTCACCAAACCCATATCAAAATGTCCCTCTATGAACTATTTGAGAATTCCCCTCAGCATCATAAAGTAATGATAGAATCACTTCAAGCCATACAAGTGAAACCTAATGAGCTAAAACCTATGAATAAATTCATTAGAGCCTTATCAATGGTTTCATATATTAGTTTTAATGATTCTAAAATAGTTTCATTACCATCCAAAGATCAAAACCCACCCTTCTTTGTCACCACACAAGTTAATCAAACCCAAATCAAAAGAGTGATGATTGATAATGGTGATAATATTAATATTATCTCCTTGCATGCATTTAAATAATTAAAACTTTTAAAAATGGTTGTAGCTCAATCCCCATTAGTATTGTGAGATTTTAATGATACAATTTCTCCTACATTAGGAACTATTGTCCTCCCCATCTAGGGAGGTGCTTATGTTTTTCACAAGTTTTTTAATATCATATAAGGAGAACTCAAATATAATATCCTCATAGGGTGCCCTTGGATCCACGCTATGCATTATGTTTCATCCATCGATGTATCAAATTTGAACATTAGGACCAATTCCACATAATTCTTATTGATTTTCATCCATTTGACATATACAATCTAACCTTTCAACCCAATGACATTTTACTCCCTCTAAAAATCATGATCCCATCACTGTCATCCAATGAAGCATCGACTAGTTAAATAATCCATTCATCATGACTCTCTGATAAGGCTCCTTTAGATTCCATAATAGGAGAGTATCTACTATTATCGCTTAACACCCTTACCACTCCTTAGGAGAATGGGCATCTTGATAAATATTATGATTACTATCCTAACCTTAGGGATGTTTTTTCCTTTCAACCCCCCTTTCCTAAAGACCCATTTGGTATATGGAGGGAATGATAAATCATCCTTGTATCTTGATGTACCATCTTAAGCCAAACCATTTCCCTCAAACTTTTCATTTTTAGACAAAATGCACATTACTCACATGTATTTATAATTATGTACCTAGAAAGGCTTCAGTATGGGACATTACAAGTAAGAACCACATGATGTTACATTAGGATATTTTAGGAAACCACATGAAAAACATGTTTTGGGATTTAATAAAATCCTAAGGCCATTTATGAAGTCACCCCTGCATCTGATCCTGAAGATAATGTTGTAATGTCATCCTCTAACATTATCCCTAAAATGGATGATGTCATGTCTATCCCCTTGAACTTTTTTTAGTTAATATGATAACCCTATAAAATCTCACCTATCATAGCAATGGAAAAACTAAATCTATCCCCCTCACCTATCCTAACATGGTAGTATAATATTCTCCTATGATCCCAATTATTTAGTGTCAATATGATGACTCTATCCTGACTTACTCAAGCATTGAGAACTTGCACTTACGTAATTCCATACCAGTTAAAATGTTTAGTTTATTAAATGAATCTAATATAGATAATAACATAGGGTCATAAGATGCCCCACATATTATTAAGGTTAGTAAATATATAGACCATTAGGAACATCAAGACTTCACCACTTTCTTGGTATACCATAATGAGGATTTTGCTTGGTCATATACTGGCATGCCAGGTATTGACCTTACTATTATTGCTCACAATATTATCACTATCTAATAATCTAAGTCAGTGAAACAAAATATAGGAAATATGCATCCTCATGTTGTCCTCTTATTCAAGGAGTTAAAATTATTCTTGTTTATTAATTTCATTCAACTGATTGATTATCTTCAATGGGTGTTTAATATTGTGCATGTCACACAACCCACAGGGGGTCTCCATCTTTATACCAATTTTTGAGACCTAAACCTCACGTGTCCTAAAGATGAATTTCCTTCTCCAAACATTGATCAACTAGTGGACCTGATGTTATCCCATGAAATGTTGTCTCTTATAAATGGGTTTTCCAAATATAATCAAATCCTTATCACCCTAGAGGACCAGCATAAAACTTCCTTTATTTATCCCTACAAGACTTTTTAAATAAGATTATGACTTTTGACCTAAAGAATGAAAGAGTCACATATCAAAGATATATGACTTATATCTTTCATGATAAAATCCATAAGTTTGTTCAAGATTATGTGGATGACCTTATCAATAAATCAAATCTCCAAAAAGACCATATCTCCATTCTCAAAATAATCTTTGACCATATAGTCCAATTTCATGTCTGTCTCAAATCCAAAAAGTGTGTTTTTAGAGTATTGACCAGTAAGATCTTAGATTTTATCATTTCCAAACATAGTATATAAGTCAATACTACTAATATTATGGCTGTCATAGATATGCTACCTCCATCTAACCTTAAGCAATTTTGTATCCTATAAGGAAAATTGTAGTCTATTTAACATTTCATCTCCCATCTATCTAATTGATATCAACCGTTCCATCACCTTTTGAGGAAGGATACCCATTTTATTTAGGATTTTAATTGTCAAGAGGCCTTTAAATATACCAAGATATATCTTCTCTCCCCATTGGTTCTTATTCTTCCCAATAAAGGGCCATGTTTCTTATTGTAAATTTCATCCATGGATCATGCTCTAGGGGCTATGCTTGCCCATCATGATGAGAAACATAGAGAACATGCAGTGTATTACATAAGTCATATTATCATTAAATATGAGACATGCTATACACATACATAAAAACTATGACTAGATTTGTATTTGTGGCTTTTAAGCTTTGCCACTATCTGCTTAATCACAAGACATACATAATTACAAACACTGATTCCCTTAGATTTATGCATTTGAAACCTTACCAAAATCAGTGTATGGCCATGTGGATTATGCTTTTATTAGAATTTGATTTGGTGTTTTTACACTAAAAGGTAGTTAAGGGATAGATCATCATTGATCAGTTAGCTAAGGTAACTCTTGTAGGTGGTCTACCATCCAAGTTTAAATTTCTAGATGAATCAATCACTTCCACATCCTAGGTAGATCCTAATTATCAAATGAATTTATTCTTTGATGGATTGAAATGTGAGCATTGATACCTATTGAGGTTAATATTATGCCTTTATTCTTTAAGATATATTTTGACTACAATAATAATATGGCAGAGTAATAACCCTTGATTATAGGTCTACAAACTGATTTAATCCTAGGTGTTAGGTCACTTTGTATCTATGGATATTATTGGTTTATTGTTAATCAAATCAATGACATGTATTTGTCTAATAATGACATGCTACAAAAGTACATAATGTTAGTAGATTAACTATTATCCACTTTCAATTATATGCCCTCCACGCCACTTCTCGATCAACCAACACATTCATAAATACCATGATCTCGCTAGCTTCCTTTATCCCATCCTCCACTCAAAATTCTAATATTTTTTTTCTAATCTATAAAATCAACCAGCCTTATACCAGAATTGACTTACCTTCTATCCACAATGTGGAATAAAATTACCTAGATCTATGGTACATATGTACATTTAATTACTTATCTAAGGGTATTATCCCTCTTGATTTATCTAAGAATGGTAAGCATGGTTTTTAGTAGAGGACCATCCATTACATTATACTAGGGGTGTTCTTTATAAGAGAGGATTCATTAGTCTACTCCTTTGATGTCTTAAAAAGTATAAGGTTACTCTTGTCATCCAAGGAATATATGATGGGTTGTGTGGAGGACACTTTAGAAACCTTGTTGCTAATAAAATTATTTGAATAGGTTATTATTGGCCTACTCTAAGTTGGGATTTTTGGGAAAATGTCAAGAAACACGTGAAATGTCAACAACACACTAATATCTCTTATGTCCCTAGTAATGCATTGTAAGTGTCATACGACATTTGGCCATTTTATCAGTGGGGATTAGATCTTATAGGATAAATTAATCCTAAATCTTCTAAGTAACATAATTTTATCATTACCACCACTAAATACTTCACTAAGTGGGTGGAGGCCATTCCCCTTATTTCGACCAAAGTAGATAAGATTGTTGATTTTATTAATCATTATATTATAAGTCAATTTAGTGTCCCTCATAAGATAATTATAGATCATGGAAAATCTTATAAAAATAAGCAAGTCCATATACCCTATGACTCTTTTTAAATTAAGTTAAGCTTTTATTTGGCTTATTATCCACAAACTAATAGATAGGCTGAAGCATATAACATAACCCTAATTAAATTCTAACTAAAGTAGTCAATGAGGTTGGGAAAAATTGGCATCTTCATATTCTATTTTCCTTGTGGGCTTATCGTACTATATTTCAAACCTCTACAGGTGATACATCTTTTTATTTGGTCTATGTCATGGAAGTAGTCCTCCCTTTATAAATATATATTCCTTCTCTTTGGATTTTCCTTAGATACATCATTTCTGAAGAGGTCTATCATCAAGAGTGTTTATCATAGCTTGAATTTTTAAACGAGAATCAAGATGTGGCCCTATTTAGCATTTTTCCTATTGTTGAAGTTTAGAATTGAGGTTGTCATTGATGTCAAAGGTTCTTAAGAAGGTTGATGTCATTGATTGTCTTTGTTATCCCAAAGGTGCTTATGAAGGTTGATGTCATGTAACTATCATTTTTATTATCATTGATGTCTCAATAGTACTCTAGTGAGTGTTATGTTGTAACAAGATAAAGCATTGAAGGCTAGTTAGCATGGTCATGAGGTCATAGGTCTTCATAAAGTCATTGAAGAGTGTAGATATGAGAAGAGAATATTGATCAATATTACAGTGATTTTGAGAGTGTAAGATATAATTGGCATATGTTCTTATGTCTGCATAGTTGATGTGAAGGTTAGCATAGAAGGTCCTTGTCAAATTTCTCAACTGCTTGATCCAAAAAGTGTCTTGAGAAGGTATGTGCATATGATGCCTAGTTTTGTGCATGTAGAGGCATGGTGTCATGGTGAGATAAGGTTGTAAAAGGATGTTTGACATTACGTGAGCATATGAATTAAGTATTGAGATTTTGAAAAGAGGTTTAAAGGTTAGTTTAAGGCCTAATGAGTTGTGAAGACTTAGGTGTAGAAAGCAAGGTAGTGAGAGCATGGCCTAATGAGGAATGAGGTTCAATTTTTAAGGAAATTATGCATAGTTGATATTTTAAAAATGTATGATAGGTTTTCCCAAGTGTATTCATAAAGTTTTAGGTCAAATTTTGAAGGTAAAGGTAAGAAAAAATGTCTTTAGGTCTCTCATGTGTATAGAATGAAGGGTTATAAACCTGAGAATGATTTTATTATTCTTATTATCTCATAAAAACTTTGCATGGGAACCTAAGATATTCATGGTAGATGGGTAAGGTTCCTAGATAATAATTATAGGCATTTATTTTTGGATTGAGGGGCTATGATTTATGAATGATTGTTAAGAATGGAAACATATTTAAACCCTCTTAAAACCCTTAAATGACATGATGTTGAAGTTATTGATCAAAAGTGCCCAAAATGGATTGGTATGCTTAGGTAATATATTGGAAGTTATATTAAACTCTCCTAGTCACCTTGTTACGCCCCTAACCTATCTCATGTATGAGGATAGGAATAACCACCTTGTGGCTTACTTATCCCTCTTTGATACTTTATCACATTTATCTATGCATTCATTTCGTTAGTAGGTCAGCCTATGGAGTAACCATGGCCTAGATAGACTATATATAGGAGATAGTGGGTAATTGTTTATCATCATATTGTGAATTCTACTCTTATTGAAGCTTGTGGAGGTTGCCCCCTCAAAGTGGATTATCTATTATCATATATTATGATATATTTTAGTAATATTTGGATCTAAATCTGTTATGATACTTTATTATTGAAGTAATTTCATTACAAGTGGTATCAGAGCTACGATTTGGGCAATCTTATGGGTGAAAACCAATTTTTTTAAAATTTGTCTATATCAAAAAAAATGTTATATATTTTTTTTACTGAAGGTGATAAATAGTTAAATTAATATTACATTAAAATTTTAGCTCATTTGGATTTGGTTTTCAAAAGTTATCGCCATTTTATGGTTTTTCATAAAATTGCTCTATAGTGCGCAATTCAAAGATTTTTATTTATTTATTTACATTTTTAGAAATCTTAATTTTTTTTGGCTATTGTATGTTCTTTGTATTTTTTGATTTGAGGTTGAAATAATTCCAAAATCTCTTGGTCAAAGTTGGGTCAAAAGTGCCAATTAGGGTTGACATCGTAAAGCCCTTTTATGGCAGGTCCATAAACTTAGGGCCGAGGAAATGGTGTTGAAACTCCAGGTAAAACTCCTAACAAGGAAGAGATGGAGTCAGAAGGGGGATGTACTAGACCCTTTGTACTAGGGTTTTTTGACATAGATCACAAAGTGAGCTAGCTTGACTATAGTGTGCAAGGCATTCAAAGTGAGGTGCATGGCATACAATCTAATATGAAATCCATACAAGATAGTTTGGGAAATATCATGATGGATTTGAACATTAATCAGTCAAATAATCTAGCTAATGCTATTTCACAACCCCACTAGGGTGGTTTCCCTAACCAGTCTACTTCAAATCTAACTACATTACCATAGAGGAACCTGTTACCAAAGGTGGATATGCGCAAATTTTATGGAAAATATCCACTCAATTGGATCAACCAAATGGAGATTTTTTTTGATCTACATCAGATCCCAAGTGGAAAAAAGGTTACCATGGCATCCTTGTATCTTGAACCTAATCAATTCATTTAGTATCGATGGTTGTGTGCTCAAAATAAAAAGATGACTCTCAATATCACTTGGTCAGTTTTTACAGAGGAGTTGTAATTACACTATGGCAATAGTGTGATAGAGAATTACTTTAGCCAAATGGAAAATTGTGATAGACTGGCTCTGTCAAGGATTATATTCATCATTTTTAGAACCTATCCTTACGTGTGGAGACAATTTTTGAGAACTTGAATGACCTATTTTTGGGTGGACTCAAGGAACACATTCAACATGAGGTACGCATGTTCAATCCACTTAAGATTTATGATTCTATTATCATGGCATGCAGAGCTAAGGAAAAATTCATAGCTAATAAGAAGCAGTCATTCACTCACTTCAAAGATCATAGCATATCGACACCAACATTTCCTCCACCTACCAGATTGACCCCACAACAAATTGAAGAGACATGTGCAAAAGGATTATGTTTCAATTGTGATAGCAAGTGGAGCAAAGGACATAGATGTGATGAGAAGAAGTTATTCTATATCGAGGGATCTAATGAAGATGAAGAAGATGCCTCCAATGATGATGAGGAAGAGATAGAGGAGGTACCTAAAAATTCCCAACCTACAATCTCTTATCATGCACTTGCCGGTATTAGCACTCCACGAACTCTTAAGGTGGTGGGTTTCCTCAAGAAATATAAGGTGACCATGTTGACTGATTTAAGGAGCACACATAACTTCATCAACCATAGGTTGGACTCTTGATTGAACTGTTTCATCTACCCAGCACCAAATTTTTAAGTCATGATTGCAGATGGTGACAATTAATTGTTCAAGTAAATGCCATAATATTAAGCTTTCTATGGGTGAGTAAAATCTTGATTCTCCTATGTTTTCTATTCCCATGGGTAACATAGACATTGTTTTGGGAGTCCAATGGCTCACAACCTTGGGTACCATTGAGATGAACCTCTAGGAACTAGTCATGCGCTTTCATTTTGAAGGTAGGAAAATTGAACTACATAGATTACAGGCAAAATCTCCATAATTGGTTAGTTCACATCAGATGACCAAGATACTAAAAAAGGGGGCAGAGGGAATTACTACATGATTATGTTCCATAGAAGTTCAACCCACACAAGCATCTACACATCCTGATCTACAGATGATTCTTGATGACCACCCATCTATTTTTGGGGCCATGCCAAAAGGACTAACACCATAAAGAGAACATGATCATGCCATTCAACTACTTCTAGGGAGTCAACCACCAAATATCAGACCATATAGATATCCATATGCATAAAAGAGTGAAATTGAAAAGATGGTCCAGGAGATGCTGGAGGTAGGGATCATCAAGCATAGCCAAAGTGCATATTCATCACCAGTGGTCATGGTGTAAAAGAAGGATGACACATGGAGGATGTGCCCAGATTATAGGGAACTCAATAAGTACAGCATCAAAGATAAGTTTCCTATTCCATTAATTGGTGATTTAATTGATGAGTTGGATGGTGCTAATTATTTTACAAAATTAGATCTTCAATCAGGGTACCATCAAATTAGAATCAAGGATGAAGATGTTCATAAAATTTCTTTTAGAACACATGAAGGCCATTATGATTTTTTGGTAACGCCCTTTGGTCTTAAAAATGCACCATCTACTTTTTAGAGCTTGATGAACACTATTTTTAGGCCTTTTTTAAGGAAGTTTGTGTTGGTTTTCTTTGATGACATATTGATTTATAGTCAAACATGGGAAGCACATTTGCAACATGTGAAACATGTGTTGATAGTTTTGGAGAAGCATCAGCTTTATACGAAGCCATCCAAATGTGCTTTTGGAGTACAAGAGGTAAAGTACCTAGGTCACATTGTTTCCCATGAAGGTGTCAAAGTTGATCCCCAAAAGATCAAAGTTATGATGGAATGGCCCATGCCAAAAACTCTAAAAAACCTTAGAGGGTTCCTCGAACTAACTAGTTACTGCCAAATATTTGTGAAAGGTTATGGCAGCATATCAGCTCCACTCACTACATTGCTAAAGAAGGATTCCTTCCATTGGAATGATGCCACCACCAAAGCATTTGAGAAACTAAAATTAGCTATGTGCACCACTCCAATTTTGGCTACTCCAGACTTCTCAAATAAATTCACTGTTGAATGTGATGCTTCTGGATCAGGGTTGAGAGCAGTACTAATGTAGGAAGGAAGACCCATTGCATTTGAGAGTCATCAATTCAAAGGCAAGAATATACAAAAACCTATCTATGAGAAATAAATGACGGATATTCTTCATGCAGTTAAACAATGGAGGCCCTATCTGATGGGTAGAAACTTTAAGGTGAAAACAAATCATGATAGTCTCAAATACTTTTTAGAGAAAATATTATCATCTGAGGAACACCAAAAGTGAAATGTTGGGTTATGATTTTGAAATCATCTATAAGAAGGGTAAAGATAATGTAGTAGCAAATGCACTATCCAAATGAGATACATCCATAGAAGCATTAATTTATGCAATGTCTATATTGCAAGTAGATTGGGTGGATGAAGCTAGGTTAGAATGGGAGCAAGACAAGGATACACAATTTCTAATTCAAAATCTCCAGCAATGTACTTTAGCCTCTAACAAATTTGAATGGAAAGGTAATGTCTTATGGTATAAGGGTAGGTTATACTTGTTCAAAAATTAACAACTTAAGCATAAGATTCTTGTGGAGTTGCATGCATATCCAATTGGGGGAAACTCAAGGTTCTTAAAAACATATCACAAAATTAATAAAGAATTATTTTGGGAAGGACTCAAGGGAGATGTACAAAAGTTTGTGGCAGAATGCTTGATATGCCAACAGAATAAAGGTGAGATAGTTAAGTCCATAGGTCTGTTACAACCATTAGAAATTCCTAGTCAAAGGTGGGAGGAGGTTTCCATGGATTTCATCATAGGGTTGCCTTGTTTTGAAGGTAAGAATGTTATCTTGGTCATTGTGGATAGGCTTACAAAATATGCCCATTTTTATGCTCTCTCATACCCATTTTCAGCAAGTACAGTAGCGGCTATTTTTCTAGAAGTATTTCTAAAATTACATGGAGCCCCAAAAAATAATTGTAAGTGATCATGATCCTATTTTCACTAGTAATTTCTAGACTGAACTATTTTCCTATTTGGGTACTTAGCTAGCTCATAGCTCATCTTACAACCGCCAATCTGAATGACAAATAGAAGCGGTTAACAAATGTTTAGAGGGGTATCTCTATTGTTTTGTATCAGATAAACAAGAACATTGGGTTAAATGGCTACCACTTTTAGAATGGTGGTATAACACATCTTTCCATACCTCTTCTAAAATTTCTCCATTTATAGAACTATATGGTTACCATCCACCTTCCATCACTTCTTCATTAAAGGTGCAAACCAAGGTTTGAGATGTGGAGGAGCACATTCAACATCAACAAGAGGTTTGGCTAGTTTGAGAGAGAATTTGGCCTTGGCACAAAATAGGATGAAGCAACAAGTAGATCAACACTGTACTGAGTGAAAGTTTGAGGTGGGTGACTGGGTATTTGTGCATTTACAACCTTACAAGTAGATGCCCTTGAAGCAATAGAAAAAGGACAACAAAATTGCTCCTAAGTATTATGGCCCTTATCAAGTTCTGCAAAAAATTGGAAGTGTGGCTTATAAGCTCAAGTCACCTCATTCATCTCATATACATCCAGTATTTCATATTTCCTATTTGAAGAAGGTCATTGGATAGATAGTTTTAGCCCAGACAGAACTCCCAGAACTAGATGAAGAAGGACAAGTCATTTTGGAACCAAAGAAGATCCTCCAAACACATACTAAGAGGTTGAGAACCAGAGAGATTAGGGAATGTCTAATCAAATGGAAGAACCTGAGCAGTGAAGATGAAACTTGGGAAGGTGAATATTTTTTGCAACAACATCCAGAGTTGTTCAACGTTGAGGACAATGTTGGTTTCAAGGGGAAGGGCATGCTACGCCCCTAACCTATCTCATGTATGAGGGTAAGAATAGTTGACTTGTGGCTTACTTATCCCTCCTTGATGCTTTATCACATTTATCTATACATTCATTTAGTTATTAGGTTGGCCTATGGAGTAACCATGGCCTAGATAGACTATATATAGGAGGTAGTGGGCAATTGTTTATCATCATATTGTGAATTCTGCTCTTATTGAAGCTTGTGGAGGTTGCCCCTTCGAAGTGGCTTATCTATTATCATATATTATGATATATTTCAGTAATATTTGGATCTAAATCTGCTATGATGCTTTATTTTTTAAGTAATTTAATTACACACCTCTAGGTGTGATTGAGTTGTTAGATGTGTGACTATACCCTATAGGAAAGTGTAAATTTATTGGAGATTTGATGTAGTAGTCAGAGTTGACCAAGTATAATTATGCAAATGGATAGAAGATGAAGATTGAGACTCATGTTTAATGTACATGAAGGTTTATTAATAGGTTATATCCATCAAGTGTGTTAAACAAATCATCCAAGTTAGCCAGTCACTAACAAGCCTAATGGTGGAAACAGTGAAAAACCCAAGCAATAGTGAGAAGATGATTAGGAATGTGTTATCATGATATAGTGATGAAAAAAAGTACATTGAGATTTTTTTATAGAATATTATTTCCTATTAATTCTTGGTATAAATTTTTGAAGTTAGGTATAGTGATGAAAATGAAGAAGCCAAAATGTCTTGTTTGACTCAATGAGATCTATGTGTAGTAAGATCAACAAATTGGTCTGTAAGACCAATAGTTGCCAATAAACCATATGATGTTTATATTTTTATATAGTATAAATATGTCATAGGTTAATATAAATACATAATAATTATTTTAAAGTGTTCATACAGGTGTCGGAGGTCTGAGTCATCATGACTAGTTTTTTAGGAAAATTGGCAGTTCTGAGTGAGCAAGTTGCAGGAGTGTTTTTGAGGCTCTATGCCTTGATTTGAAGAGTGTAATACACTTGGTGAATATTTTAGGTATTTAAGGTTTTTTATATGTTATTTATTTTCATGTTTGTGTGGTTATATAGTGTGTTATATTTATTTATTCAAGACATACCATTCTGTATGTGTGAAGGCCTAATGTAAACAATAAAAATGGTGTGCTTCAAGTGGTGGTTGGAGATAAAAAGTGTCATAGAAATAATATAATATTAGTGGGGTTATATTTGAGTGGTATATGAAGTTTTAATATAATTTTTATAGTTTGAAAGTGTTATAAGGATTTCAAAGGGTAATGTGTACTAATGAAGGCCTTATTGCATTAGGTCTCCTTAAGGCCTAAAAGAGGTTTTGATATTTTAAGTCATGGATGACCTATTGTAATTATTAATTCATGTATGAAAAGTTTTATAAGACCTATTATAATGTTAATACAATTTTAAAAGTTTATATGTATGACAAAGAGGTGTGTGAGCTAGAGGATTGTATAAGAACAAAGCCTAATAGGCCTAATTGACTAGCTAGTGGGTGTGAGAGTGCAAACAAAGGAAATAGCATTTTGAAGAGATAAAAGAGGTAATTTATACCATTAAATGGGTGTATATAATAAATAATTAATATATAACATGGTTAATATAGATTAAGATTAAGGTCATATGACCTAATCTATCTTAAATAGACCTAGATGAATGAAGAAACCTAGATGACAATCTGAGAGAGATAAAAGAGTGATAAGAGATAAGGGTAAGTAAACAGAGGTGGGGGAAAATTATATGGAGATTAAACATAACATGATTTTTTAATTAATAACATGATCACATTATTTAATCAACATGATTGGGTTATTTAAATCTAGGCTCAAGATTTCTGAGCCATAATGAAATTACATTATTATATAACATGATCACATTATATTAAATAATAACATGATTATGTTATTAAAATTTAAAATAATTTGATCATATTAATAATTTTATTGAATTACCTATGTGTCAAAAAATTAAAAAGGGAAACTTGAATGTAAAATTACTCATTTTGTGTTCAGGTTCCCTAGCTCTACCCTTACTTCTGCGATCACATTCTACTTAGAAGACTCTAGAGAGTGCCAAAAAGCTATTAGATTCATCCCATAAACCTACTAATCAATGATGCCACTATGTAGGAGAGGTAAGTGATAAAAATATTCCCTATTTAACACTAATTTTTCATAATTTTCATTATTTAACCTTGGTTTTTAATTGTAATTTTTTTAACATCCCATCTTGCTAATCCACCCAACCCTCCATAAAACCCTCTAGTTTCTCTTCCTCATAACCCTCTAAAAAACCATGTTATTCCTCCTATCTCTCTACCTAAACCTCATAAATTTCCCCAAAACCCCTTGGCATTCAATAGGTTTTGATTGACAACATTTTAGGAAATAAACTTGAAATTGATCCTAGTTCGAACTACCCCCATCTTACCTAGCTAACTAATTCCCTATAGACCTTATTAGGTCAAATTGACTAATGGAACACATATATGTATAATTTTATGGAATATTGATCTAATTTTTTTTTATCACTTTAGGTCAAGAATTTGGATATTTCAAAATATGACATTTATACCCATTCATCAACCTAACCACCAATGCCCCATTTCCCATCACCGCTAAACATTTTCCTATCTATCACTCTATACATAACTTAATCATGACAAATTTTTGGGATTGATGGTGGATGCTATTTAAATATCCACCATGTAATAAGCATGAAGTCTTATTATATTTCTTAAGGAAACTCTATTGTGAGTTTATCCTCAACCAGATTCCCAATTATTTTGATTTTAGTGAGTTTTAGGGCCAAGGAAAAGGCTCTATTTAGGATCAACTAGGTGTACATCATGCACCTAATTGGCCTACATGGATTTGTATCCAAAATCCTATTAATCCTAATATACCATTTATGGTTTAGCAGGTCATGCAGATAGACACTCTCCATGTTCTTAGTTCACTCATCGATACACTTATTTAGCATACAAGTAGGCTTTCATAGAGTGATTATACAAATATACCATAGGCTACTTGACCTTGACCCAACCCTTGTAGTTTATGTGGATCTATGTGCATAGGACCTTATAATGATGATGGTGTTGGTGGTTCATATGGATTAGATCATATTCTTATGAGTGATGAATTTTTGGCATGCACATTTGGTGTGCAAACATCAGTCATCACAGAGATAAAGGTATATTTTATATAAATTTCATGTTAAATTTAAGTTATATTTGTAAATTTAATTTCTAATATAATATTTAATTTACATATAAATTTAGTATAATATATATGTCATTTTTTATGTTGTAGGGGTGACCAATTGACTCTTCCAAAGAATTGCGTATCAAAAACTGACACAATCCTTAGATCATTTAATGACACAACCACTAACACTATCGGCATTGTTGTCCTCCACATCTGCGTCGGTCCACACACAATCCTGGAGCTCTTCTACATCATCGAGGGAGAATTCCAATACAACATCCTCTTAGGGTGACCCTGGATCTATGCCATGGCTTGTGTCCCTTCAACACTTCACCATTGTGTAAAATTTGAACACGACAAACAAATCCATGTCATTCCCGCCTACCCATCCCCTTTTAAGATCTGTAACACGACCTATAGCCCAAACGACGTTCATATCCCGCTCAAGGCATCAACCCGAACATCATCTCCATCCGCAGAAGCGTCAACTAGTACGCAAATAGCGGTTGCCACCACATCCTCTTCTCAATTACCAACCAAAGACCCCATGGACGACATCTTTCAAAGACTTTCAATAGGAGAATATCATCTCCTTACTCTAGACATGTTCCAGACTCCTTAAGAGTATGGACAACTTCATCAACACCCAAACTATGACTGTCGGATCAGAATGGTCATTCCTTATGGTCCTCCTAGCCTTTGCACCAATCTCGTCTATGGGGGGCTGGATCAAGCTCCTACTGAATCAAATCCTTCCTCCTCACCTCAAATCTTCACATCTGATTTCTCCTTTCTTAGTAATCCCACCTTTGCACATACCTATCTTTATAGGTGTGCATGGAAGGGTTTCGGCTTTGGACGTTACGAACAAGGCTCCCATCAGCCTGTCAAAACACCCAATGATGATAATGCAAAGAAATGGTATGGACTGGGTTTCCAAGAACCCACTGAGGCTTCCACAAACCTTTCCCCTGAACTAGACATCGACTAATTTCTTCTAGACTCGCCTATTCTTCCTTCCTCACCTACGGAGTCGGTGGTTTCCATCCCTCCTAGTTTTTTTTTTGCATAAACACCATCCACTTAGAACCCCTAACCTATCAGCTCAATGGGGTTCCCAAGTCTCTCCCTCTCATTTATCCCAGCATGATAGATGATGAATCATCAACCATCAACACAGTCCACTGCATAGATGACGATGCCATTTTTACATATATGGGTGCTGACGATTCTTTCATTCAATGCTCCCTCCCTTCTGAAACACAGGTTATGTTAAATGAATCAACCATTGACATTAACCTTTCATCTTCTGATGTTTCTCAAGTCTTAAAGATTGGTCAATCTTTAGACACTCAGGAGCAGGCCGACTATACCACATTTCTCTCAGACAATCGCCGAGCCTTTGCCTGGACCTACACTGACATGCCTGGTATCAACCCTAACATTGCCACTCATAACATTGTCACAAACCCAGAGGCTAAGCTTGTTAGGCAAAAGCTTCGTAAAATGCATCCTCGTGTTGCACTTCTTATCAAAGAAGAGCTTTAGCGCATGCTTTCAGTCTCCTTCATCCAACCCATCGATTATCTGCAGTGGGTCTCTAACATCATTCCTGTCACCAAAGTGACTGGGGGGATCCAGATCTGCATAGACTATCGTGACCTTAACCTAGCTTGTCCCAAAGATGACTTTCCTCTTCCAAACATTGACCAACTTGTTGATCTTACGGCTGGCCATGAGATGTTATCGCTCATGGATGGATTTTCAAGATACAACCAAATCCTGATTGCGCCAGAAGATTAGCACAAAACCACCTTCATTACCCCATGGGGAACTTTTTGCTATCGAGTCATGCCTTTTGGTCTGAAAAATGCAGGCGCCACATATCAGCGTGCCATGACTTATATCTTTCATGATCTCCTCCACAAAATCATGGAGGACTATGTCGATGACCTGCTTGGCAAATCCAAGCTTTGTCGTGACCATTTGACTATCCTCAAAATCATTTTCTCTCGCCTTCTTCATTACCAAGTCTGTCTTAACCCTAAGAAATGTGTCTTTGGGGTCCTCTCAGGAAAGCTCCTGGGATTCATTATCTCTTTTCATGGCATCGAGATAGATCCTGCCAAAATCCACGCTATCCTCGAAATGCCACCTCTAACTAACCTCAAGCAACTCTGCAGCCTACAAGGGAAGCTCCAATCCATCCGCCACTTAATTTCACAGCTTTCTGACCGTTGCCAACCCTTTCATCATCTCCTCAAGAAGGACGTCTCTTTTAAATGGGATAAGGATTGCCAAGAGGCCTTTGAAGCCCTTAAAAACTATTTGGTCTCTCCACCAGTCCTTATTCCACCAAAAGACGACCAACCCTTCTACCTCTACATCTCCACAACCAATCATTCGTTAGGTGCCATGATCGCGCATCGAGACGAGCAACACCGTGAACAAGCAATCTATTACATAAGCCAAACACTTATCGATTATGAAACTCGGTATACTCATACCGAGAAACTCTATTTGGCATTAGTCTTTGCCACTACCAAGCTCTGTCACTATCTTCTCAATCACAAAACCTTTGTCGTCACCCACACTGATCCCCTTAAATACATGCATTCTAAACCATATCAAAACCAGCGTATGGCTCGTTGGCTCATGCTTCTTGCTGAATTTGACTTAGAATTTGTTCAGCAAAAATCTATCAAAGGGCAAACAATCGCTGACCAGCTAGCGGATGCCCCTCTCCCCGACAATCAACCTTCTCAGTGCGAGTTTCCCGATGAATCTATCGCCACCCTCTTGACTGATGACACATTCTACCAAATGACAATGTTTTTCGACGGCTCTAAATGTCAACTCGGTGGGGGTGCGGGGGTCATCCTCATTCCATATGAAGGTGAACCCATGCCCCTGTGTTTCAAACTTGACTTTGAATGTACCAATAATATGGCCGAATACGAAGCCTTAATTTTGGGACTTCAAACCGCCTTTTCTTTAAACATCAAGACCATCAGCATCTTTGGTGACTCACAACTTGTCGTCAATCAAATCAATGGTTCATATCTTTGTAAAAATGAAATTTTACAAAGATACAAGCATCGTGTTGACACTCTTCTAGCATCTTTCAACCATCACTTATTGTAGACTATTCCTCGATCAACGAATAAATTTGCTGACACCATGGCTTCACTTGCCTCTCATATTCCTTCATCATCATCATCCTCATCAAGAATTTATGTCATGGTACATCGTGTGCCATTGCCTTCATACATTTCCACTGACATCAATCTCATCCACACCATATACTCTAGTTCACAAGATGTTTGGTATAAACAACTTGAGGACTACTTGACTCATTCTCTCATTCCTCCCAACCTTTCTAGCAATGCGTGGCGGGCTTTTATCAAGTGCACCACTTGCTATACCATGCTAGGGGGCCTTCTCTATAAAAGAGGTTTTGACGGCCTTCTTCTTCGCTGTTTAAATTTCACTGAAGCTTCTCATGCTGTCAAACAAGCCCATGATGGGATTTGTGGTGGACACTTCAGTGGTAACTCAGTTGCCAAGCGCATCCTTCGCCTAGGTTATTATTGGCCCACTCTTCATCAAGAATGTAGCGATTATGTTCGGCATTGCATCAAGTGTCAGCAGCATGCTAACTTGCTTCATCTCCCTAGTCATGCCTTAGAAGTTGCTCAGGATTTTTGGCCTTTTTCACAATGGGGCTTAGATCTCATCAGTGAGATTAACCCTCATTCGTCTCTTCGTCATCAATCTATCATCACTACCACCGAGTATTTCACCAAGTGGGTGGAAGCTATCCCTCTCATCTCCATGAAAGCCGACAAGATTGTCGACTTCATCAACAACCACATCATCTGTCATTTTGATGTACCTCACAAAATCATCACCGACAATGGCAAGTCCTTTAAAAACAAGACCGTCCAAAAACTCTGCGACTCTTTCGGCATCAAACTCAACTTTTCTTCACCTTACTACCCACAAGCAAATGGGCAGGCCGAGGCTTCTAACAAAATCTTAACCAAAATTCTCATGAAAGTGGTTAATGACACTGGAAGGGATTGGCACGTTCAAATACCCTTCGCTTTGTGGGCCTACCGCACTAGCATCCGAACCTCTACGGGTGCTACTCCTTTTTCTCTAGTGTATGGATCAGAGGCTGTCCTACCTCTCGAAGTACAAATCCCATCTCTTCGCATTTCACTCCATGACATTCTTTCTAATGATGACTTTCGTCAAGATCGATTAGCTCAATTTGAGTTACTCGATGAGCGTCATCTCGCTGCCCTCAATCATCTCCACGTCTATCAAAATCGCATCAAACGCGCCTATGATAAAACTCTGAGAGAATGAGATTTCAATATCAGAGACCTCATCCTCAAAGAGAACCAACATGTGACCAATATGGAATGGAGTAAATGAGGCAAATTTGCTCCTAATTGGCTCGGACCTTATATCATCACGCACAAATATGGATTAGGGACTTATCGTCTGTCTTCTCTTGAAGGCCGACCAGAACCTAAGCCTCTTAATGCTTTGCATCTACGACCATTCTACTGTTAGTCGAGTACTCATCCACTTGACATTTAACTTGAGCTCATCCCTTGAGCAATCTTTATCCTTTTAATCCTTAATCTATTTCACCCTTTTTTCCTTAACAAACTCCTCTACAACCCTTTTATGATGTATGGATGCTTCGTCCTAATAAAAGGGAGCCCTTGACCTTCTATAAGTCTTGTCCATGACTCAATATTCTGTCAAAACTAAATAAATTGATGTCAAAATATCCAAGGTCACAAAATCAAATCAAAAAGCAGACTGCTCCCTTGAAGGACAGCTGCACTATCATTGCTGTAGCTAATAGACTGCTCCCTCGAAGGACAGCTATTCAAAAGCCCTTAAATCTATAAAGCAAAGTATAGACCACTCCTTTGAAGGATGGCTATGACTAAATTTTGCTACAAATAGCACTTTCTTAGAAGCTTCCCGCATCGATCAGCTTTACAAATGACCACCAAATAAATGACATCTTTATGTGGACTTCCCGCATTGATCAGTCCACTCCAAAAAAAAAAAAAAAAAAAACGGGTCATGGACTTGACTTATAGTTGTCTCAGGATCTCCTATACAAAGGGGCAAAGTTCTCCATACTCTAAAAATGGGTTACCCTTTTCCTCTTATCATATCACCTACTCAAGGGACTTCGAGCTCACTTTAATGTCAAAAGGGATTCGATTACCGCTCTAACATAACTATGGTCAATGATGCAACGTATAAATGGGGCTCTTGGTTCTAACAACCCCTATCTATGTTGCCTTTTGGTCCTTGTCAATAAAAGGGCACTTATGCCTTTTTACTTTCTGCCTATACTTTGGTCACATTCACTAACATCATTTGTCAAAATGACTTAATCTGACTCTTTTTAAACCATCCACATAGCCTAATCATTATGGTTTCCATTGCCATCGAACACATGGGAACTATCGACCTGACACAATTTATGTTAAGCATAAATCAATACTTGCTGAAACATAAATAGACCTCAATTCATTATTAGCCAACATCCATCACGAATATGGATAGTTGCTAGGGATGAAAAACCCCGACCAATGTTACAACTTACACCATTTGGAAAATGCTATAGCATCATCTTCTCCTTATCATTTCAAGCATGTACCTTTAAACATATGGGCAATGCTATAACCTCTCATGACCAACATCAACCACTTCAATCTTTTTCCTCCCTTCTTGGGAGAACTACATTGGCCTGAGGCCCTAACAACAAGGGCTATGTAGGCAGCACTCAGTTGACATGGGGTCTTCTGGGGTTAGCTCGGCCACTTTCTTCGTCACTTTCTTCCATCTCCTTCTCTCGTCACCTGTCAATCATAACACAGTCAATAACATATTCACATAATCATTAGTATACTCTCATCAACATAAGTCATTAGTCATAAATTTCATCCATCATAACTCATTAAACATTCGCATAATCCACAAGTTAAACATTCCATATCACATCTATCATCATCTAATCTAAAGTCATCATCATATAACCATTTCATAAATATTGTCATTATCACATTCATTTTCATCAAGCATCATCATCATAAAACATCATCGCATTAATCATTAGCATCATCATAACATAATAAACATAATCATCATAAATATCATATCACAACATGCATCATGAAAAATGCTGCAACACATTAAACATCTATAACATCTCCATAACACATCAATAGCCAAAATCTCATCATATATATATCAAAAATAAGTTTTATACAAAAAAGACACAATCTGTGTCTGTCTCTCTCTCTCACCATACATCTCTCGTCTTCAGCTCGCAGGCTGGTATATACATCAAAACTGCATCTCTAGGGCTGATCTCAAGGCTGTGGTTGTGGTGGTGGTGGCGGTGGCCAAGAAGAAGCTTTATCCTCTCCTCCCTCTGATCTCTGCCATCTGCGCGACCCTAAAGCCATCGCTCGTGACATCGATCTCTATCAGCTCTGCTCCGCCCTCATCTCTGAGTATCACTGTATCTGAGGGAACCCCCTGATGGCCCTCTCATAATACGTGATCTCATCTAGCGGATCAGTGTATCTAACCATAGATACAGTCTGCGGTGGACCCATCTACCCTGCTCCTATGGCCTGTCCTTACCCCTATGGCTGTGGCTAACCTCGGCGCACTGATACTGATGGTCCTGCCCCCTGTGAAAATGACGACTGCTGTAGTGGGCCCTGCCCTCCAAAACTCTGCCCTGCCACTCCCTGTGCCTAGGCTGTAGCCAGCTCTCCCTGTAAAAGAGCGATCTGCCCTATCATCGCTACTACCCAACCTATCATTTCAGTCAGCTGCCCTGTAACCTCAGCTAACTGCCCCTACAAAACTGAGACCTGAGCCTGAGCCGCGTCTCTCTCCTCCCGTGCAGTGTCCCTCTCCTCGCGGGTTGTATCCCACTCCTTCGTGATAGCCTATAGATCTAGCTGGGGACCCACCTGTATGCCTCGATACTGCCCTGCCCACCATGCTGTGTAGGCCTCTGTGTACCCTGGATCAGCTATCCCAGGTCCTACCGGCAACTCATCAAAATCAGGCTCCTCTGTCTCCTCTGGAAGTGGGAGCGATGCCTCTATGTCATCCCGCCTGTACTGTGGAAAAGTGGGAGGTACATCCTATACCAGCCCGTACTAACGCCACACTCTCTCTGCAGGGATCCTCTCGAGCTCACCGACTCATCTGCCTCTGATCCATCACCTGCTCTGAGCTCTAACCAGCTGCTCTCCCTGGTCTCTGAATGCTGGATAGACCAAGTATGGTCTCCAGACGATGTCTGCAGGAATCAGGGCCTCTAGTACCCCTCTATAGTGGTCAATGTCTCTGACCACTCCATCCACCTGTGTCTATGCCATAACCTCATGCCATTGCCTGAATCCAACTCTAAAGCTGGCCTGAATCACCACTGGGAGGCTGAGAGGTCGTGTGACTACTATGTGCTCGTAGGCCCAACAATGTAGCAGGTGGCCCACACATAAACTATATCGCCTCCGCTGGCTGATACCCCACAGCTCTCTGTATACCTGGGCCAAAAACACAGGCACCCAGGCAAACACTGTCCACTGCTCTATCATCTCCAGTAAAACTCCAATCATAGCAATCAAAAACCTGCCACCCTCTGCATCTTGCAATGCAGACACTGTGATGCCAATCATCATCAGGATGGCCAGCCGATGTGCATCCTCATCCGCCACATACAACGGCTCATATGCAAAACTCACTGAGTGGTAGCTCGTCTCCACGACGTGCTCTCCAAATAGCATAACCATGTGAATGTCATGCACCTCTCTCGAGCACGCATACAAGTCTGCTTCGTGCACTGATAGCCATAAAATCTGGTACACGTCCTCAACCATGACCGTCATCTCACCCATAGAAAGGTGGAAGGTGTTGGTGGCATGGTCCCACCGCTCGATCAAAGCCACCATAAGGCTCACATCCCTTGCCACTCTACAGTAGCGTCTCAGCCTGCCTAGTCTAACTGCGCTCATCTGCGCCCACTCCTCGATGGACACGCCTTCGCGCATCTGCATCAGCAAGGTCAGGAGGCAATCCCACAGCATCAGGGTCTGCCTCGCCTGCATCCATCCATAGACACTTTCATGTTAAGATTGTTCCTACTTTTCCTATTTTACCAACTATTCTGACTATCTATACCTAACTCGACACCCAGGAAGCCCTTGGCGTAGCTTCAACCTCTTGACTTGACCATTTTTTAGAACCATTTCTGACCAGGCAGCCACCGACATCAGTTAACTTGCTGGTGATGGCACTTACCTAACCGACATCAGTCACTTATTAACCGACATCGGTAGGTCAATGATCGACGCCGGTAGCTGGTCGGTCGACGCCAGTGGGGTCATTGACGTTGGCGACTGGTTCAGCCCAAGGGCCGAACGGGGCGAGCCCTAATTTTTAGGGCTTCCCTAATTTAACTCCCTACACCCCCCAAAACCCTCCTAAATGACTCATAAGCTCTCCTAGACAACCTACCCACCTTCTTAGCTACCCTCCCCCTTAATTTATGTCTAAAATAACAAAAATTTCAAAAACAAATTCAAAACCAAAATCAATCAAATTGAGGTTCAAAGACTCTCCTACCTCATCCTGGCGTCACCGGCGTGGTGGCACGATGGGTGCTGCTAGTGGTGGACCTCCCGCGGGTCCTCTACTCCCCTCTACCATCTCTTCTGTTCCAGTGGCTCTACACGCTCTTGCTAACTCAAACGTGTCCTTGCGGCATCCAATCAACTCCTTCTCTCCACCAATGCTCCTCTGCCACCTCGCACCACTCCTTGGTCAGCTCTGGGTCACTTTCACTCAACAAATTCCAGAGCTCTTTTTCTCTCTCAATCAAATAGCAAATGAATTTTGGTGGGCTGCCAATCTGGTTTTGTTAGATTTGGCAGGCCACCGACGTCGGCATCGGCATGCCCTAAGACGCCGACGTCGGCCAATTTTTGCCGACGTCGGTCTGTTTTAGACACCGACATTGGTTATATAGCCGACATCGGTGGCCTTCAAACCTTCAACCCTCTTCAAAATGACTAAAATCATGTCCCTAATCAAGTCAAGTCCTTAGACCATGTCACTTTGTCCCCTTGGGGCACACTTGGATCAATTTTGCATCCATCCATCGACCACTAGACATTAGAGATCATGCCTATCTCCTAAAACCGCAACCACTTCCAAAGCATTTTGCCTTGGTTGTTTTTGCCTGTATGCTACCTCACGATTGGTTAGCAAAATTGTGCACACACTTTTGACCTTCAAAAGTATAGGATTGCAAGCCAGTTGATCCGCACTACTTGTGAATTTTTCGTGTTTTTGGGAGCACTTCCTAAGCCTGGGATACCTAGAACATGACGACCATTGGAGCTTCAGCCTCGATTAAATAACCCAATCAGCTACGACTAATGCTGGGGCTCGATTATTTTAATTTTGGCACTCCTCAACCTTTGACCTGTGATAATTTGACCTGATCATCCTCGTGAAGTAATCTGCATGCAATCACAACTTTTGCAGCATTCTCACTCTCTCTTCACCTTCCTCATCCACTCTCTGTCAAATCAGCACCTGATTCCAAGTTCCCTTCTCTCGACTCCTGCTTTGAGGGGGGATACCTCATCTATAATCGGGACAACCAACTCTCGCCTATTTTCGTCTTACAGTTCACTTGATCAACCTTATCCCATATCTGGGGCAACCGACTCCTGTTTTTGTCTTGCAGTTCGTTTAGAGCAACCAACAAGACAAAAGGGGCAAATGTAGACACCTAAAAAGTGTCTAACCCTTGGTCACTTTTTCCCTTATTCCATTCCTAACCCATTCCTAACAATTACTAATTTAAAATAATTAATTTATTTTGAATTAACCTCCCTCCTTTGACACCTCACCCATGACACCTCGCTTGGGACACCTCACGTTAGACTAATTCTCCTCCTATGACTCACTCAAGATCTATTCCTAATTCTTCTAACCTCTTAACAAACTCTCATGCGTATTTAACACAACCCTCAGCATTCTCCAACAGATAGGGCACTTGGCAGAAGAAAAATGGGCTTGGTGGCTCTTTTTACCCGTTCTAACCCTGCCGACATCGGCCAAGTGTCGATCGACACCGGCAGAATCACTGACGTTGATTATACTTAACCAGTCTTTCAAACTCTTTTGAGGATCCGAAATCAGAAATCAAAAAATCTATGAAAGTGAATCAGGAATCCTAGTCTTGGACTATCCATCAATCTGTGAAATCTCTCAATCAAACCTCCCACTCCCTCCCTCAGGTGCAGCAAGAGCTTCAAGGTTCTCCCTCAGCAACAGGTTCTCCATACAATCTACATCAACAGCAGGTACGAGAATCATCGGTAGCACACCTTCCACAAGGCACAGGTAAGTATATTGTCTGTGTTCTTATTCTCTTTTCAGTTATTTCTTTCAAGCAATATCTCCCTAGACTAGACTATTAATCAACCCAGACCTGAATCTTGATTTATCCACCTCCCTGTTTCTCTTGTCCTCTCTCAGATCATACATTCTGCCCATTTAACCCGACTCTCAGATTCAGACTCCAGACATTCAACCAAGCCCAAAACTTTGTCCACAGACCAAAACCCTGATCAGACTCTGTCCACAGACTATTCAAATAAACCCAGACCCTGACCAAACTCTGTCCACGAACCACAGACTTAACCAGACTTCATCCAAAAAGGCCTTTGCCCCGACCGACGCTGGTCACTACCCCAACCGACATCAGCATATTAACCGACGTCGGCACCTTGACCAACCGACGCCGGTAGACTTATCGACGCTGGCGACTATTATCAATCCGACAACTTCTCTCAAGTAAGTCTTTACTTCTCTTTTTCATTCCATTTCTTTATCATTTTGGTTCTTCATTATTCAGCTATTTATCAGACATTTCTTTCTGTTGATTAGTGGGTTTATATCCCTTAAGGAAGTTTTCATACTTCTGGGATCAAGCTTTTTCTTGACAACCCACCATTTGTCTATTTAACATCTTCTTTTGTCCAAGCTTCTTTTCTTTGTAGGTGTCATTCCTCCACAGCCAAAGAGGAGTACTCACAGCGTCTGGATTACGGTGCGTAGACTTTATCCAGGTACACAACCCTTGACCATCCTTTCTTTAGTTTCTTAATCCTTTGAAATTGAAAACAAAATTTGAATAGAAACATTCCCATGTACTAAAGTAAGGTTGAAAAAACATAAATTATATTCTTTTTTAGTATTGGAATTTTTATAGAGGCTATGGAATGTATTTACTCTATCATTTAAGCAAATATCCAAGAAGTAGTGTTATCTTTCCTTGAACGTCACCCAAGTGACTATGGGCATATCTAAATTCACAATTATTTCTTGATAGTCCCAACACAAGGTTTCTTCATCTAAAAGTTGTAAAATAAATAGCATGTCTATACTATTTATTGAAAAATATCTTATCCCAATGCACCTTTTCATACTTATTAGCCAAGCATCAACTTCCCTAACAAAGATTCATCTATTGAATTTAAGACCCTTTGCACTTTATTTAGTTTTTGGGTAATTCCATCCAAGCTTTGATGTGTGTCACCATTACCATGGGATCCCATAGTGGATGATATTCCATGTAATATATTGGTATCTCTCTTTTTGAACATTATGTTCATAATCACACTCATAGAATTATTTTATCCTATTCCATAAAATAGATACAATGGTGTGACCCTAAGGTTTTATTGGAGGTAGTTTTCACCATCTAGAGGTTATTCCTAGGGCTCCTACTCCTACTCCTATGATAATTTTCCAATGTTTATGAGTGCCATGTGGGATACAATTTATCTAATTTTGTGTCTCTTGATTATACCTATGTGGGTGATGTACCTCCCACTATTTTTTTGCTAGGTAGATCCTAACCTCCCCTATCCCTAAAAATATCATTGAGATTCCTCACTTGAGACTCTAAACCAGCCACATTTTACTATAGGCCAACTATCTCTCTCTTACTATGAGGGAACTTCACATATGCATGATAATTAGGGAGAAAAACATATGTATACTTGTTTATTTGCACATGGAGAACTGCATCCACCACAATATTATCGAGGCTTAAATAATCCTCACCTAGAAAATCTTAACCAAAGTTTCTTTGATCATGCTCTACCACTAAGTGATATACTCTAAAAATATAGAACAAGAGAAGACATTAGATCTCCAGTCACATAAATAAGTTATAACCGAGTAATAAATTAGAAAGTAACATATAAAGTAACTAAAAATTAACCAACTCACTACTTTACCTATGTAACTTATGTTAGTCTAGGTATAATTCCTAATTGGACCTCATCTTAGCATTCTCCTCCTATCATGTTGGTTATTCTCTAACAAGTGTATGCCCACCCTTGTTTTCCCTTATACTTCATCTCCTCACCCTCTATCCTATGATTGTTTCTACATCTAAGTATCTACATATTATGGTGGTGGTTGTACTTAATGTTGGAATCCTATGATAATTGTAATCTACATAATATATTTTTATAAATGTACTCCTCCAATTAGTACTCCCCCAGTTTTTCCCATGATGGTAGTAGAGTGTCCACCTCATTTAGAAACTATCCTAAAATGCCCTAATATAGTAGAGCTACCAAGTATATCATTATCTATGTTTCCACCACTCATGGAAAGTCTCTCAATACTTAAAACCTATGTTATGCGCATCATCATCACCAAATTATTACACCCAATTAAAAACCTTACCTCTATCACAATCCTCTATCAAGACCATAACCCTAACTTTAGCCAACAAGCATAGTATCCTAATCAAAACCTTGAATGTGATAGTCCACTCTCAAGGGACTTGTGGTAAAATTAAACTATTTTATGACACATCCTAGTTAGTGAATAGGTTTCAAAGGAATCTACTCGATGGGACAACAATTCCCACCTACACAATCTAAAGTATCCATATTATATATAGTGTGGCCAAATAATTAGTCATTAATTTCTCTATAATCCTAGGAAGCCAATCATACTTAATCACTCTACTCCATAAAATGTAGGCACCTTTAGAACACAATTTAAAATATCCCTAAATACTCTATTAATAGTGAAAATTCATCCAAAAGGAAGTAGTTATGAGGGTTCTACCTAAGTCAAACCCCTATTTTTAGACAAGTAATAAATCAACAACCAATATAGTCCAACATGTAATATAATATAAATTAAAGATCTTGACCCAAGTATATTTATATGTATCAATGAAAAAAAAGAAACTAGTATATATTATATATTCCCTTTCACTTTAGTCCTCTAATTTTGGTTTTGGTATAAGGCTACTACTCTAACACTTCAATAAATGGCTTATCAATTCAAATCTAAGTGTATTTTCATGTGCATGCTTGTCTTCTTCTTTCCTATAATGTGTCATTGCATATATATATACACACACACACACACACACCAGTTATTCTATTGATCATTTTGGTTTCCATATATAAGATTTGATATACTATATATAAAACTAAGTGAGACTTTGTTTACATGAACAATTGATGGTTGGAGTAGACACACCTCCCTCTCTATGAGCTGAGACCAACATAAGCATTGCTACTGTAATGTCATCTAAACAAGTGCTAAAAAAGGTATATATTAGTTCTTGTAACTTTGAATTGTAAAAATAGACTTATTTTAATAATTTTTAGTACATGTACTTAGGGAAAATATAACTTATGTAAATGTATTATGTATGTAGGGTTGTCTTATGAAAATTGATAGTCCCAGTTAGATGGAGATTGGGGAAACTTCTCATGTTCCTCCCATATTTGAGATGCCTATTTGGATAGCTTATCCTACCATTGACTTTGATTGAGCATGAAAAATAGATTGAGTTGGATCGTGAGCTTGTAGTAAGTGCATATGTTTAAATGATTTTTTATTGTAGTTTAAAATTAATTTCTTAACAATTATTTGAATGTATTTTATGTTAATTTCATAATAATTCTTGTATTTGAATGGGCTCATCTGCAAGCTAGCTATGAGCATAAGACCCACAGTTGGACCTTGGATAAATCCAAGGCATTAGAGGGGTCTCCATCTACTAGAAGGGCATCCCAGGGAGAGTCTTCTTTGAGGAAGGCAAAGAGAGGGAGACTATTTGATGAATAGGATGTCTTACACATGAGATGTAATTTTTGTATGAATATATGGAAATTTATGCATTTTTGGAATTGTATATGTGTATATGACATTCAACCAACATTAGATACTATATTCTTAAATGTAATTTTTTGTATGCCTATCATGACAATCTATGTATTATTGACATTGGACATGTATGTGCCTATATTGTATGTCTATCATGGAAATATATCTAATTTACATTCAATTTTTATTTCATTGTGTGATATTATATAGTGTTTTTTTAATCTTCCAAATTATTATCTATTGGATCTCATATTTAATGTTGTATGTGTATAAATGAGGATTTAAAAAAATTTCTTTTTAATGCTATAAATCTTGGATCTTCCAATTTTTTTATATTAATGTTTTAATTTAATTGTGTGTAGTGGAAATGACTAATGAAACTCTTATCACTTAGGCTAATGGCCTTCTTCTCTAACTCATTTCATACATTCCATTCAAAAACATCCTCTCACTCTTCCACTATCTTCTCATTTGGCAATCCTCTTAGGTTTTAAATTTACTAAAACTTGATATAGGTCTCAAAGAGTTAGTATTATATAATATATGTTATTAAATGGTCAAATAAAACCTACATTAACTGATTATAAGTGATCAAACACACTTCAACATTCAATCCCACATATAGGGCACAACAAGGCACACTACACAATAAGACACCCTACAGGCCTGCGATAACAACATGGAGTATTAGTTCACTTCAAAATCTCTAATACATATTAAAAGAGATGAAAAAAATCCTTTTATTATGGGACCATCTTTAAAGTCCATATCTATTCAGTGATATACCTGATAATATTAAGAAACAACTCTTAGTTCCCTTTACAATGTGACTGTTAACCCAAAATAGGGTATAGATAGGGTTTCTTTGTTCAATAGGTAAATAGATAAATAGGTAAATAGTTCAATTAATCAATGAAACCTAATAGGTAAATAGTTAAATTACCACCTAATATGTCAATAGGTCAAATTTGTCAATAGTTTAATAGGTCAATAGGTCAAAGTTGTCAAAGTTGTCAAAATTGTCAAAATTGTCAAAGTTATAAAAATTGTCAAAGTTGTCAAAATTATCAAAATTTTAAAAGTTTTAAAAGTTATTAATAGTTTAAAATTTAAATTAATCATTAATTTTCTAGGTCTGTATTTTAAGTTGTCGAAGTTGTCAAAATTGTCAAAGCTGTCAAAGTTCAAATTGTGGTTGTAAAACTCTGGTTCTGATGATTCTTGAGTGAAAAATGACATCACAAACACTTTGGGGGGAGTATCATGTCTAGGACCAGGATTTTTTCCTCTTTTCAAGCTCGATTGACAAACCCACCACCCATTTTGGCCTTAAGAACACCCTTCCCAATACAAGAAAAATATAATTTTTTAGCCTAAGTTCAAGCATGAATAAAATAAAAATTGTAAGTTATTTACACTAACCATCAGATCCATCACATAAATATTTAATACTTATAATCATACCCTATATAAATTAGGTAGAATATTTGATATCAATCCGTTAGATAAGTTGCAGTGATGGGCCCAAAAATGCAAGTTTTTGTCAGTGAACAAACAACTTCTCGAGCTCCCACTAGCATTTCTACCTCTGAGACCTCCACCTATGAATATATTACTTTTATCACATATAGATAGTCAAATTAAATGTTATAACACCAACACAACACTTTAATCCAAACAATAGTTCCAAAACACTACCATTCTAGAAAGCGGAAACACTGATAATAAATATTGTCAAAGTTCAAGTTGTGGTTGCATAAATTTAATTTTGATGCTTCTTGAATGAAAAGTGACACCACCAGCATGTCTATGAGGGAGAATAATATATAGGAATAGGTTATTAACCTCCCATTAGGCTCGATCAAAAAACCCACCACCCATTTTGACCTCAAAAACACCCTTCTCAATACAAAAAATGCATTTTTTTAGCCTAAGTTCAAACATGCATAAATTGAAAATTGTAAGTCATTTTTGTGAACTATCAGATCCCTCACATACCTAATTGAGTCTTATAATTTCACCTCATAAAACTTAGGTGGAATATTTTAGATCAATTTAGTAGACAAGTTGCAGTGATGGGTCCAAAAATGCAAGTTTTTGTCAATGAACAAGCAACTTCTAGAGCTCCAACTCGCATTTTTACCTCTAGGACATCCACTTGTAAATATATAAATTTTACCATGTCTAGATAGGAAAATTACATGTTATCACACAACCATGAACCATGACATTATAATCCACCCATAAGTGCAAAAACACTACCATTCCAAAGAGCGAAAACACTGACAATAAATGTTGTCAAAGTTCAAGTTGTGGTTATAGAACTTTGATTTTGATGCTTCCTAAGTGAAAATAAACACCAAAAAAATGTATATGGGGTGGATAATGTCTAGGAATAGTTTATTAACCTCCCATCAAGCCTGATTGACTAACCCATCACCCATTTTAGCCTCAAGAACACCCTTCCTAATATAAGAAAAATGCATTTTTTAGCCTAAGTTCAACCATGCATAAAACAAAAAATATAAGTCACTTATGCAAATGATTAGATTCATCACATACCTACTATATCACTCAGGTAGAATAGTTTAGATTAATCTATTAGAAAATTTGTAGTGACAGGTCCAAAAATGTAAGTTTTTATGAGTGAACAAGCAACTTCTCAAGCTCTAACTGACATTTCTACCTCTAGGACCTCCACATATGAATCTATAACTTTGATCACATATAGATAGAAAAATTAATTGTTATCACACCACAATAACATTTGAATCCACTCAGAAGTGCATTTTCAATAATGTTTTGAAGAGTGGAATCATTGACAAGAAATATTGTCAAATTTTAAGCTGTGGTTGCATAACTCATATTCATCTGTTTCTTGAGTGAAAACTAACACCTTCAACGTGTCCAGGGGGATAATAATGTCTAGGACCAAGTTCTTGGCCTCTCATTAGGCCTGATTAACAAACCCACCACCCATTCTAGCCTCAATAACACCCTTCCCAATATAAGAAAAAATGCATTTTTTAGCCTGAGTTTAAATACCCATAAAACCTAAGCCTCTCTTAACTACAAGAATATAGAATTATTTACTGATAGTGCCAAAAACATAAAGGTGGAAACTTATCTGGCACCACTAACCTACAAAAAATTGTTAGTAAGCAATCAAAAATGAAATTTATATATGTACTGCCTAGAAAATAAAAAAACATTTGGTAAAATTGATTACATCTACATTTGAAAAGTCAACATACCTCCGTATTTGAATCCAACAAACCACTAGGATCTTCTCTAACCTTGATAGTATCAAGAATAGCTTCATGATCTGACTCCCAAACTTTCCATAGTTTCCTATTTAATATCCTCTCATGTTATTTTTGTAATTAAATATTCATTTTAAGAATCAAATTTGAATAGTGTAGTATCTTCTTATGTCTTTCAAACTCTTAAAAAAAATATTGATCTAAATTTTTTTACAAGATATCATCAAAACCAAGTTCTAGTGATTACCACTGACCCATTTGGATAGTCAATGTTTTCTCCATCTATAACTAGGGAAGTCAATTTTTTCTTTCTCTCTACACACTGACACAAGTATTAATCAGTGCCTTCTTCATTATCCTAAAATCTATAATAACTACAAAATCATGCCTTGTATCATAAAAAATCATGTTTAGTGATAATATGAAGATATATAAATAATGAAAATAAATTGTACATAATGAAAAATATTCTACCTGGCTACACTAGATCAGATACATGGTCAATGTCATATGATGATGTCATATATGTAAATTACAATGCTCTTGGAACCTGATATGTGTTGATTAGAATTAGAGGTTTGGAAATCCAATCATCCACCCACTCTTGTGACTCACACTCATTCCAAATAGAGTCCATGAATGTAGAATAAAAACATGTCAAGTGTCTCGTATGAATAGTCCAAGAACTTATATTTGAGCTATGAAATGAGTAAAGGTCACTTGAACCTATTAGAGTCATACGATCCTCATATTTTTCCAAGTGTTTTTCCTCCATTAAATATAAATTTCTATGAATAATATAATTTGGTTGAGCACCATGACATATGTTTTCATTACACCATTTAACCATAGTTTTTGCATCTTTCAAATGAACACCCTCTTCAAATTTAAACTCTTCCCTTGTAATAGCTCTTTTTACACATACTCTAGCATCGTCATGCTCTCCATTTCCATGTATAACCTCAATAAAACTACAAATGTGTTCTACACCAATGGTAACATGCATCCTACTCAACCAATAAAACATTCATGCATTTTTAAATTGTGATGTGCAATTGTCTGACCAAATGTAATGTTGATTGAAAGTAATGTTACGCTGACTCAACTATTCATAGAACTTTTAAAAATAACCTTATATATACTCTAAATAATGTGATCTATCATTAACGATATAGAAATGGTACTCCCTTAATATTTTCTATTTTTTCTCTATGTTATTAGGTGCATGCATGAATGTTATATGCACAAATATGGTAACTTGTGATGAGTTGAAATACTACTATTGAATTTACATTTAGGATTTGAATGTGTAATTCTCAGTAAAATCAACTATTAAAATAATGGAACCAAGTGGTACTATATCATTTGCATATATTTAAATGTTTATCAAACCATCTAGCCCCGTGTATGTGCCTTGCATAGTCATAAATAATCTTTTCCCTAAATTTGACCAAAATTTTGGAAACATGCATCTTTTTTGTAACATGCTCACACCTTTTAGATTTTTTTCCATATTTTACTTGATAAGTCACTGATTTATATTTGCTTAAAACAACTAATTCTTGTCCAATTACACTTGTAATATCCTCATGGATACATTTTTTAAAATTTGGCAATCCACTACAAAAGCTGGAATTTCCATTTAAACATGATTTGTTGTAAAATAATTGTCCATCTGGTCTTTTGTAGAAGATAGTTAGAATAAATTCCCTAGATGATTTTGGTGGAAATTCAATGCCACACTCTTGTAAAATGTTAGTATCTAAAGTAGAATGATTATGGCAAAAAACATCATAATGCATTAAAAATTGAACATGTTGCCTACAACAACAAGTGGTACAGGTGATTTATTTTAACATAAAAAGGTTTTTCCATCTCAAAATATCTTTTATAAATAGAAATGTATGGATTTTTTTTCAAAAATTTAGTGTACAATTGTGTTTGAGTCATATCTAATATATATTTTAGATGTGGTTCATAGTTACGAGAACCAACTCTTATTTTCATAACATCACTTGCATTGGTAAAAAATCTTATATTGTCTTTCCAAAATTGAGAAAGTAACTCTTTGAGAGTATCAGATAGAGCCTTGTTCTTTCATGAAAGTCTACCAAAGAATGCCCAAAGCCCATTGGTATTAATTTCATTAAGTCTTTCACATATTTCAATTGATTTCATTATTGTTTTTCTATTTATATTAAGTGTTCTATTTGTTTTTGAAACCATTCATTTTCCCCTATTTTATCACTTACTACATTAGTTGTAAATATACATTGGGTAACATTACAATTTTGGTGCATGATTTTAGACCTACATTATGATATGCATCATGTAGCTTTTCAACAATTTTATCATCCATGTTAGATGTTCTTAGTCCTAATGTGTACATTATAGGTCTCATCTTAATCAATTTTATCAATGAAAAAAATAATTGACACCTTTGACTATCATACTCCAAATTATGAAATAAATTATCCCAAGTATGTTGAGCCAGTCTTCTTGATTGGTGATCAGACATTTTATTATGCATTAGGTTTTAAAATATTTTCATCGACTTCAATTTAGTACTTGTGTTTTCTATGCACAATTTTTGGAGGTGTTGGTAAGGTGAAATTTATTGAGAGGGTGTTTCAAAAATGTTATTACTTTCATTTTTTAGAGGTGGGATGATATTAAATTCTTCATTGTTAATTTATTCATTATATGTCTCCATGAAAATTTCTTGATGGTTAATTTCATCATTATTTGTTTCCATTATTATTTTTTCATTCATGGGGGATGAAATATCATAAATAGACTCATAATTAACAAAATTAAAAACATGGAATTTTGAATGTAAACTTCCAACATTAACTAATTCATTATTATTCATTTCATTATGGTTAATTTCATTATTATTCATTTCAGTATGGTCAATTTTTACATTATTCAATTGATTATAGTTAATTTCATCATTATTTAATTCAATATCATTAATTAGCTCATTATCTATGGCATTTGGTTCATGAGGATTAGGGTTTGTACCTTGTTTACCATGATTTTTTCACATTTGTAGCTTGTGTTTCTCTCTCAAATATTGTAATTCCTCTAGTGTTTTATTCTTCAACAACTTCCTCTTCCTCTTTGAATATGATTTGGAACCCATCAAAAGGGATAATTGAAAATTTTTCAAAGGTGGGTTTAAGTACATAGAAGCACACATTTAATGTTTGTGGGGAAAAAAGAATTGATTTGGGATAAAAATAGTCATTGATAAGTGAGCTTAATCTAAAATAATAATAACATGATCGTGTTATATAACATGATCATGTTATTGCATAACATGATTGGGTTATGTTTTCTATAAGGTCCCAACCCATCCAACCCATTGAGAAGGTTATATCGATAATAACATGATCACATTATTATTAATATAAACTTTGGGTTGCCAATTGGTAATAAAGACAGAGTGTTGCCTATGTTAAGAATAACATGATCATGTTATACTTAATATAGATAAGGGATTATGGATTGGGGATTAAGGCATTAGTGCATAGGGTTTATGGATTATGGATTAGGGATTAGAATTTATGTTTTATGGATTAGGGATTACAATTAAGGTCCAAATTTAAGGTGCACTACTACTGGGAATTTTACCTGAGAATGGATTGGCTTTATGGATACTCAGCTTTCTCCTTACTTTAAATCCCATAGCTTTGAATTAATATTACAATGGAAGGGAAATGTCTCCCCATAAATTGAAATGATGTGTGCATTTAATAAAATAGTAGGTAACATGCTTTTATGACATACGTGGAATAAAAATGTTTTTGGGTACGTTTACCAAAGTGAATTAAACACCATATCACTTGTAGTTTCAATTTGTTAAGTGGTCAAAAAATATGTTTCCCAAAGTGCATTAAATGCCATATTACTTCTTAAGTCATTTTTTCTTCTCCTAATACTTGGAGAAAGAAGCTTTGAGCATGTGAAATCCCCAAAAAGTAATAATAATTCATTAATAATAAAATGTGTTTTTGGGTTGTCATTATACCCTAGTTGTCATCATACATATTGAGTGAATCAGTCAAATAGCATAATTAGTCATGTGATTTAGGCCAAACTGAGTCTTGTGAACTTAATTCTTAGTCTATAAATGATGTTAATTTGGGCTAAACTGATTGGTTTAAGGTTTAAAGAGTTTATGTTTGTGTTTTAGAGTTTAGGGATTAAAAACTTTAAGGATTAGGGCTTAGGTTATAGGTTTTATGGTATATTTATACAATTGTGTATGTAGTTGGGGTAAATTTAGGAACCTTGAACCTATATCTATGATTAAATAATGTGAATTTGGAATCAATTATCCCTCACATCATCATAGATTGAGCTTAGGAAATCAATTATGGTAAAGAGTGATGCAATTTTAACCAAGTTCATCCTTGTGAACCTAATTCTTACTATATATATAAAGGATGTTAATTGGGGATAAATTTACTATTTTAGGGTTTGGGCTCTATAATTTAAAGGGTTTGGGGTTTAGGGCTTATGGATTAGGGTTTAATGTAAATGGTATAGGGTTTAGGGTTAAATTTAAATGGTATAGGGTAACTTAGGGTTTAAGATATCAGATATAGGATCCAATCACTAAGGTAATTAAAGAACATTTGAGCTACTTGTGACACCTATTTATAAATTGATTACCTTCATGTTTGTATTTATGATAAAAGTAGGGTCAATTATGCCATGTACATGTTTCATACATGTTATACAATTGATTAAGTCATAAATTTGGTTTAGGGGCTCAATTCTACCTAGATCATGCAGGGAATAACACAAATTGACTAATTAGATCAATTCATGATAGAAGATCAATCTTTTAATTTTGCCCCAAATCATATCTTGCTATTGAAGGAGTTCAAATTGGACTCAAATGACTCCTCGATTAAAATAATCGACTAGCTCCTCCTCTTTGTTTAATTTGGTTGAAGGGGCTCAAAATAGCCCTAATTTAATAAATAGATGCATATCTATATTGGTAGTCCAAAGGCTTTAGCCATAGGTTTAAAAAGTGCATTTTATAACATCTCATGATAAAATAAGTTATATCATAAATCATGTATGTTTTTGGCATGTAGTAGGCATTAGGGCATAGGGTTTAGGTTTAAGGACCTATATATTAATTTATAATCACTAGATATGCCATGTGTTCAAACTAGATTCTTATTACAAAGGATGATAATTGGGACTGAATTGAAGTTGATAAATAGGGAAAATAAATGGTTTATAATTTAGGGTATAGTGTTTAGGGTTTATGGTTTATGGCTTCTAGGTTTTAATGTATATACATGGTTTAGGGTAAACAAGGTATTTTGTAAAGATAATTTAGGACAATTTGGATCACTTGGACCCATTTGTGACTATAAAATATGTTTTTGGGTTGTCATTATACCATGGATGTCATTGTGCAGATTGAGTGAATTAGTCAAATGGGATAACCAATCATGTGATTTAGGCCAAACTGAGCCCTGTGAACTTAATTCTTAGTCTAAATGATGTTAATTTGGGCTAAAATGATTGGTTCAAGGTTTAAAGAGTTTATATTTATGGTTTAGAGTTTAGGGATTAGAAACTTCAAGGATTAGGGCTTAGGGTATAGTTTTTAGGGTATATAAGGTATAATCATGATGGTGATTGGGGAAAATTTGAGCTCTTTGAATGTAGATCTATGAGTACAGAATGTGAATTTGGGATCAATTATCCCCCACATCATCATATATTGAGCCTATGAAGTCAATTGTGGTAATGACTGATGTAATTTTAACCAAGTTCATCCCTGTAAACCTATATCTTACTATATATAAAGGATGTTAATTGGGTCTAAATTTATCCTAAGGGACTACGAGCCTCAATGTAAGGAATTTCATCCATATGACATCAATTGGGGATCCAAGTGCTCACCATATTTTAAAAATAAGTATTTTTTCAATTTGATATACAATTCGGTCCAAAGGAACCATGTGAAAGGAATTACATTCATATATAATGGAAAATGGGGTTTACTTGGCCCTAATTGCATACCATATTGAACCAATAAAGTATTTATTTCTAGATGATACACAATTAGGGCTAATCAAGGCTTGCCTAAGGAATTATGTCAACATAATTTTAAATAGGGCCCTACTTACACACCTTATTCAAATAATTGAGTGTTTGATTGAATCTAATACAAAATTAGGACCAAATAAACCCTCTATAAGGAATTAAATCCATCTAAGTTGTCAACTGAAAGAATATTTTGTTCAATATGATCTATGAAATTTAGTCCAAACAAGCCTTGTGTAAGAAATTTCATCTTTCTACTATCAATAAAGGGCTCTATTGGTCCCAAATACATAACATATTGAATCAACCAAGTATTTAGTTCAGTTAAATATGCAATTATGGCCAACCAAGGTTCCTTCAAGTAACTAAATACATCTAATGTCAATTGCAACCTCATTGGCCCTGATTGTAATATATATCCAACTAATCATGTATTTGGTTTTATCTTATACATAATTGGGGCAAAATAATCCCCATGAAAGTAATTTTGTCCTTATAATGTTCTAGTTGGGTTCCATTAGCCTTGATTTCACACCATATTGAACCAATTGAGTATTTAGGTTCAATATGATATGTAATTGGGGCCACTCAATTCCCAAGCAAGGAATTACATCCATCCAATGTCATTTGGGGCTCTAATTACACCATGTTAAATAAATTGATATTTTTTAAATACTATACACAATTAAGGACAACCAAGTCCTGTGTAATTAATTGCTTCTACCTAGAATATCAATAAAGGCATTTTTCACACCATGCAATGAATTGTGTCCATCTAATGTCTATTTTGAATATTTTCCCTAATTGCACATCATATTTAACAAATTGATTATTTTATTTAGTATAATCTATAATTAAGAGTAATTGGTCCTCATAAAAGGAATTCCTTAAATATAATGTTATTTAGGGCTTTAATAGCACACCATATTAAACTAATTGAATATTTACTTCAGTCTAATACACAATAGGGGTTATAAATGAGCCCTGAGAAAGGAATTATGTCCATATGATGTCAATTGGGTCTTTAATTATAGACTATATTATAAAAAACAAAGAATTTAGTTTAGTTTGATAATAATTGGGGCAAACCAAGATCCATCCAAGGAAATATGTCCATCTAATGTCAATTTTGGATCTGTTGGCTTGATTGCACACCATATTGGGATCAAAGGAACAATAAATTGATTCATAGGTTAATACATCTCCAATTATCATTCAATGCTATCAATTCTTGACAAGAACATTGGTACCAAACAATAATCTTAATTTGAATGTAATATTTGATCTTAAGACTACTAAGCCCAATGGCTCCTATTTAGGTTTTAGGATGTTGAGAATATGTAACATGATCATGTTATTAAATACCATGATCGTGGTATTTGAATTTGAATTTAATTCCCATGCCTTTTGGCTTGGGAATGGCTTGTATTCTTGATCCAGAGGCTTGGACTATCAATGTACAACTGAGTTTTGAAAGGTATGAAAATAAACAACAAATTTCAATTTTGATTGCCAAATACACTAAGAATTTCAACTTGAAAATTCAAAATCTTGATACTGTTACGATGAGCACGCTCTGCTCTTTCCAAAATTATGTTTTTTATAAATTTTAGACTAAATTAAGGTTTCAAAGTATATTTGTTTCAAACTATGCCTTTTTAGGCCACTCTAGGCTGCAAACATATATACCTATACATGTTCATGTAATTTGTCTTTCATTGATCCAAGTGAAAAACAAATTATATGGTGACGTAGTCGGTCTAATTATACACACATTAAAAAAAATGATTTTAGCTTTTTTAGGTAGTTAGGCATGTCTCAAGGATGGCTATCCATTTCTTTGTCAATTTTTAGGATCTATTTACTTGAAAAATTCATAAAAAGAAGAATTCATTGAGAAATACAAAAAAATGTAGGTGATGTGCTAGATGATTTTATATAAATTTTCTCCAAAGGGTTTCAAATAATATTAAATGCTACTCAAAATATGGTGCAATTCATTTTCGTATATCTATTATGTTTTCTAAATAAAATAAGAGTTCCTCTTAAAATTTTAAATTTTTGATCTAGTTATGCTTAACAATATTTAAAAAAAAATGGTGTTTTGAGAGCTAGACTCAAAATTATACATTTTATGTTTTTAAACAATATTCAAATTTGGAGTGTAGATATCTCAAATTATCTACAAAAGTTCAAATTTATGAAGTTTAAAAAAAATCATGTCCATGGGTAGGCCACTTTTTGTCCCCCAACTTTGGAAACTTACCCATAAAAAAGGCGATCATCATCTATTATGTGAGAAACATAGTATTCTAAAGGTGATCAAAGTAATTAGGTGGCTGAGTTGGTGCTAAGTAATCTAGAGGGTTGATGCCTCCTTACAAGTTGGTGCTTTCTAAAGCCTAGCTAGGTTTGTGCTTCATGTAGAGTTGGTGCTTCACTAAATTGTGATATTTTGACTTATAGGACTATAGTCCATTTTTAGGGATCAGTGGGTTTTCTTCCCATTGATGATTTCCCATATATATGATGTGTTCTCTTGTGTAATCTTGTTTCATGCTTGTATGGTTGATTACTTATGCATTTATTGATCTATATGTTGATGTGATGGTTCATGTTTGCTAAGGAGAAATTGAAAGAAAGTTTTTAAGTGGCTAATTCACCCCCTCTTATTCATTATGTTTCCAACAATTGGTATCAGATCCTAGTCCTTTGTATCAAATCTAATTTTTTGAAGTACTAAGAAGCACAATATGCCTAGTGATCAAAAGGAAGAAGAAAACATGTATGATAAAGAAGCCTACTATGACAGTGAATAAGGAGAAGCTAAAGTAGACATTGAAGTTAAGCTCATAAGTGTCCTTGATTATTTGAAGCATTAAAATAATAACATCAAATATCTCAAGAATTAGTTATAATGTGTTAATACAAGGTTTACATCAAAGGAAGTTGAGTATGACAAGTTGAAGATAGAGCTAGATTCCTTGAATGTTGATCATGAGCAGCTCATAGACAAGATGAGCAAGTTTGAGAAAGAGAGTGGTAAGTTAGAACAAGTTAAGATTACGAACATGAAAAGACCAATAAGGTATCCAAATGAAATAAGAGATATGTTATCTTGAGACCATGGGAAAATGAATGATTAGTCAAATGGCAAGTACATAATTGTTGTTTTCTACATCTGTCATAATATGGAACACATTACAATATTTTATTCCAATAGAGTTATAAGGTCCTCAAGGTTTAACAAGATATATGAAGCTCCTATAATTCATGAGAAGGATCAAACATTGGTATGGAATCCAATCAAGTTAGGATTGATCATATTGAGCCCAAGAGACAAGATGGACTATTTGCTAAGGAGGAACAAAAGACTAAAGAGGAATCTGTGTAGCTTAGACCACCTTTCATATTCAAGATGAAGGCATGAAATGGTATATAGATAGTATTTGTTCAAGCCACATGATAGGAGACAAAAATAAGTTCATCTCATTGAATAAAAATTCTTTAGGAATAATGAGGTTTGGAGATAACATAACTAACAATATAGTTGGTAAGCGTATCTTGAGTTTGGACAATGGGGAAACTAAGACATAAAATGTTTTGTATGTGGAAGGTTTGAAACATAACCTACTTAGTGTAAATCAAATGTGAAATCAAGGACACACATTAAACTTTCATGATAGATGGTGTGAGATAATGAGAGCCAAATCAGGAAGGCTAATTGTCAATGATAAGAGGACTGATAACAATCTATATGTCATGAATGAGATCAAGAATGAGAAATGATTTATGAGAAATATAGATGAAACTTGGATATGGCACACAATTTTAGGTCACCTAAAATTTGATAATCTGGTCAAGATAAGCACTAATAAGTTTGTGAAGAACATGCCTAAGATCATCAAACCTACAAACATATTTTGTAAGGCATGTCAATATGGTAAGTAGACTAGAATAAGGTTGACGTCCAAGGATAACTCTTATACAAGACCCTTAGAGTTAATAAACACTGATCTCTATGGGCCTAAAATAATTTAAAGCATTCAAGGAGATAACTACTTCATGTTATTCATATATCACTATACAAGAATGACTTGGGTTGCATTCTTAAAATAAAAGATAGAAGCTCTTAAAAAGTTCAAGGCATTCAAGGATTTTGTTGATAATGAGAAGAATGGGAAGATCAAGTGCCTAAGAACTGAAAGAGGAGGTGAGTTTTGGTCCAAAGAGTTTGATGAATTCTATGATGTTCATGGAATAAAGAGACAATTCCTAGTAGCTAGGACACCTTAGTAGAATGGTGTAATGGAAAGAAAGAATATGATAGCTCAAGAGATGGATAGAACTATGTTAAATGAGTCTATATTATCTGATGAATATTAGAGAGAGGTAGTAAACACTTCATTCTACATTTTAAATAGAGGATAGATAAGTACTAATGACAACAAGACTCCTTATGAACTATGGAAAGGTAGACCTACTAATGTGGAACACTTTAGAGTGTTTTGGAGCAAATTTTTCATCAAAAGAGATGATGAATACTTAGGAAATTTTGATTCTATATTTGATGAAGGCATATTCTTAGGATACTCACTAATGAGCTCAATCTATAAATGTTATAACAAGAGGTTACAAAAGATAGTGGAAAACACCGATGTGAAGATTGATGAGATAAGGAAATCACACTCATAGTCAAAGGATACTTTAGAGAATATGGACTCCAAGAATGAAGAATGGACTATAGGGGCTGATGAGGAAGAATAAGAATTTGAGGAGAGATAGCACTCAAAAGGCCCCTCAAGGCAGATTCAAAGAGATCATCCTAAATCTCAAATCATTAGAAACAAGAATGCATGTATGCAAAAAGGAGAAGACTGGTAAGTAATCTAAATCAAGAGAATGTTTTTTGAATATCTAAGATTCAACCTAATAATCTTGTATAATAAAATAAATATAAATTTTGGATAGGTGCTATGAATGAGGAGTTAGACCAAATAGAGAAAAATGAGACTTGGGAATTAGTTCCTAGGCCTAAATATAAGAATGTCATTGGCACAAAATGGGTGTTTAAAAATAAGTTGAATGAAGATGGAGAATTTAATAGGAACAAGGATATATTGGTATGCAAGGGATATGCACAAGTTAAAGGGATAGACTTTGAGGAGACCTTTACACTAGTAACAAGGTTGGAGGTCATCAGATTGTTTATAACATATGTAGCATTCAAAGGGTTTAAGGTATACCATATGAATGTCAAAGCTGCCTTTTTGAATGGGAATTTGGAAGAGGAGGTATAAATAGAGAAACCTGAGGAGTTATCACTATATAATGATAAGGATTATGTTTGTATATTGAAAAAGGCTCTTTATGGTCTAAAACAAGTTCCTAGAGCTTGGTATGCAAGATTAGATAGGTATCTATTAGATCAAGTATTCTAAAGAGGAGATGTAGATAGTAATCTATACATAAAGTTAGAAGATGACCATCAATTGATAGTACTTGTATATGTGGATGACATAATCCTTAGTGGAAATAATGAAAAACTAACCAAGGACTTTGTAGAGGTGATGAAGAAAGAGTTTTAGATGTCCATGCTTGGATAATTATCATTCTTTCTCGAGTTGAAAATTACTGAATCTAAAAAAGGTATATTCATTTCACAAGCCAAGTATATAAGAGAGATGTTGAAGAAGTTTGAGATAGAATATTTCAAGGTAGTTAGTACACCTATGATCATAGGGTGTAAGTTGAGCAAGGAAGATGAGTCTCTAAAGGTCAATCAGATGTCATAAAATTCAATTATTGGAATTTTTCTATACACCACTACCTTTAGACCTGACATCATGTAAGTAGTAGGTCTTATGGGAAGGTTTCAAGTAGATCTAAAAAAAATCATCTATAAGCAATTACAATGATACTCAAGTGTCTAAAGGGGACTATGGAGTATGGGTTATGGTATCCAAGGAGTAAGGAGTTCAATTTGATAGCCTATATAGATGCATACTAGGTAGGAAGTCTAGATGATATGAAAAGTATTAGTGGAGGAGCTTTTTTCTTAGGTGGGTGACTAGTTTCATGGATAAGCAAGAAGAAACCATTAGTAGCATTATCCACTTGTGAGGCTGAGTATATTACATTAGATTCATGTTGCAATTAAGTCCTATGGATGAGACAAACCTTAAAATACTACAAGGTGGAGTATGATGGTCCTAGCCTTATCTATTGTGATAATACAAGTTCTATAAGCATCTCAAATAACCCTATCATGCACTCAAGGACTAAACACATTCCCATTAGGTATCATTTTCTAATAGAGCAGGTAAGTGCAAAAGTGTCAAACTTGAATATGTTTCTACACAGGATTAAATTACAAACATTTTGACTAAACCACTACCAAAGGTAAAATTTAAACACCTAAAATAAGAATTGGGTGTAATTCTTTCCCATAAAAATCATTAAAGAAGCTAAGTAATTAGGGAGAGCTAATCAAGTGGTTCATTAGCTCTAATACCAAGTTATTCTAATAAGGTATGCATAGAGTTAGGGGGAGCATGTTTATATTATGATTCATAAACTCATAGTCCTATGTGTTGAGTATTTTGGTTGCAAGGAGTGTGATCCAAGGAACTATAAACATCACTTTGTCATTTATGTCAAAGGGAGAGAAAGAACACAATGGGGAGATGATAATGATTATTTTTTAGTATGTTTTACCATCAATGACAAAGGGGGATATTGTTGAGCATTGTTCTTATTATTGAGGTTTGGCATTGAGGTTGTCATTAATGTCAAAGATTCTTGATAAGGTTGATGTCATTGATTTTATTTTTTATGCCAAAGGTGATTATGAATTTTTATGTCATGTGAGTATCATTGTTATTGTTGTTGATGCCTCAGTGGTACTCTAGTGAGTGTTATGTTGTAACAAGCTAAAGTGTTGAAGGCTAGTTGGCATGGTCATGATGTCATAGGTCTTTATGAAGTCATTAAAGAGCGTAGCTATGAGAATAGAATATTGATCAGTATTTCATTGATTTTTGTAGTGTAATATATGATTGACATATGTTCTTATGTCTACATAAATGATGTGAAGGCTAGCATGGAAGGTCATTGTTGTCAAAGATGTCAAGCACATGAGCCAAATAGTGTCTTGAGAAGGTATATGCATAGGATGCCTAGTTTTTTTCATGAAGAGGCATGGTGGCATGGCCAGAAAAGGTTATAAAAGGATGTTTTACATTTTATGATCATGTGAGTGAAGTATTGAGATTTGAAAAGAGGTTTGAAGGTCAATTCAAGGCCTAATGAGGTGTGAAGGATCAGGTGTAAAAAGCAAGGTGGTGAGAGCATGGTCTAATGAGGCATGAGGTTTAGTTTACAAGGCAAGTATGCATAGGTGATATTTTAAAGATGTATGATAGGATATCCCAGGTGTATTTATGAAGTTTCAAATAAAATTTTGAAGGTTAAGGCAAGAAAACGTATTTTTAAGTCTCTCAAGTTCATAGAATGAAGGGTTCTCAACCTCAGAAGGAGTTTATTATGATCATTATCTCATCAAACCATTACATGGGAACCTAATATATTCATGGTAGATGGGGAAGGGTCCTATCTCAAAATTACATGCATTTGTTATTGGATGGATGGGATATACTTTATGAATGATTATTAAGAATGGAAATAAGTTTAAACCCTCTTAGAATCCTCATAAGGACCTGATGTTGAAGATATTGATAAAAAGTGATTACAATGGATTGGTATGCTTAGGTAGGATATTTTATGTTGTATTAAACTCTCCTATTCACCTCCAAGTGTGATTTAGTTGTTAGATGTGTGAGTATACCCTACAGGAAAGTGAAAATTTCTTAGAGATTTGTTGTAGTAGTCAGAGTTGACCAAGTCAAAGTATAAAAATGGATGGAGGATGAATATTGAGACTCATGTTTCATGTAAATTAAGGTATATAAATATTTTATATCCCTCAAGTATTATAAACCAATCATCCAAGTTATCTAGTCAGTAATAGGCCTAATGGTTGAAATAGTGAAAAACCTAGGCAATAGTGAGAAGATGATTAGGAATGTGTTATCATGATAGATTGATGAAAACAAGTGAATGGATATGTTTTTTTATATTTTTATGGAATATTCATGCTTTTAAAAAAAAAATTAATTAAGGTAAAATGGTGAAATTAATAATCCAATATGTCTTGACTAACTCAGTGAGATCTGTGTGTAGTGAGGTCAACAAATTGGTCTGTAAGACCAATAGTTGCCACTAGACCATTTGATGTTTATATTTTAAGATGGTATATATATGTTATATTTTAATCTACATAAATAAAAATTCTTTTAAATTGGTCATACAAGTTTTGGATTTCTGAGTCACCATGATTGGTCTTTGAGGAAAATTGGTAGTTTTAAGTGAACAAGTTGCAGGAGTGTTTTTGAGGCTCTATGCCCTGAGTTAAAGATTATAATGAAAATTTTGAAGTTTTTAAAGGTATTTAAGGTTATTTATATGTTATTTATTATCATTTTTTTTGGTTATATAATGTGTTATCTTCAGTTATTCAAGACAAACCTTTCTATGTGTGTGAAGACCTAATGTGAACATTACTAATGTTGTGCTTCAAGTGGTGGTTGGAGATAAAAAGTGTCATGGACCTAATATTACATCAATGGGGTTATATTTGAGTGGTATATTAAGTTTTTATGATGTTTTTGGAGTTTTAAAGTGTCTTAATTATTTTAAAGGGTAATGTGTACTAATGAAGGCCTAATTGAATTAGGTCTCCTTAAGACCTAAAAGAGGTTCTGATATTGTAATTTCTTGATGACTAATTACAATGATTTATTTATGTGTGAAAAGTGTTATAAGACCTATTATAATCATAATAAAATTTTTAAAGTGTGTATGTATGACTGAGAGGTGTGTGACTTGGAGGATTGTATAAGAATAAGGCCTAATAGGCCTAATTGACTAGCTAGTGGGTGTGAGAGTACAAGCAGAGAAAATATAATTTTTAAGAGATGAAAGGGGTATTTTAGACCATAATATGGGTGTAAATTATATATCATGAATATATAATAGATTTACTATAGATGAATATCAATTTTATATGACCTAATCTATCTTAAAGAGACCTAGTTGAACGAAGAAGCCTAAATGATAGTTTGAGAGAGATAGAAGAGTGAGAAGAGATAAATAAGGCGATAATAATTTTTTGTGTGAAAAACATATTTTTATAAAGGTGATCAAATAAATCAGGTGGTTAATTTGGTGTTTAGTCATCTATGGGTTTGGTGCCTCCTTGCAAGTTGGTGTTTGCTAAAGCCTACCTAATTTGGTGCTTAACTAGTTGGGGTTGGTGCTCCATGTGGAATTGGTAATTCAATAAATTATTATATTTTGAATTATAATATTGTAATCCATTTTTAGGGATTAGTGTGTTTTATTCCCCTTGAGGTTTTCCCACATATATGATGTGTTGTCTTGTATAATCTTGTTTAATGCTTGTATGGTTGATTGCTTATGCATTACTTGATCTATATGTTGATGTGATGGTTCATGTTTGCTAAGGAGGAATTGAAATAAATTTTTTAAGTGATCGATTCACCCACCTCTTATTCATTGTGTTTCCAATAGGCCCTCAAACATCTCCATGTATATCAAGAAAGAATATAACATGCATATAATAATCATCTAAAAGAATGAGTATTTAATATTGGTGACTTTGTCCTTAAATAAAATCAATATGTAACAAATATGGAAAATATTAAAAGAGGAAAATTTTCTCTAAATCATCTTAGAACATATATTATCACTCATAAATATGGATATGAGGATTATCATTTAGCCTCTCTTGAGGGAAAACTAAAATGTGAACCTTCTAATGCTTTGCATCTCTATCCTTTTTTAATGTAAATAAAATTAAAAAAAACTATAATCAACATGATTTCTCCTCATTTGGTATTATAAAAACCTAAATTTACATCTCCCATTACCCATAAAATACCCAATAATGATAAAAAATCATGTGTATATCTGACAACATGCCTATCCTCATCTCAAATATAGACACCTCGACTCTGTTCATAGCATGTTATAAATGGATAAGCTTTGCCTATAATAGGAAGGATCCCCAAATCATTATTTATTAAAAATATTTCACCCAAAAAAGTTTATTTTAGGAATATAAATATCTTGTGTAAACAAGCCTGAATCTAGCCTTGGTTATCTTAATTCAAAATAAAAAATATGGAGCAAAAGTATAGACTGCTCCCTCAAAGGATAGCTATCTATAAAAGGTATAAAAATCACAAAATTTTCCCTTGAAGGATAGTTGTGCAAGCATATATCCTAAATTATATACTACTCCCTTGAAGAATGGCTATTTAAAATAGCAAGTACAAAGGAAAACTTCTCGCATTGATCAAATTTCAAAAGTATGCCTCTAAGTAAAAGCTAAAGAAAGCTTCTCATATTGATTAATTTTCTCCAAAATTGTAGACTTCTTGCATTGAACAGTCTACTTGAAAGGTTCCAAGGTTATCCTTATAGCTCTAAAAATAAGAGATGAGGCTTATATTCCTAAAAACATAGGCTTTTACCTATATCATGTAAATATCAAAAAGGTCATGAAATTAATTGACATAGGGTTGTCTAAAGTCATTTTAACAATAAACAAAGGATGTACATGTAGATGCAATAAGTTTCATATCTCTAGTTAAAGTCCAAGACAATAAGGAGTGATAAATACTTCTTTTATACTTTTTTCTAAATCTAATCAAATCTCATAATGTCAAAATCTATAAATTCATTAATTACTATAATATCCCATTATTACCATGCATAAACAAAATAAAAATAACAAAATACATCATAATCACATAATTAAATCTATAACCATGGTGAAAAATTAAAAACATTGCATAAATCTAAAATCTATAATACAAGATGGCTCTTTAGCCAACAACAATATAACAAGTATCTCTATGGTTGATATAGTGAACAAAATATAGATAATCAGTAAACTAGATACAAGTCAGGTAAATGTTGGGCCCTACTCCATTATCTCCTCCATATCCACCCCTATCTACATCCTTGTCACCTCTCCCCTGTACTATTCTCCCCAAGCTAGGTGTGACACCATGTGACCATCAGTATGATCTTGCCTTTGTCAGAACGTAAGTTGCAAATAGAGGTACCTCTGGTAGTTACTCTAGAATAATCTTCTCATAATATTAGAGCTCTATATGACATACTTTTACCTGTCTAAGATCATTGTCCCTTCTCACCCCATGTTAGGTCCTCCTCCTATGATTATCTAACCTACCACCACCATATCCCTTCCCCTTAGATTATCCTTCTCTACCTTATACCTTTTAGGATCCCACACTGCCTAATTGTGACCCTCTATAAAACCTCTAGTTGGACCTACAACCCATCATGGATAATTTATACCTCTACCAAAGCTACCTTCAGTGTGGTCCCCTAGCCATGTAGTGCATCCCACTCTTCCCTCAATGCATCATTCTTTGATATAATCTCTTTTATGTCTATTTCTAGCTCCTCATTTATTTTCCCCTCCTCTACTAGTCCCTCCTCCCCAAACTCCTCCATATCCAAATCCTCCCCTATATCCTATCAAGGCTATAATACCCTCTCCTACCTTGCTCCCAACTAATCTGACCAACATAATGAATATGCCAAAGTAGCTCATGCATCATACACATCTTCAGTCACTGGTTATTCCTCTATCCCTACATGTGGCTTAGTATAATGGGCATTTGGTATCCCAATCTCTATGTCATCCATCCTATAAACTAAGGTGCATCTGGGACACCCTAAATTAACCCAAACTATCTCCATACCCTCTCAAAATAGAAGTACTCTAGTTGCTCCACTCTCCATCCTCATAATCACTTGTCTAGTTGTCTCCTTGATAGATATCTCTCCACCCCTAGACATGCTAAAAACCCTAGATACAACATAAAAATAACATATCCCTCTTACAATCCATTCAACACCTATTGATAATATGCTAGGTTAGATAAGGTATTCCTTCCATCGATGGAATCCCATGTTGTATGCTATATGATATCACCATTCCCATGGAGTTCCAAGTGAGCACACCACCCTAATGTGCCCATATTCCTAGCACTAGAAAATAAAGGTAATATCTAGCCCAAACTATCATTGTATCCTCCATCCCCACAACTCCTTATATACCTATGTTAAAAGAGTAGGATCCTATGCCAATATTATGTGATGCTCCCACATATCTGCTACTACACCTATCAAAATATAAGGAAATCAACCTCATATGAATACAATAATACATAAAAGGAGATGGATATCATCATCATAATCATCACTAATCTCCCCTCCATGTCCTCCTTGTATAGCCCCTCAAACACATAACCCCAAATAGTGAAGGTGATGTCTAGTGAATCCTCTCCATACAATCATGCTAGCACTATTATATGTCCCCTCTATTCAAATGGTATTATCATTTCACCCTCTACTCACAACTAAATTATCCTCCATCATCATGGTAATCTCCTTGGTCAATAGCCAAAAGGTCCCTATGGCTACATCCCATCGCTTCAATAACTCTACTAATAGCCCTACATCTCTATGAATTTTATGATAGTGGTGAACACCTCTAAAACCAATAAAATCTAGATTACCTAATCATCATAATCCATCTAATCACGTAGCCACTCTAAGAGTGGTAGAACCTAGTCCTGCATCATAATCCTAGTACTTGCCTATAAGTGTAGGTCAGTCTTAGTGTTTTTTTTCTTTCCCATGCTCCTAAGTTTTCTTATTATTTATTTATCCTATATCCTTAAGGATAATTGATAATTATGTATGATCGATGATGATCAAAAGGTGATCAACATCAATCTTAAGAGATTGACATTGATCCCTATGCATCCACCCATCGTATGAAAGAATGTATAAAAATATCTAATTAAGATAAAAAAATACTTGCAAATATCCTAAAAAACCTAAAATATTATACAATAATTAAAAATAAAATCTAAAAACTTTCTAAAAAATCTAACTATTTCAATAAATTCTTCAAAATTTAAGAAAAATACACAAAACATGTAAAAATTTAAAAAATTCAAAAAAGTAGGTAAAATTGATGCCTATCTTAATGTGAGATCATCATTGCCTCCTCTTTATAATTTTTCTCACCTCCATTTTTCATATTTTACTCTAATGTGTAGACAGGTGTCATGTTTTTTGGAGCTCACTATCATGATCTCAATTGCAAATTAATGCCTAACATTTTAGGCATATTATTTATAGACCTTGTGGATCAATACTGATTCTATTATGATCAACATTGATTTTGTGGAATCAAAATCGATCTTATGGATCCATGTCGATTGGATCCATTTAGCTTATTTTTTACACTACTTTTATTTATTTTTATTTCCTTTAGTCTTAAACCAATGCCATATGAGTTAAATTTTGTTACAACTATCCCATTACTTATTACCCAACATTATTAGATAGTGGACATAGACCCCCTATTGGTCCCATAGCTTTGAGAGGTTTACACTTATTTAAAAGTCTATCCCCTGTGGATCTTGAAAGCGTACCTCATATTGAGAGAAACTATCTATAGGTAGTGTACATATACCAATCACATCAGATTCTTTGGTCAGGACATCCTAAACTTTGTCCTCTTGACTCCCTTTGATTGAGCTCCCTTGTTTGTAGTTGTGGGAATCTATTACTTGTTTGCCTTGGGGCATTTCTGCTTGGATATCCTATATCTTTTTAGTGCAACATTTTACTTCATTTTTATCCTCACATCTTGGATACTCATTTTGTATCTACCTTCTCCATTTCTACCTCATTTTCAAACCCATCTTCACCTCATCATCCTTCACTAGATCTAGTTTGAGGTGGGATACCTCTTCATATAAAATTGGGGCATTAGAAATCTCTTCATTTTTATCTCATGATAGGTTATTACAAACCGCTCAACAAAAAGGGGCAAATGTAGGAACTAGGAGTTTACATAATAATATTTGTGCTAGTCTATGTCTTTGATCCTCTATTTATTCCTATTTCACCCTGTATAAACATTTAATTACCCTTTTACCATTTCCCCTACATAATTAAGTTTTATTAATTAATTTCATTTATGTAAATTAATTTAACTAGCTACTTATTATAAAATCTAAATAAATCTACCAAAATTAGAATACAAGGTAAGTTGTTTTAACCACCTTCAACCCTATCATAATATTGAAATCCTTTAAAAAACTTAGGCTTTAATTTGAATCCTCAATGAAAACCACTCCAACAACTTTGGTAAGTTTAGCTCAGAATTGTTATCAATTCCTACGATTGATGTCAATTCTATTGAATCAACATTGATTTAACCACATGCCCCTAGGCCAAAGGACCAGTTTTCTATGATTATAATTGCACTATAATGCTAATGAAATTTATTTTTAGTATCAATTAGTAAATGTTAGGACTTGTTCCAAAGTCCTAACATTAGGTTAGATTTTTGGTAGGTTAATAAATATTATTGTTAATGGGGCATGCATCTTTTAGTAAAGACACCCCCATAAAATAAAGTTATTTAGTTTTTATTTTAGGTAGTTTTCATGTTTTGTATTTATTAATTAGAACTACCTTATAGGTTGATTTCCCGTATATAGTTGGTTATATGATTAGTTGTTTTTATCGGTCATTGGTAAAATCTATATAAATCATTGTTTGCAATGTAAAAGGGTTAATGGAGTAAAGGCACCCTTATGTACTTGTTTTTTTAAATATTAATAAAATACTTGCGCACTCGCACTAAGTGGGGACAAGGTTAAACCTATTTGTTTAAGGAGTTATCAGTGGTATGAGAACATGGTAATTTTGGGAGCTTGGTGAATTTGAAGGAAGGAAAAGTGAAAAGTTGAATTCACATGAAATCAAATGGCATGAAATAAGGTATGCCATATCAATAAAATATTTTATTGGTTTAAATGTCTAAAAAATTATTAAATTATTTTAATTTTTCAAATGTTTTTTACATTTAAACCTGTGTATTTCTCATATACCATAATCTAGTCATTTTGGCCATTTGATACTCCATTTTATTATGTTCAAACTCCTCATTAGGCATAGAAAATAATTTTTTAGCATTTAAATATTATTAAATTCATTATTTTTTTTTGCAAAAATGGACTTGTACGGCCTGTTTGCATTGTGAAAAACCTCTGTAATTTTCATTCATGGCTGCCATTGTTATTTGCATTCATCTCAGCCCTCTGGAATCCAAAAACACCTACAAATTTTGTTAAAACCCCTATTTTGCATCCTCAAAGGAAAATATGGAATTTTTTTGAGTTGTACAGCCTATGGTATGGCCTTCCAATGCCCTGGCTGCAATTTGATATCATTCACAGAAAAAACTACTTCAAAAATTTACAAAATCTTAGCCAAATTCATTTTTATCCTACATGTACGGATTTGTATGGCCTCCAACAATGAGAGCAAGTGCAGAGAAATTTCTAGAAGCATCCATGGCATCCCAGGCAAACATGGCACAGGTTTGAACTCAGGGATATATATTTTTTCATGTTTCTAAAGTTTGGATTCAAATATTTGCTTTGGATGGGTCCCACATGAGGAAGCTTGGTTGAGAAGATTGAAAAGGGAAAAAGTTTGAATTTATTTACACATGTAGTTTTTTTCTAAATTTTCCCTCATAGTCAAAATCTATCATAAGTAGAAATTTCTAAGTATCATATTCTGAAAATGCTCTTATAGCAATTGGTTAAGCTTATTTTGTAAAGAAGCTTGCAAGGAGATCAAGTGTTCAAATCCCTTCTTTTTGAAAGAAGTTCTTTTGATTTAGAATATTCTTTTTGTAAAAGGCATATTCCCTTTTAAATCTTCTTTTTGTATGCCTTGAAAGCTATGAAATGCATACTTATTGTATTATGTTGTATTTTTGAAAAAGGGGAATTAAAATTTTATTTCTTTTACATTGTTATGGTGATATAAGCGTGTAATTGGTGAAATAAGGTTGTAATTTAGTGAAATAAGAGTGTAATCATTGATTTTTGGTGAGGTTAAGTGCAAAACCCATCAAAATTCTTATTTTTTATTTTTTGCTCTATGTGGAGGTTAAGTGAAAAACCCCATAGAAGTAGTGTCTTGTGCAGTGAGTGTCATATTTGTTTCATCTCTTTTGCATTTTGTCCACTTTTCTCTATTGCACTTGATTTTATTTCAAAATGTTGAAAATTCAAAATTTACTTTTAGATGGTGATAGATTAACAATTTTCAATTATTCAGATTGGAAATGATTGATGGAGGCTTCACTAGTTTATAATGAGTTATGGGATATTGTCAAGAATGAAAATCCCACATTGCCAATAAAATAGGGTAAATTAGACGTATTCAATTTTCATGATTCTGAGGCCTTAGCTCTCATTAAATGCTATTGTACTCGTGATACTTATGTTCATATTGAAAATTCTCCTCATATTTACATTGCATGGAAAACATTGTCAGATTTATATGATAAGAAACCTAAGCATAAGAAGATAGACATTCATATGCAATTGTTTACTTTGTCATTAGATGAAGATGGGGATATGGGATAATATATGTCTAAATTGAAAAATATCACTACTGAGTACACTAAGGCTGGGTTTGGAAAACTAGATGATGACCTCATAGTCATTACTATTTTAAAAGGACTACCAGGGTCCTATAGGATTTTTTTTGAAATGTTGCATGTCTCTGACAAGATCACAGCCATCACCTTTGATAAGTTGGCGGATTTGCTCATCCAACATGACCTATCTCTACCTAAGAAATCCAAAAAAACTGAAGAAGCCCATGTTTTGGAGTCAAAGCCTAGTTCATCTTCACATGGACATCAAAACAACAGAGGAAATAGTTATAGAGGGGGTCAAGGTTACAAAGGAAGCAGATATAAAAACAAAGGTAGGGGTCATTCAAATAACCAACAATCTAACCAATCACATTCACATGAAACATGTGATCGAGGACATGGTCAAAAATCATATAGGGGTAGAGATTGAGGTAGATCAGACATTCAGTGTCATAGATGTGGAAAATTTGGTCACATTGCCTCATAATGTAGGATTCCTTTTGATAAAATTTAGAGGCCACAAAAAGTGACTAAGTCTAACTCTGCTCAGTATGTCGATCATGACTATGATTAGTCTAGTAATGTTTCCCATGAATCTGTATTCACTACTTTGGGGCACATTGATTATATTGAATATGAGGCTAGAGATGAGCTCACAGATGTATGGGTTTTAGACACAAGAGCAACCAAACACATGACATTTAGGAGAGATTTATTTTGGTATTTTAAGGAAGCTTCTCTTTCTCTAGTTGCCTTAACAGATAAGTCTATGCATACACCACTAGGACTTGGATCTATTCGGATTCTTCTTCTTAATGGGTCTATAAAATAATTGGAGGATGTTTGGTATGTACCCACTTTGAAGAAACACTTACTTTCTTTGGTAACTATTTGAAAGAAAGGATATCAAATAGTGCTTGAAAATGGGCTCATTTACATCAATTTAGTGAAAGATGATTATAAAATAATGTATACAAGATATGAAGATGGAAACTTGGTTAGATTGCATTGTAAAGTGATTCCTCCCACTATAGAACTTGCAACAGTTGTTGACACAGGTAAAGGTACTATGCCTAAACAATGATTATGGCATCTCTGCTCTAGAAATTTGAATATCCACTCTTTAGTGGATTTACAGAGATATGGTATGGTGATGATTTTCCCACTTTTCACAAAGATAGTATTCTTTGTGAGTCATGTGTTTTGGGCAAACAAAATAGGGAAAATTTTCCTAAACAGTCATCCTGGAGAGCTAACAGATGTTTACAGTTAGTTCATAGTGATGTATGTGACATGAAAAAGTCATCCATTGGTGGGTGTAGATACTTTGTCTTGTTTATTGATGACTTTTCTTGGATGACTTGGGTATTTTTTATGAATTTTTTTTTTGAAGTTTTCACTAAGTTTGTTGATTGGTTACACTTTGTAAAAAAAGAAATAGATTCACATTTAGCCACTCTTTGTTTAGATAATGGAGGTGAGTATACCTCAAATGAATTTTTAGATTATTGCCAAGAACATGGCATTCATCGACAATATATTAATGCTTATACTCCACAGCAAAATGGAGTATCTGAATAGATGAACAAAAATTTAGAGGGCACAACATGTGCCATGTTACACTATAAACAAATTGATGATAAGTTTTGGTCAGAAGCCATTGGTACTACAGTGTATTTGAGAAATAGGTCCCCCATAGTTGCACTTTTAGGACAAACTCCATATGAGGCTTGGTATGGGTTTAAACCAAAAGTTAAACACTTGAAAGTGTTTGGATGTCTTTGTTTTGCTTTAGTTCCTATTAAACACAAAACTAAGTTGGAACCACGAAGTCAAAAATGCATCTTTCTTGTTTATTCTGAAGATAAAAAGGGGTTTTGTTTGCTTGCACAGAATACAATAAAATTCATAGTCAGTCGAGATGTAATATTTGATGAGTTTGGGACTATAAACACTACAGAGATTGATTCACAACTTGATAGATTAGAGAGGAAAAATAAAAAAAGAGCTAAGGGTTTGAATAATTGGGATAAATCTTTAAAGTTATGGTATGAGACTCAAATTACTTCACTTTCCTCTCCTTTAACTAAAAGTTCATAGGTTGATGACTTAGAAATTATTGAAAATTCTCTAAGTCCCCCTTCGAATGATGCACATGATGAGAATTTTGGGGTCCTTGATTTGAATAATTTGACTAAGTATCCAAAATGGGATCAAAGTAATATTTATGACTTGAAAGCAAATGAAGTTGGTTTAACAGGGCCCAAGAATTCTTGAAAATAGGTAAACTATGCTATGGTTACTACTACTTCTTCCACTGAGACATCCACTTTTGAGGAGGCTTGTACTGAACATGTTTGGCAAAAGGCAATGAAATGTGAGTATGATTCCATACTTAGCAATTATACATGGGTTTTAGTTGATCTTCCTCCACATGTTAAACCCATCGGATGTAAATGGGTATATAGGAATAAGTATAAATCAAATGGCTCCATTGATAAACATAAGGCACGACTTGTTGCAAAAGGATATGCGCAACAAAAGGTATTGACTATGAGGAACCATTTTCACCAACTACCAAATGGCACACTAGTCATATGGTACTTGCCTTAGTAGCACAAAATGGTTGGAAAGTACATCAATTGGATGTTAAAAGTGCTTTTTTAAATGGTGATTTATAGGAAGAAGTTATATGAAACAACCTTAGGGTTTTGAACAGGTGGGTACTGAACACAAAGTGTGTAAATTGATTAAAGCTTTGTATGGGCTCAAATAGGCACCCAAGGCTTGGTATGAGAAAATGGATTCATACTTTCATCACAGTGAATCTGATGATACTCTCTATTTTTGAGTGTAGGGTAAGAAAATGGTGATACTTGTTCTCTATGTCGATGACTTATTTATCACAAGTAATGATGAAAACCATAACAAGTCTGTGAATAAGGAATTGAAAGATGGGTTTGAGATGACAGATCTTAGAATTCTTCACTACTATCTAGGCATAGAGGTAACTCAGAAAGAGCATAGTATTTTCATTTCACAAAATAAGTATATTGTTGAGTTATTAGATAGGTTTGGAATGAGTGATTGCCAACTTGCCCTCACTCCCATGGAAAGTAACTTAAAATTGTCTAAGGATGATAGTAGTGCCTTTTTTGATGGCACCACATATAGACAATTGGTGGGAGGTTTGATATACTTGATGATTACCAGGCCCGATATTTCATTTTTAGTTGGAATTTTATCTAGGTTTATGCATGAGCCTAGAGAAATTAATTGGCATGCATCAAAATGAGTACTTCGTTACCTTTAGGGAACAAAAAAATATGGCCTTGAATGCTGTTGCAACAAGAACTTCAAACTTGTTGGATATTGTGATGCAAATTTTGGTAGATGTGTGGATGACAGAGTGTCAACCACAGGATACACTATGCATATGGGTTTAGATGCCATTACTTGGTGTTGTAAGAAGCAGGATATAGTGGTAAATTCATCAACATAATTAGAGTATATTGCAGCATGGGATGCTTCCAAATAAATTGTTTACCTTCATCATATTCTTGAAGATCTTTAGGTTTCTCAGTTTGCTCCTACATAGTTATACATTGATAATCAAAGTGCAATGAAGATGTCCAAGAATCCAGTGTTTCATGCAAAAAACAAACATATGGATTTCAAATACCATTATCTATGAATGCTGGTGGCAAAGAAAGCTCTTGATCCAATATATTGCCCAACTATTGATCAGACAGTTGATATCTTCACAAAACCCCTTGATAGAATCAAATTTGAAAAACTTAGAAAAATGACTGGTATGTGTACAAAGACTTGAATTTGGATCACAGGGGGGTTTTTTAGGACTTGTTCTAAAGTCTTAACATTAGGTTATATTTTTAGTAGGTTAATAAATATTATTGTTAATGGGGCATGCATCTTTTAGTAAAGAGACCCCCATAAAATAAAGTTATTTAGTTTTAATTTTAGGTAGTTTTCATAAAATAAAGTTATTTAGTTTTAATTTTAGGTAGTTTTCATGTACGTAGTAAAGGCACCCTTATGTACTTGTTTTTTAAAATATTAATAAAATATTTTTGCACTCACACTAAGTGGGGACAAGGTTCAACCTATTTATTCAAGGAGTTATTAGTAAATTATTCATTCGTTGGAAGATTTTACACATGCATCAATTCATCCACACCCATCGATAGATCAATAATCATCTTATTAGCTTTGCATTCTACCATAGATTGGAAGCATTGTAAAGGTTAGTCTGTCATTTGTTTTAGCAATTCATTCTATAATTTATTTTATCTGTATGATATTTTATATTCTATTATATATTTAGTTTTATCCCTATTATTAGTGTTATAATACCCAACTATCTTGAGATATGTAAAAATTATCCTAAATCCTATTAAAACCATCTTTTATACCTCTATCCTAAGAACCTTGTTAGCACTGACATAATTGATGTTAATTCCTTAAATTGACATCAATCCTATAGATCAACATCAATCTATGTTAAAAACCCACTATGTCTACCATCCAAATCCCTTTTAGTTAGTAGTCTAATTTACATTTTAGATCACTATTTCTTAAATCCATGGGTTTATTTTAGATGACTCTGCTTAGAGTTGTTCACGAAGTGGTTACCATCTAATATTTTCCTATAGTTATGCATCCCGTTTTCTCAAACCAAAGTGATATTTATTTCAAACTAGGTATTTATGTTATTGTGTTTGCCCCCACCTTAGAATCAATTAATGATCAACTAGAAGTGATTCAAGTCAATGAGGATGCTAATGAAGACTATTGGAATGTCTGATTTGATAATCTCCATCAAATGAACATATATTAAATCTTAAATCTTAAATCATTTCATTATCTTATCTATATTATTAAATGCTTTATTTTTATTTCAATTATTAATTTTTTTGCTTAAGTGCTAAAATAGTGGGCTGACATCCCTATAAGGAAGTATACCAATTCTTAGGACTAGTCTCTTAGTAGGTAGCCCACTCATATCATATTAATCAATCTTTTTTTTAGCTATCTATTTTGTGTAGGTAATCCCTCTGAGACAAAAAAGAGTTCTCACATCTCCAGATAAATAGTGCATGATCCTTTATAATCACATGTACTTTTGAAAACCATGTATCTTATTTTAAGTTTTTAAGTAGGTTATTTTGTTTAAAAAATGAACAAAAATACTTTAAACACATCTAGAGATAGATAGGCAAACAAATCATGTCAACCAAGTATTAGTGGAAATGTTGTGAATGTAAGTGATATATCAACAATCAAGATGGGAAGATTACATATACTTGGTTGAGTTTACCTATAATATTAGCTATCATAGTTACCTTAAGATGGATCCATATCAATCTCTTTATGTCAGACCTTGTAGGACTCCTCTAAATTGGGATAGACTCGAGGATAGGGTTGTTATTCGCCTTGCCAAGCTAAAATACATGGAGCAACATGTAGTCCTCATTTGATAATACTTGCAAGAGATAAAAGATAGATAGAAGAAGTATGTTGATGCAAAGATGATAGATTGATATTTTATGGTTGGGGATAAGGTCTTTTTGTGAGTGAAAATGAATAAGATCTTGATATGCTATGGAAAAGTCTCTAAGATCACACCTTATTTTATGGGTCCATTTGAGATCTTGGAGATAATATGACTAGTTTCCTATCACTTAACTTTGACATCTAGCCTATCTTGAGCCCACAATGTTTTTCATGTTTCACTTTTGAGGACATATGTTTTAGATATTTCTTATTTTTTAGATTGGATAGATTTACAAGTCAATGGAGATGGACAACTGATCTTAGAGCCCATATATTCTGGCTCATAGGATGTTAGGCATTCGAGGCCATGATCTAGACCAGGTCAGGATCTAGTGGAATAGAGATGACAAGTTAATAGATACTTAGGAGGATGTGGCACCCTTACGATCTTGATATCCACATTTATTATAGTTACTTCAAAGAAGAAACCTATTTTTTGGGAAGGGGGATGTGAGACCCCATTTTGATACCACCCCCTATTATATATTTTGTTATGTTTTATGGATTCTATGGATATGTGTTGGACTATATGGAGGCACAATATGCCCAAAAATTATACTTTATTTTATTATAGATCTTGGTTAGATAGTTCAACATATCTTATTTGGATGTATGGTTACTAAACATGATTGTTTTGATTGGATGTAATTCATTATCTGGTTATTATTATTGAATGGCATGATGATCTATATCATGATTTTAATATTGATATTATTGAACTAACTAGGATATGTGGTTAATATTGTGACATTCCTATGGTAAAGAAATTATGTAAATATACACATGCTCCATATTGTTCTTGATATCAATTATTTTTCCATGGATGTGTATGATGTTTGTATTAAGTGTGATGATTACAGAGGGGCCAAAGGTGGGACTAAAAGGGACTCAGACGTGCCTCAATAGACTATATCTACAATTTATACCCTTTGAAACCTTTAAATCTTATACCCATTCATTTTTAAATTTTTTAAATGTATTATTTTATACTCTTTTATATTTCCTTTTTTTATTATTATTTGATATTAAGATGTTTTAACCTAAATCATTTATTTTAGTCTAATCAAACTAAACCTAAATTAACCCTATATGAAGTAAACCAACCTAGTTGTGGGGGTTGGGTTGACCCACAAACACAAATCTTGTGTGCAATCCTAAAATTATCCATTCAACCACATTTGTCTTTGAGTATTTGGATTTAGAATCCATTGTGTACATTAATGAACTTATGTGATAAAGAAAGCAAGTGCCATATTTTCTTTCCTTTAGTGAAGTCTTGGTGACTTCCTTGTTATTTTTGTTTCCATTGTGAATATTTTTTTATTTAATTTTATTAATTATTGATAGTTTTATAACCATTGTCCTCTAGAAATTATTCAATTATGCATATGAGTTGAGGTATGCCTCTTTTTATTGGGCTTAGGGGAGAATATTCATGAACCTCACTTGATAAATTTTTCATGTGATGATGTCTATAAGATGGGTAGTCAAGAATATTTACTTCTTAGATCTTGGAGCTTGATGTTGTGGCATGGCGTTTTCTCTCATATGTTCTTTTGGCATCTTAGGTAGTTCATATTATTGAAGATAATATTCTCTGTTGTGAATCATTATTTGAGAGACAAGAATTTTTATGAAGTCTTGTTAAAAATTTTAGCCTTAGACATCTATTTTATAGACTCTTGTAAATGCTTTGTACTGAGACAATGATCTTAGCCATGTGGACTTAAGGTTTATCCATTTTATAACTTATTAGAAATGTTTAAATCTTTTGAATAAATGTTAGTAAGAATGTTTCTACCTCCTCTTCCTTTTAAATTATCTTTATCAATATGAAATAGGTTACTTGTTGAAAATATGGATACAAGAAAATGTATGTTCATTGCCTTCATTTCTATTTTAAGTTGTTCATATGTCTAGTAAAAAGGTAAACTAGTCTTGATATGATATGAAAGTAAATATTGTGAATAAAATGTGGAGTTAAAACTATACTTGTAGCATCTTGGTGTAATGCATATTCTTGATAAAAATGGTTGAATAGTTTTATAA
>JARHVA010000943.1:3830000-3972500 GCA_037957365.1 Torreya grandis | reverse complement strand
ATATATATATATATAATTTTACCTATTAAAAGAAGTCTTGTAGACTTATTACACTAAAGCAATTTAAAGAAAATTAAATAACTTTAATATTTAATACATAATGAAACTATAATGGATAAACAAGCTTATTTAATCTATTAGTTTTTAAACTATAGTTAATAATTAAAAAAATATTATTAGATCTTTTTATATGATTTACTAACAAGTGTTTTTTGGGCATTACAAGACCAAGAATATCATTATTCACATATATTTCATTTGATAGCCCATCTGTTAGTAAGTCTTTGATCTAAAACTTAGAAGCTTTGGTTGAAAGATAATTCAAGAAACAAGAATAACACAATTGTAATAATGTTATCTCTGAGAAGAGATGTTTTATTGCTCAAAATTACAGATACAACATATGCCTATCTCTGGAAAGAGATTTCTAATTTCCATTTCAGGTTACATCTTCATTTATACACATTTTTAAGGTAGGAAGAGGATGTGTAAGGCCACCAAACTCGAGGAATATTAAGTGGTTTGACTTCTATGATTTACAACAATACAAAATTCAAGGAATTACTATTTTTAGATTGCACTACTAAAATTGAAATTTGGGTCACTTCCATTTGGTTTTTAGGGGTCAAAACCCACCGAGTAGAGGTTGTGTCATCTCACGATGTTTCCCTCATTATTAGCTTTCCAACGATTCAATTAGGGAGTCAAATAGAGCTATAGTACAAAAGTTATGGCTCCCAGAAGTTATGCCACCAATTGGGGTAGAACTGTCACCTGAATTATCACCTAAAATATTGCTCAGATCAGTCATTGATCTTTGATACATCCAAACAATAAATAAAATTGTAGATATATTCACCAAACCCTTCATTGAGAGCAAGTACCTTCATTTATGGGCTCTTCTTGAGGTTCAGGCAACTTTGACGTCTTCCACCTCTAGGTATCATCTCTATGTACTTGGATACCTCATCAAGCCCTTATTTTGGGACCCAATTAAGGGGGATGTTAGTGTAGGCTTTTTTCCTTTCTATTGTTTTACCTACATGATCTAATTATCTTGCTTAGGTTAGTAATAAACCATTAGGGGAAATATAATTTAAGTTATTTTATAATTATGAGTTGAGTTAATTACCTTTTTGGGTGACCTAATCCATAATTATATTATTTACCTCCCTATGTACTTTTTTTATAATGATCCTAATATAATTTTTTGGTTGTGAAGACAAGCTTCTTTCATTTTAATTTATTTTTTAGATTTCACTACTACATACATTTTACATTTTGTGTATTCAATCTTATCTAGATAGATCCTTGATTGTGGTCCACTCTAACATTCTAATTATATTTTATCAGCATGAGTATTCTAAGGCCAAAGACATTAAAAAGGCCAAAGATAAGAGCAAATTACATGTTCCAATTGCATCCCAATGTTCCATATGGGTAATTGATTCTGGTGAAATTCACCATATGGCTTCATCATAGGACATGTTCTCATCCTTGGATCCTTTTCATATACATTCCATCTTGTGGGGTGATAATTATTCCATAGAATTTAGTGGAAAATGATATATTGAATTGAATAATGGGAAATTTCATCATGTTCTATATGGTAACTTAGTATCCACCAATCTCAAATATATTTATCATATCACTAAGATTAGTTTAGGTGAGAGATTTGATTTCACACCTAATTTCATGGTTATTAGGGAACCAAAAAGTGACTCCATTATTACATTTGGGAAAGTAGATCACCAGTCATGATTGTATACTTTCTCCCATTGTGTTCCTGATAAACCCTCTAATGCACTACTCTCATTAGATGTGGTGAGTAAATTATAGGATGAGCAACTTAGCTATCTCAACTATCACTACCTAGAACAAATCAATTATCATGACATGGTTTCAGGGTTTCCACGTGTTAATTTTTTTGATGGCATTTTCCAAGGTTGCGTACTTGGTAAGCATCCTAAGGAGAAGTATGATAGAGGCAAATCATGGAAAGCTACATAGATATTGGAGCTAGTTCATAGTGACATTACTAGTATATTATGAAAATTTTCATTTAATAGGACTAAATAAATGCTTGCTTTTATCAATGGGTATATTTTATTAAGTAGAAATATAAGGTCTCTGATCAGTTTTAAGAATTCAAGGTGATTGTAGAAAAATAATCAGGTAATGCCATCAAGATTTTGTGTACCAATAATGGTGGTGAGTATATCAATAACCATTTTGAATAATTATACACTTTATATGGGATTGAACTATAATATACATTTCCATATAGTCTTCAATAGAATGGTATTTTAGAGTGCAAAAATAGGTCCTTAAAGAAATAACCAACTGCATGCTACACTCCAAGTATTTTGCACCTCAATATTGAGATGAGTCTATCAATTATGCTTCTTATATCTAGAACTAAGTTCCTCATAAAGAATTGGAGGGAGTCACTCATTTTGAATCTTGGATCATTTATAAACCCATAGTGAAACACTTTTGAGTGTTTAGATCTCCTTTTATGTCTTTCATTTTAAAGAAGAAATGTAAGGCAATGCAACCTCAGAGTCATCCTTGTATCTTTGTTAGAATCTAGAGGGTGTTAAGGGATACATGATTCTTCATCCCAACACTCATGAGTTTTATTTTCAAAATGAGTGTTTATTTTAAAGAGAGTCCTTCAGATTCTACAAATGAAATTCTTCCTTATTTGTTAGATGCAATGAGATTTGTTGATAGTTCTAATGATTTATATCCATGTGAGTAGTTTCATGATGATCTAGATTATACATTTAGTTATTATTATGAAAGTAATGATGAGGAATCACCTCCTACTTCTCCTAGAATATATTTAGAGGATGAGGAATCTCCTTATAACTCTTTGATCTTTGGTACACTTTGGGCTAGATAGATACTATAAATTACTATCCAATGGGTTAGATGCCCCATATTATTTCATTAAATCTAATTTTGATCTATATTAATTTTATGAGGCATCAATAACTCTTGAGTGGGATACTTATATGGAAGAGGAGTATGGTTCCTTGATGAGAAACAACACTTGGGATTTAGTCCCTCTTCTGAAGAGAAGAAAAATTATTTGATGTACGTGGATATACCAAATAAAGTTTACAATAGATGGGTTTATAGACAAGTTTGAAGCATGTTTTGTAGAAAACATTTTTTCTCAGGTACCTGACATTGACTATACAAATAAACTTACCCTAGTTTCCAAAATGAATCAATTTGACTCACTCTTTCCATTTCTATAACACATTGCTATGATGTTCATCATATGGATGTGAAGAGTTTTAATATTCATGGTGACCTCAAAGAGGAAATATACATGGAACAACCAAAAAAATTTGTATAAGATTTCTCCTTATTTTGTAAAATTTGAAAATCTATCTATGGCCTCAACAAGGTCATCAATCTTGGTATGCCAAGATGGAGTCCTTTACTCCTATTGGATTGACTAGATGTCATTCTGATCCAAATGTCTACATTTTATAGTAGGATGAATTAATGTTTATTTTGGTTCTCTACATGTATGATCTATTGATCACAATGAGTTATTCATCCAACATCACAACATTGAAAATTACTTTGTCTGACAAGTTATTAATGACTAACTTGGGTTAGTTGCATTACTTCTTTAGTATTTAAATTTCTTAGTCTGACTCCAAGATCACTATTACACAATCAAATTATGATCTTAATTTTCTTGTAAGGTTCAAAATGGTCAACATAAGCTAGTTCTAAATACTTTTCTATTTGGTGTGAAGTTTTAGGATGATTTTTCATCTCTTTTAGTTTATGTTACCTTGTATTGATAACTTATTAGTAGTCTCATCTACCTTACACACACTAAACCTAATATTTCATATGCAATGGGAATGGACTCTAGATTTATGTAGGAACCACATGAGCCATACTAAAAAGAAGTTAAGAATATTCTTCACTACATTCAGGGTACTCATAGTTTTGGGATTTATTATGAAGATGATATTGATGTTGAATTAATTGGGTATACACATTTAGATTGGGCTAGTGATATTCATAGTCGCGAGTCTACTTCAGGATATAGTTTCTCTCTTGGGTTAGGTCTAATTAGTTGGTCAAGTAAGAATAAAAATGCTATTGACTTATCTTCTATTGAATCATAATATAGAAGAATTGTTAATGTTTTCACTAAGGGCATTTAGATTTAGGGGATTCTCACTGAGTTTGGAATCTAATTTCGATAACAAATAGTCATCTTCTATGATAACCAAAGCACAATCCAAAACTGTAGGAATCTTATTCTCCATCAATAGACCAAGCATATTGAGATTTACATGTATTTTATTTGGGAGCTCATCCATGATCAAGTAATTGATCTCCACTACATGTAGATAGTATAATAAATTATAGATATGTTCACCAAACCCTTCACTAAGAGCAAGTATCTTCATTTGTAGGCTCTTATTGAGGTTTGGGTAACTCCAAATTCTTCATCCTTTGGGGGATCATCTCTATGTGCTTAGGTACCTCATCAAGCCTTTGTGTTAGTAACCATTTTTTTACCCACCTAAGCTATGCTTAAGAGGGGGGGGGGGTTGTGTTAGTGTAAGATTTTTACCACTATGTGTTATTACCTATATGATCTAGTTAGCTTGCTTAGGTTACTAATAGGTCATTACAGGAAACTTAGTTTTAATTTATTTAATAATTTTTAGTTTAGTTAATTAACCTTTTTGGGTGAATTAATTCTTCACTATAAAATGTAGCTATCTTATGTAATTTCTAGCTTTAATCAATGTTAATGAAATTTTTGGTTGTGAAAACAAGCTTCTTCCATTTTGAGTTTTTGTTTAGATTTAACTACTCCATAGAGGTTATGCCTCATGCATTCAATCCTATCTAGACATATACTCTATTTTAGCCCACCATAATAAGCCTCACCAATGCTCCATCAACCTTCCCAATGTTAATGAATAAGATCTCCCGACCATTTCTGCATAGGTTCATACTAATTTTCTTTGATGACATTTTTATCAAATCCATGCATGGGAGGAGAATAAAATACATTTGGACCATACATTCCAACTCATTTCTAATAATAAATTATGTTTCAAATGGTCCAAGTTTACTTTTGGCCAAAAAGGATTTGACCAACTTGGACACTTCATCTCTAAGGAAGGTGTCAAAGTGGATCGTGAAAAAATTGAGGCTATGAAAATTTGGCCTAAACCCAAATCACTCAATAGTATTTCATGTTTTTTGGGCCTTATTGGGTATTGTATAAAGTTTGTATAGGACCATGTAAAAAATCACTCCATTAATTACCATGTAAAATAAAGATGTCTTTTAGTGGTGAAAGGTAGCAAAGAAGGTCTTAAAAATACTCAAGCATGCAAATGCAATAACCTATTTTAGATATGCATGAATTTTACAAACCATATATCATCAAAAGTGATGCCTCTATAAGTGGAATTAGATTTTTTATAATGTACAAGGGTCAAGCCCTCATATTCACTAACAAGGCACTTACATGGAATAACTTTGCTCATTCCACATATGACAGATGTTAGCTATACTTCATGTTGTCAGTAAGTGTCATCCATACCAAGTATGGAGATCAATCATGATCACCATATCCTAAATTACTTCTTAGCTCAAAAAGTGTATCTGTACCTAAGCAACAAAAATGGGAAAACAAATTAATGGGCTATGACTATGAGATTATCTACAAAAATGGTAAGATAGTGTTTTTACATATGTGTTCCCTCGAAAGTATGAATAATAAAAAACCTTGTGCACACTATCCTTTCTAATTACAAATTGGGTCTATCAGGCACACAAATAATGGTATTATAACACCCATATTCAACAACTCATTCAATAACTGACCACTAACCTTTCCTCTCAACCAAATTACTCTTGGGATGGCCACTAATTGAGATAAAAATGATGTAGAACCACTATCACCACTAAGACATATAATATTATTTGATCTACATGCCTCTTTATCATTTGACCACCATGGATTTTTAGAAACCTATGAAAGAATCTGTGATAATATTTTATGGGAAGGCATTAAAAAGGGAATCAAATAGTTTGTTGTAAAATGTGAAATGTGTTAATGTAACAAATGGAAAATTGTCACCACCCTAAGCAATCCTTGCCTATCTGTACCTGGGTATGGTCATATATTTACATGGACTTCATATAGGGACTACCCAAAACATGAGATAAAATATTGATTCTCTTAGTGGTGGATCGACTATCTAAGTATGTCCATTGTCATGCCTATCATCCGTCTTTTTATTTCTTCCACTATTGCTCAAACATTTTTCAATCAGATTGGTCACCTCCATAGGCTGCCTACCTCATTTTTATGTGATTGTGATCCACTTGTACTATTCACTTTTAGAAGGAAAATTTCCACCATTATGGCGCATCTAAATTAAAATGAATTTTGGCTACCATCTAAAAATTGGTGGTCAAACACAAACTATCAATAAATGCTTAAAGACCTATCTGTATTATTTTTCCTTTGCTCAACAAACTCATCAAGTTAAATGGTTACTAGTTTTTAAATGGTGGTATAACTCTACATACCATACTACCACCAAGATGACCCCATACATTATAATTTATGATCAACCACCATGTTGTTTTAAAACATACCTTATAGTTAGCTCCAAGGTACAACTAGTTGATGCCACACTTCACACAAGTGCCATTATCCTTCAAAGACTCAAAGATAACCTCAATACAAAATAAAGCCACATAAAATAATAAGTCAATAAATATCACTTATAACTATATTTTATTTATGGTGACATGGTTTTTCTATAGATAAAACCTTATAATTAGTCCTTTTTGAAGTTGAAGGGTCATAATAAACTTGCTCCAAAGTTTTATGATCCATATAAAGTGATCTCCAATAAATTTCTCTCATGGAATTAAAGTTAAATTTTCCCTCCTCCAAGATCCATTTGATTTTTCATGTAGATCATGCTTAAATAAGATTAGTGGTTAACATGTTCATACCCAAATGACACTCACGTAGCTTTATAATGAAGGATTTATCCTCCTGGAGTCTAAATCCTGTTAGGATTGTGGAGCTAAAAGCTTCACTGATGCAAACAGGAGAGGAGGTCGCTGAAGGTTGCTGAGTTGCAGAGAAGTTGGGGTCGGTCTGATCAGCCGACGTCGGCAGGATAGCAAAGGGAAGCAACCGACGTCGGTCATATATCGGCCGACGTCGGTCACCTCCAGGCAGACAGGGACCGATGTCGGTCGCCTGTGTGGTTCGACTGCGAGCTATTTACGGGCAGTTAGCTAACGAACCAAGTGTTTGCATGAAGAGATCTATTTTTAGACTGAGAGCTGCGGATCTAATTATTGTAATTAGATGTCTAATTATTGTTTGGATGAGATCTATATAATAGACTCATGGTTGTATTGGAAAAGTGTGCTAGGGAGTAAGAGAGCATAATTATAAGCTCCTTCTGTGTGTGAGGTAGAACAATGGTGCGTTCCTCCTAGTGCCTCAGTACCAGGTGTGTTGGTGCTGGATTGGAGAGCCAGCTGGGTTCTTCAGGAGTGTAGGATCTTGGTCACAGTTGCATGGCCTATATAGGAGATCTACATGGTAAGTAAGATCATTGATCTGCAGGTGTATGTGTGTGCAAGGTCGAGGTTCACAGGTGAGCAGAACCGTTGTTTGATTTGCAGGTGTGCAAGGTCATATAGACAGCAACACAATAGGGAGCAGTATCAGGCAGGATCTACTTGGAGTACAGGTGTGTACTCGGATAGAGCAAGAGAGGAAGGCAAGGGAGTTCCTTCCATAAGTATGGTCTGTTGAATTGCAGGTTATTGCAGGTTCATGGGAGATCTACTTGAAGTACCTTGAGTACTTGTGGAGCACGTGGAGTGCTTGTGGAGTGCGTGGAGCACTTGTGTTGTGCGTGGAGCACGGGAGGTGAACACCAACTCTGTATTTGAGTTGGGTGTTGGGACCTGTGAGAGGGAGAGCTTTGGGGAGAAGAAGTACTATTCACTTGAGGTGTGGGAAACCTCTGTAAGGTGGTGGAGAAGAAGTGGCATCTTCTTTATTGTATTCTTTTCTGTATAAAGTGTTAATACAAGTTGTGTATTGTCTCTCATATGCTGTGTTATTCTGAATTCTAGTTACTTGGTGAATCTGGTTTATTTCCGCATATTTAAGTTGCTTAAAGTTTGGTAATCAATTGTATGCTTTCGGTTTCACATCTTGACAAGTGGGATCAGAGCATGTTTGTTGTTCTAGATTCCTGACAAGTGGTGTCATAGCTAAGGTTGCAGGAAGCAGGTTGTGTTTTGGTTACAGGGCACTCTCAGGGGTTTCTGATTGAGTGGGAGTAGAGCAACGGCAGATCAAAGTAAGCTAAGAATGGAGGAATTGAAAAGCACAGATGGTTACTCACGGTCCGATGGAAAGAAAGAGCAGGTAAAAGAACATTGTTGGTTGGTAACAGATCAGCATGAAGAAACTGAAGATACAGATGTAGCAGGTGTTGTTGCACAGGATGTGTTTGCAGGTTTCTTGGATAAAGTTGAATCTTAGATAAAAGATTCGGTTGCCTCTTTCTATGCAGCCCTAGGTAGAGGAGCTGGTAAGCCTTGCCAAAGAATTGGCAAAGGGGAAGTGAAGTTGAAATTGTAGGCAGCCAACACACAGGTGTTGATGAAGGTCATGCAGGTCCCAGGTTTGGAGATATGGCTAATTTCTTCAGAAAGATTGGGTGATGAGAGATGCACAAGAACTCTCACAGTGGTAGCACTTGAATTAGCTGGTGGTAAGAAAACAGGTATTCTTTATCTACCTATTTATATTACTGATTCTTTTTCTGTTGCAGAGACGTGGCTTCGTAGGCTTGGTCACATGAGCAGGAAGGAGATGCATGTTCTTAAGCGGAAGACAGATATATTTGGTAAGCTTAAGAACTGGAAAGCCTTGGTATTCTTGGAGGAGATGGTGGATAGAGTTCAGTGGATGAGGCTGGATACATCTGAGCAGGGCAGTTTGGACATGGAGATTGATCCAAAGGAGCTCGCGGGTAAAAAGTCATCACTCACAGGCGAACACAGGTACCGGCATCGGTCAGGAGGAATCGGCGTCGAACAGACAGGTGCCGATGTCGGTCATGTGCAGACCGAAGCCGGTGATGTCGGGCAGAGTAAGACCGACGTCGGTCAAGGGACCGACGTCGGCGGTATGTAAGACCGATGTCGGTCAGGAGGACCGACGTCGGCAGCAGGGACACCAGCGCTGGCAGGCTGGTAGTCAGGTATAGACGCATGGAACCGACGTCGGTCGGATGCTGACTGTGGAGTGACCGAGGTCGGTCACTATAATGAATTTTGGGTGGACAGCACGCTGTCAAGGAGTCTCAAACACCCATACGGAGGACTGAAGGCATAAGTAGGCCCTCAAATTCGTGTTCCTCTTCTTCATACTTGTTGCTGATTGTATAGCAAGAAGGATCCAGGAAACAGGTGTGAGCTAGGCAGGATTATGATGCAGAACCAGACGGGAGTTTTTTGGTAGGTTTGCCAGCTGGATGAAAGCACAGAGACGAATGGATGCCTTAGTAGAAGAATAGAGAGAATGGATACGTGAGACAGAAGACCAGGGCATATGGTCTTGAGGAGCTGCAGGACAGTGGTACAGGGTTTGACAGGTGGAGGACGAAGCATGGCTTCAGTCAGTGTCAGGTAACTACTGTGGTTTGACTTACCAGGAGGATGATGATTGCAACATCATTCTGTTGCTGTATGTGGATAGTATGCTAGTTAGCAGGGGTGTACATACAGGGTTTTGCTGAGCTAAGGGTAAGATTAGTTCAGTGGCATGTCATGAGGAGTTTGGAGCAGTGAAATTCTTTGACATGGGAGGCATGGAGATCACAGGTTGATTTTGTCTCCAGTGGGAGCTGATGTGAATCAGGTGTTGACGAGGTTCTGGATGCAGAACCGGAGCACACTAAAGGCTGGACAGGTACACTGTCCGAAATCACATGAGGTCTGGTATAGACCTGAGTATTCCCATGCAGTGGGAGCTGTCAGAGTTAGGAGCCAATTTGGGGAAGTGGGTTCTCAAGTTTTCTGAGAGGGACCGGCAGCAGGTGTTGCTATGCAGGGTCAGGACTTCACTACAGGTGTTGTAGGTTCGGATGTGGCAGGGTACTCGGATGACAGGTGGTACATCACAGGTTGTGTGGTGGGTTGTCTTCAGGTGGGAGCTTGAAGAGGGATACAAACTAGGAAACAGATTAGACGGAGTACATGTATAGGTACAGTGCAGCTGTTTATCTCCAAGTGGGAGATTGTTAGGATTGTGGAGCTAAAAGCTTCACTGATGCAAACAGGAGAGGAGGTCGCTGAAGGTTGCTGAGATGCAGAGAAGTTGGGGTCGATCTGATCAACCGACGTCGGCAGGACAGCAAAGGGAAGCAACCGACGTCGGTCATATATCGGCCGACGTCGGTCACCTCCAGGCAGACAGGGACCAACGTCGGTCGCCTGTGTGGTTTGATTGCGAGCTATCTACGGGCAGTTAGCTAACGAACCAAGTGTTTGCATGAAGAGATCTATTTTTAGACTGAGAGCTGCGGATCTAATTATTGTAATTAGATGTCTAATTATTGTTTGGATGAGATCTATATAATAGACTCATGGTTGTGTTGGAAAAGTGTGCTAGGGAGTAAGAGAGCATAATTATAAGCTCCTTCTGTGTGTGAGGTAGAGCAATGGTGCGTTCCTCCTAGTGCCTCAGTACCAGGTGTGTTGGTGCTGGATTGGAGAGCCAGCTGGGTTCTTCAGGAGTGTAGGATCTTGGTCACAGTTGCATGGCCTATATAGGAGATCTACATGGTAAGTAAGATCGTTGATCTGCAGGTGTATGTGTGTGCAAGGTCGAGGTTCACAGGTGAGCAGAACCGTTGTTTGATTTGCAGGTGTGCAAGGTCATATAGACAGCAACACAATAGGGAGCAGTATCAGACAGGATCTACTTGGAGTATAGGTGTGTACTCGATAGAGCAAGAGAGGAAGGCAAGGGAGTTCCTTCCATAAGTATGGTCTGTTGAATTGCAGGTTATTGCAGGTTCATGGGAGATCTACTTGAAGTACCTTGAGTACTTGTGGAGCACGTGGAGTGCTTGTGGAGTGCGTGGAGCACTTGTGTTGTGCGTGGAGCACGGGAGGTGAACACCAACTCTGTATTTGAGTTGGGTGTTGGGACCTGTGAGAGGGAGAGCTTTGGGGAGAAGAAGTACTGTTCACTTGAGGTGTGGGAAACTTCTGTAAGGTGGTGGAGAAGAAGTGGCATCTTCTTTATTGTATTCTTTTCTGTATAAAGTGTTAATACAAGTTGTGTATTGTCTCTCATATGCTGTGTTATTCTGAATTCTAGTTACTTGGTGAATCTGGTTTATTTCCGCATATTTAAGTTGCTTGAAGTTTGGTAATCAATTGTATGCTTTCGGTTTCGCATCCTGACAAGTGGGATCAGAGCATGTTTGTTGTTCTAGATTCCTGACAAATCCCTCCTTAACTAACACTCTTGATAGATTTTTAATCATACTATCGCTAAAATTTTGGTATAGTCATGTGACACGCAATTGAAATACCCGGCATGGGAACCTTTAATCCAATTATAGTAGTAGTTTCATTATCTCAAAATTGAATGAAGGTTTGTGTGAGAGGAAAGGACATCTATTGAATATTTTGTATTGAGTTATGCTCAAAGGAAGCATCCACCTCAAAGAGGTCGATAATAATTTGTAGTGATATTTTATACTTTTTAATAAAATATTTTTGTTCTCTTTCCATTCAAGTGCATATTGGTTATATTTATGTTACTATATTAACTTTTTTCAAGTAGGTTCATAACACAATGCCAAGGGCTTTGTCATGGGCCATGCCAATCATAACATTTTGTAAATATTCATATTACATAGGCCTATCACAAGCCACTATTTGGCCTACAATAAGCTTGTAATGTACCACACTAATTCACCTCTTAATAGGATAATTTATTTCATTACTTGAGTCTTGGTATTGAAATAATTACTTATAACGATAAACAAAGGCCTACAGAGTGTCTACAAGACTAGTGACATGGTCTCCAGCTTCTTTAATAACATTTAATTGTATAGTTAAATGTATGGATTATATTTTTTATAAAACAAACTTTGGAAAACCTACCTGTAATATTAATCCAATGGATTGTAGCACATATTTGAGCACCATGATCTTCATTAATCTCTGCTAGCTTAATACTTTGTCTTAATTTAATAGTTTGTGTTTGCAGAGTCTCATTTAATGAAGAAACCTCCCATTCTTTATAAAATCTATTAAACTCACTTATATGATCAAATTTGTCCCTTTTAACATGTTTTAATAAAAAATTGGATTAAATTTTAAATTAACCCTAATTAACCTAAATTGAATGGAATAAATCACAATGCTAGAAATGAACTTTTGACAAATAGAATGAAAGCAAAATACTAAATTTAAAAAGGTGAAATCAATTGAAATAATAATAAATATGAAATGAAATGAAAAAATTGACTATTTATACCCTAGATCTAATTGTGTTGATTGATAGATGGATGAAATAGGAAATCAAGAAAAAACTCTTCAAGTACCTAGAAACTAGAACTAAAACTAAAGAAGGAAAAAATCAGCCGATTCAAGACAACATCAACTTCCACTATTCTACCAAACTAGGTGATCATGTCTTTTGTTTAAAATTATAAACTTAGATTAGGTCATGTGTGGTAGCTTATATTAGGTTTGTATGCATGGACTTGACCTTTAAAAGTGTGTTGAATACTTTCAAATAGCTTGTCCAGGTTGGAAACCCTAATAAAGCTTTTAAATGATTGAATCCTTGTAAATAGAAATAATGTGGAGTGTAATATGTTGAACCCAATAATTGCAAGATGAGTGAACACTACCTATGTATCCTATATTTTGAAGAGGGAATTGAATCCCATGTAGTTCTCCCACTTATAGTGATTTGTGAAATTTTGCTCCTTTCACTATATGAATGAATTTTGAGATGGATTGAATACTTTATCATGATTTTATTTAGCCCCAATAAAATAGGATTTGAACTTGGCTAATGATTGTTTCAAATGAATAAAATCAGAATTGGGAAGAATAGGGAAGCTTTGCTTAATGTGCAACAATGTAAGTATGCATTTATATTGAAATTTATAAGAAGTATAATAACTCACTTGAGTGTACATTTATAAAAACAAAAAAGGAGAAAACCTTAAACTCCATGCCATAAAATTATGGACCTAACTGTAAGAGAGGGACTAAATTTGAAAAAATGGCCATTAGAGGAGCAAGGACATGATTGACCCATAGGGACAAATCCTACTAGCAGTATTGTCCCTATTGTTTAATTTTGTCATGAAGGTAAATTCATGAAAAATGGGTTGTATATTGGGTATGAATATGGTTAAAGGTGTTTTTAACAATCATAACACTTGTGTCTATTATAGATATTAATTTAGAAAAGATAATATGTTCAAATAAGGGTTTATGATAGAGTGAGGTGGCAATATAAGTACTAATTATATGCACAAGTTAATTAAAATGAAAAAGGGCCAACAATAACATGATCAAATATTTGTGACCATATTTAGGTTTCTAAATAACATGGCTAGCTAAGTTTAGCAAACACTATTAGAAAGGTGGAAGTGTACATATTGGATACTTCCCACTAATCAATCCAACCAATATCATCCATAGGGAAAGGAACAAGGTTACAATCCCACTTAATATGTGAGAGAGTTATTTCTTGTTGAAGGTGTGATATGTTGAGACAATATTGGTTATTTTAGGTCTTAGCTAGAGCATTTGAAAATTCAATTCAAAATTTTATGGGTTGGTAGTATGACATAAGGACATGTGAAAACACATTAATTGATCTAACATAACACTGGACAAAGGGGGGAAATATCATAAAGAAGTTTGTTAATCACTCTATCATTTCCTTGGAAATTTTTGAACCAAGTGAACTAAAGAGTAGTAGGAGAGGATTTGCGGTGATGGTTGGCATTAAAAATCCCTAGAATAATTTGCACGTAAAACTAAGATTCACACTCTTTGTCACAACATGTCATGGGTAAAACCCACTCTTTATCTTTTGAGGACTCTTCCATGTTAAAAATCCCATAAACTATCAAGTTTGATTCATGAATTTAGCATCCATCTTTCAACAACATTATTAGAGGCATAATGATTTACTAAACCAAGGGAAACACCATCAAAATCAAAATACATCCATAGTGCATGATTATATGGGTCCACCTAAAAATTAACTATAAAGGAGGAAAAAAGTGGTGTTATAAAAGTGATAAATCTATCATGGCTAGACATGTGACTGGTAGTGTTAGGCTAGATTATATATGTTGTCATTTATAGGGGAAAATAGTAATTTTTAGTTTCAATAGACATAATATGAAGATCTAGAAAGTTATAAAAGCTTTCCATGACCATGTAATTTTAGGTTGGGTGAGTAAAACAATTTATGTTCCTTGAATAAACATTCATTGGAAGTTATCAGGGTACATTATTTTGCCATCTTGGATTTTAAGTGCCACAAAGATGTTACTCAAAATCCTTTCATGCTAACCTTTGGGGAGAAATTATAAAATTTATACTTGTAATCACTAACTTTGTAAATAATCTTCTTTTTGGTTAGATGAAGGGCTATGTGAATGATGCATCTATGGCAACGAGGAGAAATAGGAGGTTCCCTAGTATTTGGAGTTAGTTTGATTAGAATGATTTTAATGAAAGTGACCATTAGATTCAGATGTTAGAAAAAGTTAGCCTCACATGGAATTTGAGTGAATATTGTAATGTGAATAATTACGTGAGTAATAATTCACTAGTATGTTATATCTAGTTGGTAGTTAGAATATAATATTTGATACTTGTATTGTGTAAATAGGTTTGTGAGTAATCATAGGGATATGAAGATTTATTTGTGGAGATATGAATCTACATCATTATAGGAAAACATTCCTATAAATATTTAAGTCCCAGTTGATTAAGTAATATAATATAATAACCCATGTTTTAATATTACTCTCTGATATTTGGTTCTTCTATTTGTGAGATTGTTTCTTATGAGTTAAATCTCTATGTAGGATCCTCTAAATCCTATCATCATATAGTCTTATGAATTGGAAAATAAAAATGGAAGTGTATTTTTTTAATCATAATTTAGAATTATCTTGGTGATTAACTTCCTATTAATATAAATGGATAAAAAGTGAGGGAAAGTTGTAAAACAACTTATGACTAGAAGAATGTAAGTAAATTACTGAAATTGACAAAGCTTGAACAAATGAAAGAAGGTTAACTATTAAAAAAATTACTTAGATATTTACAACTATGTGAAATGGAAAGCTATTGAAACTCATTAATAGATTTGACTGTGATTGTGAAAACTAAAACTGAAAGTTTAATTGCTCAGGGTCAAGAATGCTAGGAAGGAGACATGATTGATTGACATTTATGTCCTCCAATGTTCAATTTTTTCATCTATGAAAAATTAGATAAATCAGGATGTCATTTGAAACTACTTAAAACACACCTACATGTGTAAAATTGACCTTTAAATGCATGCGAATGGCTGGAAAATAACTTATTCAAAATCAAAACCCTAATAGATCTTGTAATAGTTGAAAACCTACAAAGAGAAATGAAGGAATCTAATAGGTTGATTTGATCCCAATCACCATTATGAATATTGATCAATATCTATGTATCTAATAATCTAAAGAGGGAAAACAAGCGGCCCACATAATTCGCTCACTTAGAGTGCTTTGTGTGATTGTGCTCCTTTTGCTACATGTATGCATCTCTAGATGGCTTGAATACTCAATAATATTTTTCTTTGACTTCAATAAAATAGGATCTTGACTTGGTCAATAACTAATTCAAATTATTGGAATCATATTTGGAAAATAATAGGGAACATTTTCTTAGTGTGCAATAGTGTAAGTGTGCCTAAAAATTTAAGTGGTTGCCAAGTTATAAAATATGTGACTTAGATGTGCATTTACAACAATGCGAATTGGGAAAACCTTATGCTACTTATCCTAAAAAAATGAACCAGCCTATAAGAGAGGGTATAAATTTGAAAAGTATTTGTTGCTAATGTGAAGGACATGATCAACCTAGAGGGGTTAAGATCAATGCCACTATTGACCCAAACTAGTCAATCCTATCTTGAAGGGTAACATGTGAATTTTTTTCATCTAAAATGTCTAAGCAAATGCTTAGTTTGGTTTTTATGATTAAGAACATTTATGTAAGTGTAAGATAGTAACTTAAGAATGGATAGGTTTGTACACATACTTAGGATAAAGTCAGGTGGTGAAACAGGTCTAGATTAAGTGTTCAAATCAATTAAAGTGAAAATGAGCAAAAAATGACAATACCAAGTATTCAAGACTGAATTTGAATGACTAAAGAGTTGAATATTCCTAAGTTTTGAAAATCATATTAGCTTCTTGCATAATAATTTACATGAGTAGTCTAGGGTTTGTTTGAGGAGTTAGAGGGCCTTGTGTAATCTAGGTTTGAGTAACTGGTTTGGGGTTTTCACTATGATGGGAATAGGGTGTTTAGGGTTTATAGTTAAGGCCTTATTGTTAAGGTTATTTGTATTTTTCCATCAATCCTTTATTTATCAATCATCATTAACCCCTTTTGGCATTTGCTTTCTTTAGTTGTGGCTTTAGTTAGTGTATTGGTGATGGCCATGAGAGGGAAATCCTTTATCTTGTAGTTTTATGGTTGATAACAAAAACAAGTATTTGGTATGTTGATGTACATCAGTCATTGGGTGAAATGTTGACTCCCACTATAAATATCTATGGTTGCCTAGAGATCTTGCACATGGTTTGTCGCTATGCAGATGCACCTTCATGGTCTCAAGGCATAAACATGTTTATTTTGAAGTAAATGAAATGATCTAAACAGTTAACTAGTTGCTCCAGGAATGACCACAATGGCATAGGAAAAATAGGGAATTCCATTATATATTGTGATGTTGAGCTTGGATTTATCAGAGACAATAGTATTGAGTCCAAGGGGAAAAGACAAGCAAATATCTCCTAACTTAACATGGGCCACAATTATGAATGGTGATGTAGTTTTCAAGGTTTCCAAACGTGAAAAAGGAAGAATCCCTTAGTCAAAATTTGCACCCTTTGAGTTTGATACGATGAGGATGCCATTGTGTCCAAACCTAGCATTTAAATATTAATTCAAAGGGTATACGTCCCACAAAATAACCAATGAGAGTATGTGATTTAAGTCACAGACATGCTTGTTTAAACTCGGGAACATCTAACAAAATATCCAAAAGAAATTAATATTTTAGACACAAAGTTGAGTGTTTACTTTAGCACCATTCTTCCATCTCAAAAGTAAGCTACATCTAACAATGTAAGCTTTTTCAAAGATTTATTTAAATAGCAAAAAAACACTTAAAAATCAAACACTATTTTTTGTGCAACCTTTAAATAGAAAAAAAACACTGAAAAATCAAACACTATTTTTGGTGCAACCAATCAACATGATATTTTTTGCCAAATGACTATTTTTTAAACAAATTTCCAAAATTTAAATTTGCGAATCATTTGAAAAAAAAACTATTTGTCAAATTTTATAGGTTTTCCTATAAAATGTCTATATAGTTGTTAAATTTGCCAATCTTGTGTTCATATCTTGTGTAATCATTTCTCACTTTTATTGGCTGTCGCACATGATTCGTTTATGTTTTCGTGAAGAGGATAATTTTATTTTATTTGTAAATGGATCAAGATACTTTTCTTCCATTTTACATGCAGGGACAAAGTTAAGAGACGTAGAAGGAATGAAAGATGGAGACAGACCGCGATTAGAGGCGGCGACAGGCTGCTTCGCTCCCGCTCTCCAAATAAAAAAAGGCTTACCCTTTGTGAACGGCATGTGATGCCACGTGACCGTCTTAAAATCAAATATTATTCAAATGTGAAATTGCTGACTTTAGAGGGGATATTATTTATTAATATAATTAAAAAAATCCCATGCCATAAATGTGCTCGTTGTGGTCTCACAACATTAGCTGTAATTAATAAGTCTGCAAAATTGTAAGATTCTATATTTTGTCAAATTCTCTTGTTTTTTTAAGATTTTATACTTTGTCTCACTCTCTAGTTGTTTTGATCTCACATCTTTAGTTTTAATAAGTTTGACAAATTGTAAGATTCTATATTTTGTCTTTTTTATTGTTCTGGTAATTTTCAATTGTAAAATCTGATATTTCTGTTTTCAATTTTTGATTTGTTATTGTAAATTTTTAATAACATTATTATTAGATTTAAATTAATTTAATTAATAAAAAATTTATTTTAATTTTTTAATTTTTTTTATTTGATAAATGATGTATATGGAAAACATAATTTATATTAAAATTTAAGTTATATATTTTAAGATTTTTTATTTAATAAATAATATTAATATTAAAATTTAAATTGTATTTTCATATGTCAAAATATACTAAAGTTTAATTAGCATGTTAAAATGAATTTTAGAACAATTTTTTTAATTACTTATATTTATGCAACTACCTATATTAATGTAATTATATGTATTTATGAGGCTTTTCAGGTATTATATAAGCAAGTTTTTTTTCATCTATTTTGGCAATGTGAAGTATTATGTAAATTATTTTAGAGATTTAATGTAGAAGAGAGTTTTATTATTTTAATTTGCTTTGTAGAAAATTGTGTGTGATTTTTTTATAGAAGCATGATTTTAGAGTGTAGAAGTGTTTAAACAACTTATGTGTTAGTACTATCTCTTCTTCTATATGATTGAAGAATAAATATATTGAATTTTAAAACTTTGTAATAGCGGTTAAAAACTAGGGCACAAATAATCGACATTATTCATTTTAGTGCCAAGCATTAGGAGATACTTGTTCATCAAATTTACGTCAAAATCAAATTTAATCTCTTCCCATTTATATCGTCTAAAACTTGTATCTTAATGGATGGCATGCAAACACACTTTACCATCATCTATACCATTAAACTTCAATCTTTTTAATATGACACTCTCATTTCAATTAAGAAGACTCATAATAATTAACAAAACACTCTAATATATATGAAGAATCACTATAACATTATAAATAATAAATTCTATAGAAAGATTTTTTAATGTATAAATATGTATAAGTAACTTTCAAACTAAGTAATTAAGAAAACACTATAAATTTAAAAAATAAATTATTGTAACATCATAAATGATAAAATAATTTATATATTATAACTAATAAGAAGTTATGTATTAGTTATAACTTGCCTTATATTTGTAATTATAATTTAATTATAATTACAAATAATATTGTTTAGAGAAATTATAATATTATAAATATTTATATAATTGAGATATTTGATATATAAATCATAATATAAATAAATTATGAAAATTTATATATATCTTTAGAACATTAAAATTAAAACAATTTATAAAAAACATTGCAATAAAAGTATTATATAAATAATATTATAACAAAAATAGTTTATACAAAAGATATTGCAATAAAAGTGTTTATATAAATAATGTTATAATGATGTTTGATTGAGCACATTTATTTTAATTATTATGAATTTACTATTTATTAAGAATAAAATTAATATTTTAAAAATAAATTTAGTGTTTAGAGATAAATAATATGTAAGATGTCTTAGAAAATAGGTTTAATATTTTTAGGGATTTTGTTTCTCATTATTATGGAGTTTGTATTTCTCAATCATCTATTTCATTTTATGAAGAGGCCTTTGTAAAATGTCTACAAGTGATCCTTTGTAATATTTTTGAAGGTTAAAAAGTAATTAATTTAGAAGGTTCTAAAGGGATTCATAGAGTTATATGGGAAGTTATCTATAAATATAAATAAATGAGAGGTTTTGACCTTTTCGATGTCAAACTCAAAAGTACCACTTTTTGTTTTAAGTAGATCATTTGTTTCCTTAATGAAGAGGAGGTTTATAAGATTTTACTTCACCATTTCATTGTTCAAAGAAATCCCTTTGATAGGAAAAAATGGAAAGTCTTGGTACCCAATCACTTATACTCACTCTATTCCATATCAAGATTATAGGGTCCTTTGTGGCTCACAATACCTTAAAAACTTGAAAAGTGATTAAATCTCATTAAATTTGGGATGCATGTGTGACTTCAAAAAAGGGTCTCTTTAACCTCTCACCCCCTTTGGTGGTATCCTATCTTTTCTTATTATTGATCTCATTTGTCATGGTCTCATGGTTAAGAGTATTAAACTTTTCAAATGGATACATGTAATTTCATACGTATTTTTAAACAGTCACATGATTGGTTTTCCTGACTTATCTTATATAAAAATTCTTACCTTAATTAAACATATTTTCCCTAGCTTTATAAGTTTCAAAAATCTATTCCCAATGAACACCTCCATAAAATGAGAGTTCAAAAACTTGCTAGATGGTGAACTGTCTACAAGTGGCCTTTTGAGACCCCTTTCCACCAACACAAAACCTGAATCAATTATTAGTTATTTTCTCCTCATCTTATTCTTGTGAATGCCCTATTTTATCATAATAAATTATATATATATATATATATATATATATATATATATATATAAATAATATATACATATACATATACATATACATATACATATACATATACACATTCATTGGGAAAAATGTTTTCCAAGGTATGGAAAGCATTTATTTAACCTAAATAAGCCTTTTTTTATTTGGTGCATTTAATATCAGAAGGTCCTTTTATTGGTATCCACCTTGTCCATCTATGTGTGACTAAGCCATCATACCCATCTTTCCAACATCCATGATATTTCAAGCATTTTTTTTTAATTTTTTCAAGCATGCTCAATCATTTTAGATGTGGATTCATATCCTTTTATCAATAATTTTTTTCATATTTATCAACTTAAAAAAATGGTGTTCTTAAAGGATTTGACCATGATACATGTATAGTACAATAAAATATAGCATATTTTTTATTTTAAAATTATTTTATATTTATTAAAATAAAATAAAAATATATATATTTAATTATATATCTTTGGATGATTATTTTTGTATTATTTATAAAGTGCAAGTGATATCTAATATACTACATAAAATTCAAGTTTTAGCGAACCCTGTTTGGTTGGAGGTGGAGCACCCTAGACTTTATTAGATCACTAGAGGAGTGGTACATGTGTAGTCAACTAAATCCCTCATGATATTTCTCATCGATGGTCACCTTATCAGGCTCATGACTTTGGATCTTGTGGTAGGTGATGTTAATGAAGCATGACCATTGGGGGAGTAATCCCTATGTAGTCAACTAGTTCCATCATGATTCTCCTTATCAATGATCACCTTCTCAGAGTCGTGGATTTGGAGCTTGTGGTAGGTGATGTTAATGAAGTAGGTACCAAAATATTTTGATGTGTTTTTTATATCCATTGCCACTATATAATTAATATGTTGGTAGGTATAGGTTCCCCTCAAAATTATGGAAATTTTTCTCGGCTAACCTTAGCCATTTTCCTTCCTACACATGAGCTAATGAATGATGAAATTAAAGACAAATATAATGAAAAATAAGAGCTGATACTTGCTATGTCATATACCTTGATGGTAGTGGCTAGAGCCAAAGTGATAATATAGAAAATAATTAACTTTCACCAACATCTTCAATTATTCTAATTGCTTAATTCTTGTGACTCATTATCTTGATATTCCTTAAGATTTATATTATATTTTTAAAAAATATTTGTTCAAAATTTTTATGAAAAAATTGTTAAATTTAACCTTTTTCAAAATTATAAAAGTTAAATTAATATCCATTTATTTATTTTAAGAATCAGATTTGATACATTGAAATTAGTTACCATACCTAACATTCATTATTTTATAAAATTATCAATGCTTAATCTATGTTATTAATATAACATATTTTTTAATTAAAAAATATAAGTTTAATTTGTTAGATATGCACAAAATATTGGGAACGATAAGTCAGAATAAATTATTTTATTATCACCAAATTTATAAGAATGATATAAATGTCCTTGGGAATTCTTTGGAATTTTTTTGTTTGAATGGAAAATAAATGTTTTTTTATTATAAAAACAAAATGAATATTACACAAGTCTTAGTTTTAATAGTCTATTAAATATTTAAAATTTAATTTTATTATGTTCAAGTTGATAAAAATAATATAAAATTTTATTTATTTGAATATTTTTGATTGATTAAATATAGATATTTTAATTATATAGTAGTATATTTATAATAAATTCTAATAAATATTTATGAAATAAATGATCACTTTAAATTTGATAATCTATTTGATCATTAGAAAGTAATTTTTATTTTTATTAGAAAATTGTAGCAGTAGAAAAAATGTGTTATTAAATTTTTATTTAAGAAATAATTTTCTAACCCGATGTTATAATATAAATATACTAAGACTATTTAACACTAATTAGTGAAAAATTTACAAAGAAGGTGATGAAATCATTATGAAACCTTTTAATGAGTGAAATTATGTATCAAAACTATGATAAATACCTCCAAATTAACCCATTTTAAGTTTTTTATGCCTAATTGCATTATGCTTCTTATTTATATATATATATATATATATATATATATATATATATATATATATATATATATGCCTAATTGAATTATGCTTCTTATATATATATGAAAAGAATATATTAATATAAAACATAATTTTTAAAAAAAGAATATAATTGATTTTTGCAATATAAATAATGATATACTTTTAACATATGTTTTTATTTTTTAATTATTTTTAAAAATAATAAATAATAAATTTATTAATTATTAATTTATAATTTATGTTATAATTAAAATTTATTTAATTAAATTTTAATTTATTTAAATATAATTTAATTTAGTATTACACAAGTCTTCATAAATTATAAATTTCTAATTAAAATTGATGTTTATTATATATATTAATAAAATAATATTGTTTTTCTCTTTCCAACATAATTGTTGTGGAGACGAAAGCATCCTCACACTATATCTTTCCCTTTTATTTGTTGCTTTTTTTTATATTTTATTTTTAACATTTTTATTAAGAGATTGAATTTATTTTTAAAATTCAAAAATTATATTTATATTAATTTTTATTTAAAAAATAAAATAAAAAAAATCATCAAAGTATTCGGATGTGTTCTTTGCACTTTGTAATGAACTTAATGCTTACTAAATTATTTTGTCCAATATTAAGCACTTATATGATTTACTATTTCTCTTAAAAGAATATAATTTTTTGAAAAGTAGTTTCCATATATTTATTTATTGATATGAATTTTTAAGTAGAATAAATTTTACAATTTTATAAATAAGATGATTTTAATTATTTATGAGGTGAAATTGTCTACAAGATTATAAATTATATCATTTATTCCGATCCTTTTTAATGGTGTAACATAATGTTAAATATAGAAAAAAATCAAGAAGATTTCAAATGTGATTGTGATAATTAAGATACTTCTTTATTAAGCATAATGTAATGTCTCTTGAATAATCTTATTATTTTTAATCAAGTGGGAAGACCTTTTTTTATTGATGTTGGGGGGATTTTAAATGGGTGAAAATACGTTTCAAAATGTAGTTAAAAATGTTTAGGGGTTTGGTAGAGTAGTAAGTTGGGATTTCTATTTTAAAGTAATCAAGGTTCAAATCTTATGTATATATTTTCTGTGAATGTATACAACAAGATGTATAAATAGATAAGTATATTTTGAATGAAAATTTTAGAATGCACAATCTGATATGTATATTTTGGAAAAAAGTGAGCTTACACGGATTTTATCATAGTTGAACATTGTGATGCTTTCAATGGATAACAAGCAAGTTTTAAAATGAGATGACAATTATGTTCACCTAACCCTCATTTCATATTTTTTCACTTCAATCTAAATACAATAATACATGTACCTTGCAAAACACACCTTATTCTCTAAGCTCATTAAACACCATATAATTATCATGCCTTTAAATGATAGAAACCATTAAATTAAAATATATTAAAAAATATAAATTATATAAATAAAAGTCTTTAAAAATATTAAAAAATCATAAATATAAAATTAAAAATATTAATTTCAAAAAATGATATATGCTCTCATAATCTCTAAAATTCTTGTAAATACACATTAATTTCTCTATAAATAATTATTAAATTTTATTAATGTTAAATAAATTACCATTAAATTTATATTAGAACTCTATTGACATGCCAAATACACACCAAACAACGAAAACTTAAATAGGTTTTGATTTTGATGATGTAGATGCCAAGATGGTAAAGCTAAATAATGAAATCTATGTTTCATAATCTCCTATATCTACAACTGGTTGATAGATAGAAATGTTGGACACAAAGACACAATGGAGCAGCAGATGTTGCTAGCAGTGATTATTACTTGCAGTCTATCTCTGGCAGTTTTAGTGGTATTGGGAAGGAGAATAATATGGAAGAGCAATAACCAGAAACTAAAACTACCACCTGGATCCACTGGATGGCCCTTTATCGGCGAGACAATCAGTTTCTTCAAAGCTATCAATTCCTCCCAAGACCAACACCGTCGAAAGTTCATTGATGAACACGAGCGCATGTAATACTCTTACAAATATTTATAATTTCGTGTAATGAAAAATAGTTATATAGATTAATCAAACAGTTGATCTGATCTGATTTTACAGGGGTCTGTTTAGCTTTCTTGCTTAGCTAAAAATCGAGATCTAATTAGAGAAATTGAAATACAGGTATGGGCCGATTTTCAGATGTAGTTTGTTTGGAGTAGCACAGACAATTGTCGGTGGATCCAGAGTTCAATAAATACGTCCTGCAAAATGAGGGAAGGCTCTTTCAAGCCAAATATCCTCGCTCTACATTAAGGATTATAGGCAAATATGGTTTGCTGGATGTTCACGGAGAGCTTTAAAGAAAGCTTCATGGAACTGCTGTGAGTTTGTTGAAGCACGAGAAGCTTTTCGCTGACTTTATGGACGACATACAACACATATTCCTCGCTGGCATGCAGAAATGGGAGCAACAGAGAGACATCCCTCTTCAGCACAAGTGCCATCAGGTAAGCCAACATACAAATGCTTATAATGTTTATGACACTATACTTTTTCTAAATACCTAATTTGTTTTCATTTAAATTTTTTCTGTTTTTCAGCTTGTTCTTAATTTGATGGGCAAAAAATTAACGGACTTACCCCCTGCTGAGGAGATGGAAGAAGTATATAAGACTTTTGACCAATACGTGGCAGCTGCCCTCTGCTTGCCCCTTAATATTCCTGGAACTACGTTTGCAAGAGGAAGTAAGGTGCCTGGTCCAGTTCAGTGACCGCAATTTAAGTTTTATTTTACTGAATATTTTCAGTGTGAGAAATCATTCTTGTTTGCACTGCAGGCAAGAGAGACTCTGATAAAGATGATTTACAAGTGTATGGAGGAGAGAAGGCAGCATCCAGAAGTGGGCCATAATGATCTTTTGACCAAGCTTCTCAAAGAAGGAACCTTTTCTGATGAGATAATTGCAGATCTGATACTGTTTTTGCTCTTTGCGGGTTTTGAGACATCATCGACAGCCATGGCATTTGCTGTGAAGTTTCTCACTGAGAATCCGAGAGCATTGGAGGTGCTCAGGGTGAGTGCATAACAAACTCTTTTTCTTACATCAAATTACAGCCTATCTAAGACAGTATGAATAATAGTAACGATAAAGATGTGGCGCAGGATGAACATGATGCTATCTTAAAGGCAAAAGCCAAAGACAATCAAACGCTGAAATGGGATGACTATGCATCAATGAAATTCACTCAGTGCGTAAGTACACCATAAACCCAGCTTCTTTTAACACATTTTTATAACATTATTGTTGAGATAAGAAGTTTTACTGTGTCAAACTTTTGTGACAGTTTCGTTCATAAACTTTTATAATATTATTATTATAGACTGTGGAAGAGTTATATCTCTCATAGATTGTAGAAGTGCTATATCATAAATTGTAAAAGTGTTATATCTCTCAAACTTATCGTTGTTAACGGTCCTCCCGTTCTGTTGTTGTCAATCTGATTTCATTACAAATATATATTTTGAATTTTTTTAGAATATAGATAATAATAAAAAATAATTTTTGTAAACTAGTCACAATCAAGGGGTTCATTTCTGTTGAACTAGCTGCCCAAGGTGCAACACAACTCCAATAGGCAGTAAAAGTAGTAAATGATTATTCAAGGTGGTCATTTTGAATGACTGAAAATCGTATAAATAAAACTCTGCAAAATTTAACAAACTAATTAAATTTTTTATGGAAGTTTTCAATTATATGAAAAATATATATAATTTAATTGTTTTAACAAGTGCTTCTTACAAGTATTCGTACCTATTGCCATGCTTGATCATCCAACTACATGTATGTGATCTTGATAGTTTATAACTCTCAAAAGTTGGTTCTAGATTCCACTGAAGTTCTTTGATTGCAATCATAACTATAGTGAGTTCTTCCTGGTTTCAATGCATAACCATGGTTATTGCACCATCAATTCCATGTATTTTTATAGTTGTTTCTGGATTAATTTCATATATTTTCATAGGGATTTCTCATTTAATACTTTCTATAACTATAGTGATTGTTCCTTTGATACATTATATAAATATAATGAATTTTTTATCACACTCTGTGATTGTTTCCTCCAATGATGATGTGGGTCTTTTAATGTCACAACCTTTACTCTATTTTTATGCTACTTTCACCTTTTCAACATTTTCTTCTATTAAATATATCTCTTCAAACTTTTCATCTATTATTTTTATCTCTTAAATAGAAGAAGTATTCTTTTCAACATGTTCTTTTCTTATACAATCATCTTGTTCTTTAGAATATGTATTATAATCTTCTTCGCAATCTCCATATTCATCCTCATGATCTATCTTCTAAATCTGTGTCGTCTAAAACATACCCATGTAAATATAGATATAGATACATAAAGATTAAATATAAATATAGATACATAAAGATTAAATATAAGAAGATGAAGATATAGATATATACCTTCAACTCACTTTTCCATCACTAACGACTCTCAAAACTCTGTGCAAATTCTTTTGGAGGCAAAACAATGCTATCCTGCCAGTCTGAATCTAAAGCAAGCTATGGATGATTCCGTATACAAATTGAATTTGCACAGTCGGTTGGATCGCACTCAACATCCTGTTCTCTATATTCCCTTATTTGTTTTATCTGCACTATCCCTTATTTTTTAAATTGAATTTGGTTTAAGCCTCTAGGTGTTGGCTGATACTTTGAATTTGTTTTAAGTTTATCGCATTAATCGATATAACATTAGAGTGTGTTCTTCCCATTCAATTTTTTTTAATAAATAACTTTATAACGTAATATTATATCAATATAATAATAAAAAAATTCAATCATAAATATCTATGAAAATTTAGGCCTCTGCCACTATACTAATTTCCACTAATTCTCATTTCTTATTTCCATGGCAGGTGATAAAGGAAACACTTCGTATGGTTAGTGCTGCCCCATGTGTTTTCAGAGAACCCAAACAAGAAATTAAATTCAAAGGTTCAAAGGAGAACTTTTTTCTAGTTTCTAAATTGACATCACTCTTTTATTTTATTATAAGGAGTGAGTAAATTATATAAATTAAAATAATTTTATCATATTACAATGCAGATTTTGTTATTTCAAAAGGGTGGACAGTGTTTGTTTTCTTGAGTGGCCAACATTTGGATGAGAAGTACCATTTTCAAGCTCACAAGTTCGACCCATGGCATTGGCAAAATGAGGGTCGAGTATGTTATGAATTTTTTTTGTTAATTTATTTTAAACAAAGTTGATGGATATATATATATATATATATATATATATATATATATATATATATATATATATATATATATATATAATTAATTGTTGTTTATCTTTAATTAATCATAGGAGCTTTCTGAAAACCCATGGTATATGCCATTCGGAAAAGGTGCTAGGCTTTGTCCAGGGTATCATTTGGCACAATTTGAAATTTCTCTCTTCCTTCATAACTTTGTCACTAAGTTTAGGTCAAATTTCTATACTTTTCAACTTTGTTTTCTATGTTTACTTTTGTCATTCTCAGAAATCTATTTTAAAGTCGTGTCTTACTAATTATTTTGGTCTTAAATGCACATTACTACAATGAATAGATGGGAGCCAACAGAAGTTGATCGTGCCACATATTTCCCTCTCCCTGTTATGGAGAAAGGCTTTCCAATCCGTCTCCATTCTCGATCATTAGAATGATGAAAGGTAGAAAATAATTAGTAGAACATAAATGCCTATTTTAGAGGCTTTTAGAACATATTTGATGTGGAGGGAAGCTTCATTACATAACTAAAGTTTTGTAAACTTTAATATTGTGAGCCAATCTTTCTTATTTGCATATCTATAAATCTTCAAACGCTATTATTAACTTTGTTTATTTTTAAATAAGATTCATATCCATATATATTTACATATTAACTGGATATTAATTATGAAACAAATGTTCACCTTATTGTAATACAATCGATAACAGCGATCTCTTTTAGATAGATTGATTCCTTTCTTGAGATTCATGTTATTATGCAATGAATTTTTTTTTGGGACCTTATATAAGTCTTATTAATTCTTAATAATAAATATATTATCCTCAAATTAAAATTTTAATTTATGTTAATATTTTAGCTATAAATTTTCAATTTATTTATTATGATTAAATCATAATAATAATTAATATTTATATATTAAAAATATATAATTATAAATAATTTATTAAATTTTAATAAATATATTTAGTAGTTCTTTTATCATCACTTACAATAATTGACATTTCATATGAAATTTTACATCGTATCCTTTTCAACACCACTTTCAACAATTATATTTACACTATTATTTCTAAATGAGTTATCGAAAAATTGACAACCTTCCATTAGAAAAATTAAAAATTAAGGTAATAATATTTATTTAAAATTTAATTTAATAACAATATTACTAATTTCAAAGTTATATATATATATATATATATATATATATATATATATATATATATATATATATTAAATGTAATCTCATGTTTTTAAAAATACCATGGCAGATATATTATTTTAAAAAGTTTCGTATTAAAAAATAATATATTATAGAACAAAATAATTAAAGTTTTAATATAGATTGTGCTACATAAATTCCCATTTATAAATACCGTGTTACATGTATGTGGCACTAACGTCAGCAATGTTGGTTTAATTTTAAGTTCTGATTTATTTTATTGTCACTTGCTACTGCTACAATGTTATAGTGAATTATCTCTAATTAAGTATAATTGAACTTTAAAACATGGATGTTGAATTTTGGTACTTGTCACAATGAAAAATGAAATTGAATCGAGATGGTTAATACCTTGACCAACTAAATCTTTATGGTAGGTTGGTACGAATTTTCAAACATTCTTGGGTAGTTAAAGTTAGTCGCCAAATGATTTATTTTATATGTCCACATGCTCTTATTCCTCTACTCCTTACCCTAATTTTGCACACCGCGACTCTTATCTTCTTATAATTAGTTAATTATACTCCACCAAAAGTGTCAAGGAAAACAAGTTTGGGCTTTATATTAGAAAAATCCATTGATTTATTAGAGTCCTCAGTCCTATGAGTAGACAAACTAAGTAAATAAATATTTAATAAAAAAAATAATTTCAAAATGTGTGTCAAATATTTTCCATAATAAATTACTAGTTAGGAAATACAAAATTTTATTAAAAAATTTAGTTTTAATTTATTTGTAAAGGATTTTTTATCTCTTTTATATAGGTCTAAGCATTTAGTTTGTTTAGTTAAATATGAGTTACTTTTATTTCCACAATTTACATTTCTTTGTAAGAAAATTAAAGACAGAAAGGCATCAACATATATTGAACACATGTTACTATGTCCATCATTCTCATATGTTCTTTAATAAACTTTTCTTGACCTCTTACTTGAGTAATTTTTGAGCTTCAGCTTTGCCTCTCATTACCTCATCATTTAATGATGCTTACATGAAAAATACCAACCCCTTATAGCCGAGAAGATCCCATAGGTTATGAAACCAAACCTTATTAATTACCTTTAACAAAAATGGCATTGACTAGTAGTGGCATCAACTAGATGTAATATCCACTCTCTTATTCACATGTATTAGTCCTCTGGTCTCCATCTCTAAATATCCATTATGAGGACACTAAAGATTTCTAGATACAAGATCTCAAGAACAAAAATAATGCTTGAAAAGACACCTTCAACAACAAGTTAATATAACACATAAACTAAATCCCCAAAGTTAGTATTTCCTTTTTTTAGCTCTCTCAACCGAACCATGGAAATTCAAATGGGGAAAGAAAATTTCTTTCCATACAAAATTTAATAAAATTAATGTGAAGGATTTTTCCTTCTATTTAATTTTATTTCTATTTTATTCAATTATTTTTCTCCTCTCTTTCCATTCTCATTGGTGTTATATACCTAACAAACATGTATGGTTTAGGTAATCTTACATCTTCAAGCCCTGTTACCTTCCCAACTCACATGCAAATATAATATTGACACTCTTTTGAAGAATGGACCCAATTTTTTTCTCAATCAGAGAAATACCCTCATGTCATACGTAGTGTTGAATCCATTACTTGAACCACTTTCTTGGTCCCTAAAAAGGTATGGGGGCAATATTTAATAGAATCAACTCTTCCATAAGTATTCAACACACATGTCACAACCAACACACTTTAAATGGCATTACCATGACCAAAAACACATTGTATACCTATTATTTAGCATTGTATCATATTGAGTTTCATCACCTGTTACATGAAGATGAGTTTATAGTTTATACCTCCATAATAAAAAAACCAAAGACGTAAAAAGAAGAATTGAATAATATTAGCTTGAGTAGGTAGTTAACCATGTTAAATAAACTTTTAATATGTCTTTCCTTGATTGAACACCTGCATAACAGTTCATCATAGGGTATAATTATCCTCCCCCACCTACATCTAAGTATATCACACAATACCATCATAACACATGAGACATGCCCTCAAAATAAATCTACCCCTTTACAAGCTAGAAACATTGTAGAGGCTATCATCACCACTTGTGTTTGGCACATACTTAGGGATAATCATGAATTATTCCTTCCCTTGATCTTATAGGTCAAGGGATCATTAATCAAACTACCTATTTCATAATACCCACTCAAAATTTCCCTCCAAATCAATCCAATCCTTCCCATAATCAAATTTTACTATTCTTTAGTTGACGATATTTCTCTAGCCATGTTAACCTTGAATATTATTTAAAAACTATACTACCTAACAATTAATACAATATTATTAGCATACGTATTTTAAATCTACTCACTATGATAATTATATTTACACATATTCATGATTATATATATAATTCCTACTTGTTCAAAGGTAAAGCTTGTCATGTAGACCCTATATCCCACTTGTTTAGATCTATTTCATCTTCATATAGGCTACTAAAATACCCATTTTATAATGAATCTCGTGAGCATAAGTCATATTTATTACCTTAAGAAGCCCTTTGATCCCATTATCTGTAGTGTCACCTTACCAAAGTATTTTCATACAATTCCCATGTACAAAGTATATGGTAATCCCAATGCCAACATAAAATTCTATGACACATCCATGAGGGGGACCCTTCCTTGGGATGTTAGTGTCTTTAATATTATACCAAACACCTTTTAAGCAATTGATATTTATTTATATAATCATCTCCATGAAATGTCTATCCATTCCTTTAAACAATTTATAGCAGAGTTTGTAACAATATATTACAATAATAAATTACTTTGTGTAGCAAAAATGAAAATTACACATTAGACAAGATCCCAAGGAGCCTATATCTCACATCATTATAAGGTGGCACTAGATGTTTTATTCCTCTCCTTGCATTCATATAAATATACAAAATTTTTATGATTTATTCTTTCACACCCTCAACAAGGAGACTAGTAAATGTGTTTCAAAGATTCCTAATAAATCATATGAGATACTAAGGGTATTTCTTTCAGAATCAATCAATCACCCACAAATAGTGGTCAAAATACCTATGGTCCTAATGTAAAACTTATCTCTCCAAATTCGAGCAATGTGAACTAAAAAATATTAACCAAATCCTTAAAGTTTTACACATGAATTCAACCTAAACCACATTAAAAAACACACACATAATGGTAAAGGTGGGAAGATTAATATGAATAACAATCCCATCATCAATGTTTTTTATTTCACTTAGCACATGGGCCAATATCAAGATTAACTTCAAGTCTCCTATTGGAATAAGTTAACAAAAACAATACATGAGTCCTAAATACTATGAAGATAGTAAGTAGTAGAGTATTTCAAAGAGTTGATGGTCAGGAAGAAAACATCTATAAGGAATATTATAAATTTCATAATATACTCCCAAAGGATCAATGGAAATTATTTACTGAATTGTTTCTAAGATCAAGAATATAAATTCCTCCCAAGATTAGGCTGGGGATAATTGCTCCTGAAAACACCAATTTGGGATTCTAAGGAAACCCTCTCCTTGATCATAATCAAGTGGAATTGTGACCAATCTATATCCTACTCTATATAATCAAATTACCAATCTACCACCACATCCTTGCGATCTTCTCTTGAGGCATTAACTTTAAATATTTCTAAAGTGGTTCCTTCCATTGGAAAAAAAGGAAGACAAACTATAGGATTTGTGGATGTAAATAAAAAAGATGAAGTTCATTTTACCACTCACACTAGAGAATATCATATAAAACTTGTTTCATATTATTTTACAACAAATGATGATTCTCATAGGACCATTGGACTAATTGGAGACTGAGAGTTGTCATGGGTCAAACAAAAACCTTTTCACATATATCATTCATAGATTTATTTAAAATTTATCCCATCCACCTTGTGGCTGTTCTTCAGGCCTTGGATTTCTATCACCTTACTATTACTACTCCAGAATCCCAAATCAATCACATCATGTAAAAGGCTATAGTGATACCAATTAATTTTTTGATCGAAGGTAGTATCCTTGTGATACTAAGATGTTCTAAAGAGGACATATGACTTTCCGCCTTCAAGTTTGGGTTTCTAAAAATAATGTTAAGAGATCCATGATCAATGATATGTCTATAACTAGGGTATTCCACTTCTCTTTTATCCAATAACTATTTTATAATGAAACTTATTATTTATAAACTCATTATACTCTCGTAGGCTATGATTGTCTCAAATCTACATTTAAAAAAAATGTCTTACCTATCACTTTGGTTGCACTAATTGTTTATGGTTTCAAAATATAAGTGTTTTAACATTTTTTAGACTTATTGGTCTAAAATTTTGAATATTCAGATTTATAATATATGTTTTAAAATACATAGATTTCAATGTTAAAAATAAGATATATATCAAATAATTACACTTAGTATTTATATAAAATACCAATAATATAGGGTATTTATCTCATTTTTGTTTTATTTTAGTCTATGTTTATGTACAATCATCATAAATAACTATAAATGGATTAATGGTCACTTAGTTCAGGAGAATGACTATAATGAAACCCAAAAATTATCAAAACAAGAAAATTTTAATAGGAAAAGTTTCTGAAAAATAACTTATATTGATTTATATTGAATAACCCAAAATAATTAAAAGACCATGCATAAATAAGCCTCAACTAAGAGTTAGATTTGACATAAAAAATTTAAAAAAAACCTTCTAATTTTTGCAGCTGATATTTTTAGTACGTTTTACATGCAAGCACATTCAACTCTTAAAATCTCCCAAAATACTCTAAACATTAAAATTAGCCTACAGGGTGAATTTAAACTAAATTTCATGTTTGGTCATAAAAATATGTAATTTATAAAAACAAAAAATATTAAAAACATCATTAAACTACAATTTCAAACCTTTAGATGGTCTCATTTAGCCTTTGATTTTTTTTGAAAAATGACTCTTAGGGAAAAGAGCGGTTTAGGGTAGCAACAAACTTTTTGAGATGGTCATTTTTACATATGAAAGAGATAAAATAGAGCTAGGAATCAAAAGTTATGGCCTTCAAAAGTTTGGCCTATTTTTTCTACATCATTCTCCTCTAGGTAAAAGCAACTCAATTCCTGTGAGTTGCCCTGATTGTACTGTTGTCAATTTTATTTATTGATCTTGTTTAGCTTCCATTTTGTAATCCAAGTGTTTTATTTTATCTGCAATCCTTCCCACTAGACTATATAGTTTTTATAATTCTCTTGCCTTGTGATCACTATCTTCATATCCAAAACCTGCACTATCTTTTCATTTTTCTTCTTCAAAACCTATTGCTACCAATTTACTTCTTCATCTTCATCACCTTCCCCATATTTTTCATGAAATTAATATAAATCTAAAACATTAAATACTAGATATATATCAAAATTCTTTGATAAACTCACCTCATAAGCATTGTCATTGATTTTATTCACAATTATGCATAAACCAATTTTCTTGTACTTTAACTTGTTATACATGTCTTTTAAAAATATTTTTTTCCTTAATTAAACCATTACCAACTCTCTTTATTCAAATACCTTAGATCTTATTTTGACATCTACTGATGCTTTATATTTCTCATTACTGTCTTACAACTTTCTTCTTATTCTTCCTTACAATTGTTGTATATGCTCTGCAAATGTTTCTGCATCATCACTAATTCAATTTGCAATTGATAATTATACCAAATATAAAATACCCATATGATTTATCCCATAAACAATTTGAAATGATGATTTTTCTATTGATCTATTCACTAAACTTTTATATGTAAACTTAGCTTATGGTAAAGCCAAGTCCCATTGATTGGGCTTATCTCCTACTATGCATCTCAACAAATTTCTCAAACTCTTATTCATAGCTTATATCTATCTATATGTTTGTGGATGATATGCACTACTGAATTATAGCTTAGTACCCATATTATTCCACAAATTTTTCTAAAAATGACTTAGAAATTTTGTGTACTTATCTAAAGTAATAGTTTTTATAATGCCATGCAATCTCACAATACCCAAAAAAATAATTCTGTAACTCTAGTGGCATCATTGGTTTTCTTACATACAATGAAATAAAATATTTTATAAAAAAATTTCACAACAAAAATTGAATCATTACCTCTCTATGTGTTTGGTAATCCTAACACAAAATCCATACTCAAATCTATCCACGGTCTTCTTAAAACTGGTAATATCATGTATAGTCCAGTATTTTGTGCATGTCTTTTAGCCACCTAACATATCCTACACCTAGAAACATACCTTGTCACATCTCTCTTCATCTTTGGCTAAAAATAATTTTCTTTCACCAAATTTATTATCTTCGTCTTACCAAAATGTATAGCAAAACCTCCACTATGTAATTATCTTATTATATTATCTCGTAGAGATCCAATTGGAATGCATAATTTTTTCCCTTTTAAGAGATAACATTATTGTATAAGATACTCACCATGATTAGTATCTATCCCACATATTAATAGATTTTTGCACTACTCAACCACCTTGTCAAAATATAGATCAACATCATATAATTCTTTGATAGCTTTAAATTCAATTACTTCACTCACCATAGTAGTTAATAATGCTATTATCCTAATCAATGCATCATCTACCTAATTCTATTTTCTTGTTTTATATTTCAACATAAAAATATACCCCTGCAAGAAAGATTCCCACTTTGCATGCCTACTATTCATTTTTTGTGTGTATTCAAATACTTCAAAGCCTCATGATTTATAAATAGGATAAACTCCTTAGGAACCAAGTAATGCTTCCAATGTCTTAATGCTTGTATAATTTCATAGAGTTCAACATCATAGGTAGAATACTTTGTTATTATCTCATTCTATTTCTCATTAAAATATGTTATTATCTTTCCTTTTTGACTTAAAATGGTACCAATTCCCACAAATGAAGCATCACAATCAACTTAAAACACTTTATTAAAATCCAATAATACTTAAATTAGTTTTTTTGTAATCTTCTTTAAAAATTCAAAGCTTTTTTTGGCTACTCTGGTCCATACAAATTCCTTCCCTCTCATGCAATCTGTTATTGGTGCCACAATACTACTAAATTTTTTAATAATTTTTTTGTAAAAAATTGTTAAAACATGGAAACTTCTTACCTCTATAATGATTTTTGGAATAGGCCAATCAACAATTGATTTTATCTTTTCTTCATCCATTCTTAATCATTTGCTAAAACTACAAATCTCAAAACTACCAATTTTTTCTATATAAACCTGCACTTCTTCAAATTTGCATTCAACTTCTCATTTATTAACAAATCCAATACCATTCTCAAATGTTTTGAGTGTCCTTATTTAGTCTTACTATATATCAAAATAAACCGCAAAATTACCAATATATTGTCATCACATTGTATTCATCATCCTCATACATGTGTTATGTGCATTAATAATTTGAAAGGCATCACCATCCACTCATATAATCCATCCCTAATCTTGAATATAGTTTTCCACTCATCTCCATCATGAATTAAAATTTTAATAACCACTCTTAGATCAATCTTGGTAAAATATTTTACTCATGTAAGCATATTTATCATATCATCTAAATGAGGTATACGAAATATATACTTGATTGAAATTTTATTAATTATCCTACTATCCACACACATTCTCCATGCTCCATCTTTCTTTAGAGTTAGAAATTCTGGTGTTGCACATGGACTCATACTCTCTCTTATCAACTTCTTTCTTATCAATTCAGTAACCTATTTATTTAATTTTGTATGTTCTACTAGACTCATCCTATATTCTACTTGATTGGGTAGCGCTTATCCTAGAATCAAATCAATGTGATGCTGAATATCTCTATTTGGTGGTAAACCATCATTTAACTCATTAGGCATAACATTTGCATATTATTTCAATACTCTTACTTCTTCTATTGGTATTTGTACCATTTTTGGTTTTTTAATATTTGTTACTAATACATAATAACAACCTACCACTCTCATATATTGGATGAATTTTTTAGTAGAGAGCATGTTTTCTACTTTCTCTTCTTTAAGAGGTAACAAAACTAATTTTGTACCACCTTTTTAAAAAGTGTATGTGTTCTTTGCTCCATCATGAATGACATTCAAATTGCCTTAGTCTCCCTAGTAACACATGGTATGCATCCATCAAAATAAAATCATATCATATTTCATCATTATAAGTTTTTTTTATAGAAAAATTGATTAAGCACCTTTTATCCACTATAACCTCATTTCCTTTCTTAAACCATGAAATCCGATAAGGATTAGGATGATTTTCACATTGCAAATGTAGTTTCTCTATCATTTTTTTAGAAACCATATTTTCACAACTACCACCATCTATAATTACTTTGCATACCTTTCCACCTTATTTATTCTAAACTTTTTCTCCCCTTGGAATGATCATTGTTTTCCTCAAAAAGAGATTCTCTCCAACATCTATTGATGTAATTTTAGTGTTTTACTTTTCTTTCTCAATCTCAACTAGATTCACTCTTGGGCTATCCTCTTGCCTCTTTTCTTGATCTTGATAATACATATATTCAAATGCCTTGTGCCTTTCTTCTCCACACCTATAACAAACATAAGATATATGCTTATATAAAAATTGATTAAGCACCTTTAATCTATTGCAACCTTATTCCTTTTCTTAAACCATGAAATCCAATAAGGATTAAGATGCTTTTTACATTGCAAATGTAGTTTCTCTATCATTTCTTTAGAAACCATATTTTCACAACTACCACCATCTATAATTACTTTGCATACCTTTCCACCCAAAGTACATCTTGTTCAAAAAATGTTTGATCATAACCATACATCACCACCTTATTTGTTCTACACTTTTTCTCTCCTTGGAATGATCATTGTTCTTCTCAAAAAGAGATTATCTCCAACATCTACTAATGTAATTTTAGTATTTTGCTTTTCTTTCTCAATCTCAACTAGATTCACTCTTAGGCTATCCTCTTGCCTCTTTTCTTGATCTTGATAATGCAGATATTCATATACCTTGTGCCTTTCTTCTCTACACCTATAACAAACATAAGATCTATGCTTATATACAAATTGATTAAGCAGCTTTTATCTATTGTAACCTTATTCCCTTTCTTAAACCATGAAATTCAATAAGGATTAGGATGATTTTCACATTTCAAATGTATTTTTTCCATAATTTCTTTAGAAACCATATTTTCACAACTACCACCATTTATAATTACTTTGCATACCTTTCCACCGAAAATACATCTTGTTCAAAAAATGTTTAATCACAACCATACATCACCACCTTATTTATTATACACTTTTTATCTCCTTACAAAGACCATTGTTCTTCTCAAAAAGATATTCTTTCCAACATCTACTAGTGTAATTTTAGTATTTTGCTCTTTTGTCTCAATCTCAACTAGATTCACTCTTGGGCCATCCTCTTGCCTCTTTTCCCGATCTTGATAATGCAAATATTCAAATGACTTGTGTCTTTATTCTCCAAGACTAAAATAAAAATAATATCTATGATTATTTTGGAAATATCCTCTAACACCACCATAACTTCATCCTCTCTATAACCCTCTTCTTTGTTGGTATTGTAACCCTTGCCTATTCTCATCTTGGCTTTTTACACCATGTGATGATTCACCTCTATTAGTATTAGACCCACCTTTAGTGGTATTAAACCCCCTCATCCCTTATTAGAGGGGGTCTTCCTCTTCTTGGACCAAGAGACATTCTTTTAAAATTTTGTCTATTTTGTTTTTCTTCTGCCTTCAATGCTAATTGATAAGCCTCCTACATGCTAAGTATTCTATGCATGCGTAATTCATTTTGAATAGTAAATTTAAAACCATATACATACCTTGCAGCCATATAATATTATGTTTTATCATGTTACACTTATATGTAAAGCTTATAAAACTCATCTATATACTCTTGTATATTGTGATCTTTTTGCCTCAAATTCTAGAATCTTTTGTATAGGGTTTGCGTATAATCTATAGGAAGAAATTTCTTGCTCAGCTTCTTATCCATATTTTTCCACAAGTTGGTCTTCTATTTTCCTTTTATTTATCTCTCTTTATGTAGGTGATCCCACCAAATCATTGCATAACCTTTTAATTTTTTGCATGCAAACTTTACCTTCTTGTCTTCTCTCATAGTCTTCCATATGAAGAACTTATTCATGATATTCATCCAATCTATCAACTTCTCTAGTTTTAAACTACCTCCATAATTTAGAACATCAAACTTGAATCCTTCATTTCCTCCTAAATACTAAACCATCCTCTCTTCCATTGATGGTGGATGATCTTGTGATTCTTCTTCTTACTATATTTCTTCATCATGATCTATGTCTTCCTTGATTTCATCACCACCTTGTCTTATTCTTTTATTGGTAATAACCTCTGTTAATTATTGTACTTACCTCTGTAGATCTTGTATAGTACATTTCATCTACATAATATATCCTCATCCTCTCACCATATCTTACTCCTTCAATTTTAAACCTTTCTTTGATACTAGATAATGAAACCCAAAAACTATCAAGACAAGAAAATACCAATAGGCAAAGATTCTAAAAAATAACTTATATTGATTCATATTTAATGATAAACAGTAATTAAAATACCATGCATAAATAATCCTCAACTCAAAATTAGAGTTGGCATGCAAAAATTTAAAAAAAAATTAAAATCTAATTTTAAAAAAAAAATTTAACAGCGATTATTTTTATTAAGTTTCACATGCAAGCACATGCAACTCTTAAAATATTTTGAAATAATCTAAACACTAAAATTATCCTATAAGACAAATTTCAACTGCAATTTATGTCTAGTCATAAAAATATGTAATTTCTAAAAAATAAAAAAATTCCCATAAACTCATTAAACTATAATTTCAGACCTTTAGATGGTCTCGTTTGGTCTTCGATAAATTTTAAAAAACTCTTCTAAGAAAAAAGTGAGAATAAGAAAGTAAATAAACTTTTGAGATGGTCATTTTGGTGTGTGGAATAACTCAAATGTATCTATGGATAAAAATTTATGGCCTCTAGAAGTTTGGCCTATTTTTTCTACTTTAGACTATTATAATCTACTTAGACAAATTTGGTAATGTATTATTACCTATAAATACTAACTACATATTTATATTTTTAATCTATATTCTATGTTTATGAGTTCTATTACACTATAAATCATTGTGCTTGATAGCCAAGATGTTTTCTATTAACTTTCAGATGTTCTGTCTTGTCTGTAGATTCATATATATCATCCTTCACCTTGAAGCTCTAGGTCCACTTTTAAATTTTTTATTTTCATGTAAAATTGAGTTATAAATATGGGTTTTATTTATTTTAACTTAATATATGTTCAATAATTTCATACATTACAATATTCCAAAGAGGGCCTAAATCACACATAGTTCTCTTGCATATGTGGATGTGTGACTCACTAGTATGTATGCAACCAATTGAATTTTGACACTTGACCATATGAAATTTTGACCTCAATTTAGGTGTTGAGACTTTTATTAGTGACTATTACTTTGAGTGGTATTCATATTTGGATGATTTATGGTAGCACCTAAAGGATTATTGATGTATCTCAAAATGTTCAAGTAGTTTTCCAAGTAATCCTTAAGTGAATTCTAGATAAGATTAACCTTTGGATTGATATGTATACATAGATAAATATTTGGGTAATTACCTTTGTGATTGACACAAAAAATATGTGGGACTACCCTATGAAAGGATTTAAATTTTGAAAATATATATTTGGATGGCCTAGGACATATTCAAAAAGGAAAAAAATACTAGTAAATGGTATCATTTGGCTATTTTTGTAACTATATAGGATGGATATTATCATTAGGATAATATAAAATTTATATATAAAATAAGGATATCTTGTATTTGAATGAAATGAAATTAGGAATATTGGGCTCATAGATAGATGATTACATTTGGTATCTTCCATTATTCCTTCAATGTAGAACTTGCTCCATGAAAAAAATAAAATGAAACATTTATAAATCAATGTCCACTCATGAAATAAAAATTTAAACTAATTTATATCATTGAAATATTTAAATTTGAAAAATAAAATAATGAGTACACCTATGTATGTGAACCAAGTTGCCCTATGTAGTCATTGGAGAATGAGTTCTTTATGAAAAAAGGAGATGCAACCTATTAGAAACATGGGGTTTAAAAATATTCCCCAACTCCCATTGAATAATGATATGTGATTAGTAGTTGATAAATTTAAAAACCTCAACCACACTACCCAAAATATGATTATAATCTATTTTTCTGGAACCTATACCAAGATCACATGCCATCAATGGAGTCCCATAATAGACTCATATGTAAATTTGAATTTTTATAAGCAACAGATGTAGATAGATATTATATTAAAATATCATACATATTACCTTCATTACCACCATATGAATATGAAAATACATGCATGAACAACATCCATGGCCCATAATCTAAACCATATATACAAATATGTACTATAAAATATGCTAAATTTGTATGTAACCCTATCCCATCTAATAATATAATATCATATGGAAATTAAACACCTAGAATATGATAATTGTGACCCATATTATATATTTAATATGATAAATATTATCACTATGATCTATGTAATATGTTCTTATGTCCTATAATCTATCACATATTCCAATATAGTGCTTCATGTGTATGTAACATATGTGTTAATAAGTCAATTTGTTTTAATTTTAATCATTATAGGTCCCAATATATATCATATGATTCATATAATATGACAACAAACTTAATCTAAATGTATGTCAAGGATTTAATATCTATGATAAAACCACAAGTATGCCCCATTAGGAGGTGAGGGATATGTCCTAATAATCACTTATCTCAAAATAAAAGAGTTAGTGCTATATAAGAATATGTAATCATGAAAGGGATGTGTGTTAACATGATTATATTATGTCACCATATAAATATTTTTATCATTCATTCACATAAGAAAAATGTATCCTAATGCATACATGTTTCATGTCAAAATAGTTATAACAATTAGGCAAGAAATAGTAGTCGATGTAGAAATGATCATTTAGGATATATGTACTCATTAAAAATTCATACAAAGGATGCATAATATGGATAATTTAATTTCACACAAGTATTAAAATGTGTGATATTAATCATGGAACCACAAGCTCAATAATCAATTATAGATGTATCCACAAACATATGCATAAAATGTTATGATCATGATGCATACAACCATTTAGGACACAATATGATTCTGATTTTAATCTAAATGACATGTCCATGACATGTAAATGTGGATCCTTAAAATGATAATTCACAACATGAAAAAGAATGTAATCATAGAAACATTCAAGATATCACTGAATGCCACACATAATTGTCACACAATGTAACAATCATCAATAATCACTCGTGGATTCATGAAATTTAAAACAAAATGGTCACATACTGTAATAGTAAATATCATACATAAAAACCATTACACAATGTATTACACTCTCACTATCACACCGTGTAATAGTAATTATCCTTAAACATGTATAAAATCCTACACATTCAATCCATGTCATCATCACACATAGTAAAATAAAACATCCATATTATATTTCACTCTAGAGAGTATCTACAAGATTGAGTCATGTGTAATTAGTATAAGTAACTAAATTTGATGAATGAAATGGTCATGAAAATATATACATTTTATAATGTGTAAATATGTCCTTAGTGTAGGTATGCCATGAAAATCATGTGTGTATCTAATATATATGTAATCTACAATCTATATGATAAATAAAAAAAAGACAATGTAAGGTATAAATACCTATCATGCATAGGTCCTCATTTTTTTTTTTTTTTTTAATTTTTTGTATTTTCTCTTTAATTTTTTTTTCTTCTATTTGAATTTAAGTTATGTTTATGCTAACCAATGGTATCATCAATGAGATAATTCCATGTAGATCATGAAATAATCATTTTTTAATCACCAAATTTATGTTTCCCACATCATCCTATAATGTAAATATATCATTCCAATAATCTTATGTATTATTACAATGCCATTTGACCTTAAAATATCTATATATCATTACTTGCGTGATAGTTGGAGAAAAAAAATCCACTATACTTTATTCTTCCAAAAATATTCCATCTCCTCAAATAAAAATTGTCTTACCATGGACCTCAAATGTATGATAATCATGATTTTTATCAAATGTTCCCCCATTGATCTTATCCATGTTTCTCATAACACAACATTGTATTGATCCAAATTAAGGATAATTTGGAATGTAACAAACATGATTTAAGAGAAATATCTATGATGCTTGTATAACCATCCAAGGCATACACATAATCTTATATCACCAAAAATTCATAGGAATTTGAGTATTAATCAATAAATAGTCTTAGAGTTAATTTAATAGTTCACAAAGATCAAAAATTTTCAAGGGATATCATCTTAGATCATATGGTTACATTTTATTACATAACTCGAAGTTGGTTAGGATTGGTGGTCACATAGTTCTATTCACAACCTTATGTTTCAACTTGTAATGTATCAAGAGGTCACTTCAATGTTCAATAAACTAAGCAAAGTGATAACCACATATTTCCTAAGTTCTTAAGTTTCCATAGTGGATAGAGTCTCATTGTTCCCTAGAAGTCACCATGCACATGTGTATATTTTATATTTTTGCCACCAAAATTTAACTATCCATTACTAAAATATAAATTTCCACTAAAATCACCAAAACCAAAATATTAAATTTTGAATTGTGAAATGTAATGGATTCATGGCCATGGGAAAAAAATTCAAATTCCATATGTAAATTTTGGAATTTGTGCAAGGATGATGATTTGAGGGGTGGTGAGAGTCTTCAAATTTATTGTCATGTTTATGGGATCATACAGTCCATCAGTCTTAGGAATCACCCATATATCTTACAAATTATATAGAGTGCATTTTTCCTTGAGTTCCTCCCATATGGTCTTAAGTAGTCACTTTAGTCTGAAAGCCTAGGATTATGAAAAATATCATATTCAAAGCATACTCTTAGGTCAAAATCTATTAAAAAAAACTCACAAATTTTGATAGATGCATCACAATCCCTAAAGAGATTTTGAAATCCATGGGTTTAAATGGACACATAATAAACCACAACTATATTTAATAAATCTATAAGTCCATGTGGACCACAAAGATCATTGGGAATGATTTGGATTCATTATGTAGAGGACAAGAGATAAATTCAAATGGCATGAGCATAAGAAATATACAATCACTTTTCACATTTTGATCCCATCTATGAGACTGACACTACAAATTTAAAGTGGCCATAAATTCTACTTGGGATTCCCAAATGAGACATTTTAAGTCTTGTTGGAAAGCACTTGATGATATATTTGAATTAGTAGTGGCCAAAATTCAGATGGTCACTTACATGTATAATTTTTCATACAGAATAGATCAATAATACATTTGTGTGAAGGTTTAATTGTCTCTTGATTTGGTGAGGTAATTTTAAGGAAGTTGGAGAGTTAGGGACCATAGGTTTAATAGATTTCACAACCGTAAATAATAGGTTCCCAGATAGTAAGAAGAAGGGTCCTAATTTTAGAGAAAGAGAAGGGGAAAAATTTAGAGATGGGTCAATATAGAGATTATATAACAATTTCAAAGAAAAGGTTTCAGAGCCTAAAAAGGAGAGTGATTTAAAGCTGAGAATCTTAGAGATATAAAGGATATAGTAGATAGTAGAGAGTCTTTGTGAAAATAGATGTTGTAAAGGATTATTTCATTTAAAAAGAAATAATGTATGTTTTTTCCCACTTTGTGAATCTAGCTACACAACCACGAAAATATCTTCACTAGGATCCCTGACCATGATTACACTAAGTGGTATTAGAGTAGGGTTATAATCCCATAAATAATTTTTTTCCACATTGTCATGGGTATAAAATAAGAAATGGAATTTTCCAACAGATAAGATGTGTTTGTTAGAAGGTGTTATAAGATTCATTGTAATCAAAGTAAGTTTTTGTTTTAGGTGTATGAGAAGTCTTGAAAATAGGAATAAAGTTATGAAAGAAAGGGTCTTATAATAATATAACAAGGCTATGAAATATAATCTTGATGGAATTAGTCACAATTTGTGAAAGAGAAGCTTATTTGTGAAAAATAAATGACACATAAAAAGAGAAATATCACCATGAGTATAAGACCTAGTAGATATGTTGAAGGAATTCCAAGTAGGATTTGACATAATGGAAACTACACACAATGGAGAAGATGTTGTGACTACAAGTTTAGATGATGGATAATAAATAATGATGGGGGTTTTTTTTTTCACTTGAGAGGTTTAGAGATATAGAGAGTGAAAAATATTTTAGAGATTTATGTTCACTACAGATGTTGTAAAGGATTGTTTTATTAAATAATAAATAATAGATGTATTTTTTTAGTGCGTGACTATGACTACACCACCAATGGAATCTGTTCACTAGGATCCCCAACTATGATTTCACCAAGTGGGATCAAAGTAAGGTTATAATCCCATTAAGAACTATTTTACACATTATTGTGGGTAGAAAATAATCGATATAGTTTAACAACATAGAATATGTTTTTGATAAAAGGATTTATAAGATACATTATAATCAAAGTGATTTTTTCTGTGTGTGAGAATTCCTAAAACCATGAATAAAATTATGAATTAAAGGATTTTGTATGAATATATCATCTATTGTGAAATATATAATTAATTCAATCAGTAACAAGTTGTGAAATAGAAGACCTTTTTTATTAATGTATGCTTGAAGTTATTACGTGGAATCACTAAATTACATAGAATGTCAACATATCTTTCCATATTTTAGAAATAAATATATAATAGATTGACAATAATGAGCAATCATACATCTAAATTAGTGTGCTCCTTTGGCTAAGTATCCATGATTAAGGATCATCTACGCCATCAAAATCACCTAGGGTATGATCTTGGCCTTAACCACTTAAATCTCTATGTTAGGTATCTAGAGATATTTGTGCCTTAGTGGATGGATTTAAGCAAGCATCATCCTCACTAGTTAGATTACAACCCCTTTATGGCACATAAAAGATAAATTTCACCATGAATATAAGGTATATCAAATATGTTGAAAGAATTCAAAACAAGTTTTGACTTGATGGAAACTACACAAAGTGGAGAAGGTGCTAAAACTATGAGTATAAATGATGAAGATGAAAAAATATGGGTTTTTCATCCCTAGAAAAAATATTATATGTATTTTTTATATATAAATAAAGTGAATGAAAATATCTTAGTAAAATAAAAAAGACAAATAGAGGTAAAGTTAAAGGAATAAGTAACTTTACTTACAATGTTATTTTTTTATGTTAAAGATATCCTAAAGAAGGTCATGAAATATATATTTTAATTAAGAATTTTATTTGAGGAGGAAAAAATTATATATCCCAAAAGGGTAAATATTACATGTTAGAAGCTATGAGTACATGAAGCTGTGTATTGGAGAGGTCTTAAAAAGAAGAGACAAGAGAAAGGAAAGAAGAAGATAAGTAGTTGTGAGTGGATGGTTTCCAAATTGATGGGTTATGTTGTACATCACAAAAGACAAAGATAATGGTGGAATCATCTCAAATAATTGAAACTTGGGATAGAGAGGAATAATATTACCTTAAGAGGCAATGCGTAAAGGAAGTCTCCAGGAGATAAAATCAAAGACGTGAGTGAATATAATTAAACTAGTTTGAAAATTATTATGAAAGTGAGATCATGAAGTGAGGATACCAAGTCATTTTTCAAAAATAGAAAAGAGAAATAAAATTTTGAGTAACCCATACAAGAAGATAACTTCATGAAAGAAGATGTGGAGGTGATAAATTATCCATTTGAAGAGGGAGATCCATTATTCGATGATGGGAAATAATATTTTGAACCCTATAAATGGGAAAGGTTTTAATTATCATTGAAAAACAAAAATAATGAAGTTTATATTTTTATTTTTTAGGGAAGAAGGCTTGAGGGAAAAACTAAAATGCTTAGGATTCCATGAAGGAAACAAAGAACTTGGATGAAATAAATGCACATGAGAATCATATGGTTGAACACTAAATATTTAAATAAGGATAAAATTAGGTGAAGTATGATGACTTAACATGCATGGAGGTTTATGAGAATGGGCCTTTGGAATTCCATCATGATTTTGCAAGTTATGATGAAAATGCAAAAAAATATAGAAGTGGAACAAGAGGTATTCCAATTACAATAGTTTAATATTTGATCCGAGGGGAACCACAAAAATGATATGATTAGATGATCTAAAATTATCCTACAAATACCTAAACATCAAACAGATCATGAGAAATTTTCAATACAATTTGAAGGGAATCAATATGACATCATATACAAAAGATATGGCCTATTGAAGCTGAAGCCAGACAAGTGACTGGATTGTACAAAATTATAAATAGGCCAATCACATCTTGACATGTGGTGTTAATTATATTTTGACACATGACACATGACACATGAGATAAAAGGTTTTTTTATGACCTACAATAGCCTTCATGCAATACTAAATTATTGAGTGGTGGGGCTCAAATTATTTATCAATTGGGACACATCACTAGTTGGGTCTACATTTTTATGGAGGAGGACCCTACTGCCAACTTCATATCATAATGGAAGTGTTTTTGTATATAAATAACTTTGAAGTCTCTCTCAAAATGCATGGGGGATAAAATTGTCACTTAATGTATAGGTTGGCTCTAAGAAACCAACCTTAAAAGTGGCATCTACGAAGCACCCAAGTCATGCTAAGTGCTAAGACTAAGTCCCATGTAAATAATGGCCTTCATGACCACTTCACTAGAAAAAGAAGATAACTTTTAAACCTTTTTTTATGCTCAATCCCAACAAATATGGGATAAAAGAGTTGACTATAACATGAATAAGGGCTAAAATGTGGGAATTGGGGCTTGATCCCATCTTCCACCCCTCCCATTTTATGTTCTTGACCGTTGGACCATACCCAACTTTAGAAGAGACAATCAATTTTATACTTAACATCCTCTATTTTGGGGATTCTTAAGCTTAAAATAAGGATTTTTATCAGATTTAAACCCTTATCTATGTAGTTGAATAGATAAGCCTTGACCAATGAACCATAAGACTCTGAAATGTTATAAAAAGAAATAAATAAGATTTGAAATGTAATTTTAAAATCCCTCTGAAAGGAGAGAACAAACAAGTTAGTGTTATTTTATTGTGTGAATAACACATTGAAGGTCAAGAGCCTATAGAGTGACTTAATAGAGACTGAGGTAGAACTATATTACGTACTTAATATTAAAAAATGATGTAAAGATTATATGGAAAGTGTATTTACATCATTTATTAGATTAATTTGAGTGCTTTTTTGACCCTAAGATTTTACTTAATAGGGGTGAATTCTATTATCAATATCAATTTGCATTTTTATGTGTTTTTAGCCATTTATTTGTTGTTTTTTTTTAGTTTTAAATATTATTTTATTCAATTAAACCAATTATATAATATAAAAATGGAAAATTGAGAAAAACTTAATTAAGCATTCAAAATTAGTGAAATTGAACAATCATGCATTTACACTCATTTTGGATCAATCTTGTTATCAAATCTATTAATCAAGATTTATTTTGTATGATTTTAGAATTTATAAGTTTTCATTTGGAATGCTAACCAAGTCTAAGTCCAAGCGTGGAGAAAGATTGCTTGAAGAGTAGAACCTAGAAATTGGTTCAAAACATGCAATAATGGAATCTCTTAGGGAAGAACTAGAATAAGAAGTCACCTTTCACCAAACATTCCTAGAGATGAAGATCATGATGGGAGAGTTTTATTGAGAAAATATGAATATGAATGAAGTTAAACAATAAGAAGAAACCAATGGTAAGGGTAAAGGAGAAGAACCTCTTAAATCTCTTTCATTTCCTTCAAAACCTTATAATTCTTCATTTGATGATAAACTAAACAAAGTTTCTAATGTTTCTTCTATGCTAAAGCTCGATGTTAAATTTTATTTTCCAATTTATAATGGATACATCAATAAATAAAAATTTGATCATTTGATCAATAAAATTGAAGTATACTACAAATAGAATATTGTGGATGAATAAGTGAAAATATAATTAACTTCTCTTCAATTTGGTAGTACAACACTCATTTGGTCAGAGATTAAGACACATGAATGTCTCTTAAAACATGATAAAGTGATTTATTCTTGGAATGATTTTGTTTCTAGATTGAAAAAAAAATTTATCCATTGGGTTATATGCAACAAGTTATTATGTATTAGAAAAACTTAAGGTAAACTAAGGGTCAAAGTGTACAAGATTACAATCAAGTGTTTAGGAAAAAGGATTTGGTTTTGGGCATTCATATTTACACTCAAGAGATATTTTAAAGTATATTGGTAGGTTACATAGTTATTTGAGGCATACACTACTTATGGTTAATCCCACTAACATTGATGAATTTTGTGTCCAAGATACCCACATTGAATGAAGGGGTAAGGTGACTAAGGAAAACATCACAAAAAACCAAGTAAACTTCACGAAATCAATTGTAAGAAAAAGGGAAAGATGAAACACACTTCCATGATCATGACAGAGAATGAGAAACATTCACATTGAAAAAAAAGGTTAAGAAGATGCCAAGTGTCAGAAGCTACATCCAAAAATCAGGCAAAAAGGTTCAAGAATAAGAAAGATAATCTCCAGTATATATTTTGGTGATCTATATCTTGCCAATCTTAAGCTTCCTCCTCTTTTACTTCACCAGATTACAATAAATATCACTATAAACCACCAATTATAACATGTGATTTCCAATAGTCTACCCATGTGAAACTCTATGTATCTGATTTTTTGCACAAGTTCATTTTCTTGGTCTACATGGACTGCCTAACTTGTCTTCAAAACTCATAATTAAAAGTTCCATATTCAAACCTCTTCTAAAAAGTTAAAATTTTTATTTTTGTTTGATCTATGGTTAGTTTTTATAAAATAATTTTTTTATAGTCCATAATTTATTATTTGTGTGTGTTTTTAGTTTAGATAATGTTAGTAGTTTATTATTATAATATGTCATAGAGTGAAGATTTTAGTAAAGTTCAATTTTTTAATAATATTTAGTTTTGTCATATTTTGTATTGATTAAGTAATTAATCAGTTTATAAGTATAAGTTTTAATATGTCAAGTTTTTATCCTTTAGTCTATTTGTACGGTGTAGTCTTGAGTTTTTATGTCCCTTATTTGTATCATTATTTGATCCATGTCAAAAAAATTTCTATGTCATAAAATGAAATATCAAAAATATTTGGAGTTATTGAGGTTTAGGTCTCACTAGTTTATGCCATTTTGTAAAGTATAAAGTCAAAATATTTATACTTTTAATGGATGCATTTTAGTGTGGACCTAATGTCCAATTTGGAGGAAATGTGTCACAAAAACATGACATGACAATGAGACTCAAAACCAAAATTGTTGAGTAATAAACACAAATAAAGGAGGTTGGAGACATTGGAGTAAGGAGAATTTTTATCCTCTCACTAATGATGGGACCACATCTACTTTAGTGGTGAATATATTTTTCAATGCTTGTTTGTATGTGTGAAAAAGAAGTGGTTAGCTTCCTATTTTTTCACATAGCTTACTTCATAAAAAATAGTGTTACATATGGAGATGTAGGAGTCAAGGTTGAAAATATGGTTCCTACTTGTAGTTCCCACGCTAACTAGGTTGATGTGTTCCCAATAGTGAATGGTTGATGGTATATGGTTCATGTTTAATGTTTACACACTACTTGTGTAGATGTGTTCCTGATAATGGATGGTTGATTAGAAGTTGATAAGTTTTATCTCTTCCCTCATTAAGTCATGTGAAACATAGATTACCATGTAATTATTAAGGAGGGAATGTTATGAAAAGTTAGTCTCATATGGAATTTGAGTGAATATTTTAATGTAAATAATTACATGAGTAATAATTCACTAGTATGTTATATTTGGTTAGTAATTTAAATATAATATTTATTAGTTCTATTGTTGAAAGTTAAAAAAATACTACATAAATAGGTTTATGGGTAATCATAGGGATATGAGGAATTATTTATGGAGATATGAATCTCCATCATTATAATGAAACATTCATATAAATATGTACGTCCTAATTGATTAAGGAATGTAATATAATAACATGTTTTAATATTAATCTATGATATTTGGCTTTTTAATTTGTGAGATAATTTCTTATGAGTTAAATCTTTGCATAAGCTCCTCCAAATCCTATCATCAAATACTCTTATGACTTGAAAATCAAAAATTTAAGTTTCTTTTTTTATTTTTCACAATTTTGAATTAAATTGATGATTAAATCCAATTAATTTAAACAAATAGAAAATTAGAGAAAGTTGTAAAAAAAATTGTGACTAGAAAAAGGAAAGTAAAGTAATGAAATCAACAAAGCTTGAAAAAATGAAAGAAGGTTGACTAGTTTAAAAATGGCTTAGATATTTACTATTTTTTATTTGACTATGTGAAATGGAAATATGTTAGAACTAATCGTCAAATTTGACTATGACTATGAAAACTAAAACTACAAGTTTAACTGCTCAGGGTCAAGAATGTTAGGAAGGGGACATGATTAATTAATATTTATTTCCTCTACTAGTCTATTTTTTCATCTATAAAATAATAGAGAAATCAGGGCATGGTCATTGTTAGCTACTTGAAACACACCTATGTGTGTAAAATTGACCTTTGGATGCATGTGAATGGCCTAAAAATAACTTCAAAATAAATTCCTAAGAGGGCTTGTAGTAGTTGAAATCTTAAAAAGAGAAATGAGGAAATGTAATGGGTTGATCTAACCCAAATAACCCTTATAATGATTGATCAATATATACGTATCCAATACTCTAAAGAGGAAAACCATGAATTAATTTCATATCAAATTGCCATATTCTCCCTAGTAAGACATGGTATGCATCCATCAAAATAAAATCACACCATATTTCATCATTATAAGTTTTTCATTGATTAAGCACCTTTTATCTACTATAGCCTCATTCCATTTCTTAAACCATGAAATCTGATAAGGATTAAGATTATTTTCACATTGCAAATGTAGTTTCTCTATCATTTGTTTAGAAACCATATTTTCACAACTACCACTATTTATAATTACTTTGCATACCTTTCCACCCAAAGTACATCTTGTTCAAAAAATATTTGATCACAACCATACATCACCATCTTATTTATTATACACTTTTTCTCTTCTTGGAACGATAATTGTTGTTCTCAACAAGAGATTCTCTCCAACATCTACTAGTGTAATTTCAATATTTTGTTCTTCTATCTCAGCCTTAACTAGATTCACTCTTGGGCTATCCTCTTGCCTCTTTTATTGATCTTGATAATGCAGATATTCAAATGCCTTGTGCTTTTCTTTTCCACACTTATAACAAACATAATATCTATTCTCATTTGGGAAACATCCTCTAGCACCACCATAACTTCATCATCTATAAAACCTTCTTCCTCTTTATTGGTATTGTAACCCTTGCCTGTTCTCACCTTGCCTTTCTGCACCATGTGATGATTCACCTCTATTAGTATTAGACCCACCTTTGGTGGTATTAAACCCAACTCATCCCCTTATTGGAGGGTATCTGCCTCTTCTTGGACCAAGAGATGTTCTTTTGAATTTTTTTCTATTTTGTTTTTCTTCTGCGTTAAATGCTAATTGATAAGCCTCCTACATGCTAAGTATTCTATGCATACTTAATTCATTTTGAATAGTAAATTTCAAACCATATACATAACTTATAGATATATAATATTATGTTTTATCATGTTCCACTCTTATGGAAAGCTTATAAAACTCATCTATATACTCTTGTATATTTTGATCCTTTTGCCTCAAATTCTAGAATCTTCTGTATAGGGTTTGTGTATAATCCACATTAAAAAAATTCTCGCTCAACTTCTTATCCATCTTTTTCCACAAATTGATCTTCTCTTTCCCTTTTCTCTATCTCTCTTTATCCAGATGATCCCACCAAATCATTGCGTGAACTTTTAATTTTGTGCATGAAAACTTTACCCTTTTGTCTTCTTTCATAGTCTTCCACTCGAATAACTTCTCCATGATATTCATCTAATCTATCAAATCCTCTAATTTTAAATTGAATCCATAATTTATTACATCAAACTTGATTCCATCATTTCCTCCTTTTAAATCCTGAACCATCCTCTCTTCTATTGATGGTGACTGATTTTGTTATTCTTCTTCTTGCTTGTTTTCTTTATCATGATCTATGTCTTCCTTGATTTCATCACCACCTTGTCTTATTATTTGATTGGTAATAACCTATGTTAATTATTTTACTTGCCTTTGTATCTCTTTTATAGTCCATTCATCTACATAATATATCCTCATCCTCTCACCATATGTTACTCCTTCAATATTAAACCTTGATTTGATACTAGATAATGAAACCCGAAAACTATCAAGACAAGAAAATACCAATAGGCAAAGCTTATAAAAAATAAATTATATTGATTCATATTTAATGACCCAAAATAATTAAAATACCATGCATAAATAATCCTCAATTCGAAATTAGATTTGACATGCAAAATTAAAAAAAAAACTAAAAGCTAAAAAAAACTTCTAATTTTAACAGTGATTATTTTTAGTAAGTTTCACATGCAAGCACATACAAATCTAAAAATATTTTGAAATAATCTGAACAATAAAATTATCCTCTAATACAAATTTCAACTAAATTTCACATTTGGTCATAAAAATATGTAATTTCCAAAAATTAAAAAAATCCCCAAAAAATCATTAAACTATAATTTTAGACCTTCAGATGGTCTCGTTTGGACTTAGATAAATTTTAAAAAATAACTCTAACAAAAAATTGAGCTTAGGGAAGAAACTATAATTTTGAGAAAGTCATTTTGGCATGTGGAATAGCTCAAATGGAGCTATGCATCAAAAGTTATGGCCTCTGGAAGTTTGGCCTATTTTTTTGAATCAGAGTATTATAATCTACTTAGACAAATTTGGTAATGTATAATTGCCTACAACTAATTATTACATATTTTTATTTTTAATCTGTACTCTATGTTTTTGAGGTCTATTACACTATAAATCATTGTGCCTAATAGCCAAGATGTTTTCTATTAACTTTTAGATGTTTTGTCTTGTCTGTAGATTCATATATATCATCCATCACCTTGAAGCTCTAGCTCCACTTTTGAAACTTTGATTTTCATGTAAAATTGAGTTATAAATATGGGTTTAATTTATTTTGACTTAATATATGTTCAATAATTTCATACATTACAATATTCCAAAGAGGGGCTAAATCAGACATAGTTCTCTCACATATGTGGATGTGTACTCAATGGTGACTCACTAGTATATATGCAACCAATTGAATTTTGATTCTTGACCATATGAAAATTTTACCTCAATTTAGGTGTTGAGATTTGAATTAGTGACTATTAATTTGAGTGTTATTCATATTTGGATAATTTATGGTAGCACCTAAAGGATTTTTGATGTATCTCATAATGTTCAAGTAGTTTTCCAAGTAATCCTTAAGTGAATGCTAGATAAAATTAGCCTTTGGATTGATATGTATATATAGCTAACTCTTTGGGTAATTACCTTTCTAATTGACATAAAAAATTTGTGGGACTACCCTATGAAAGGATTTCAGTTTTAAAAATATATATTTGGATGGCCTAAGACACTTTCAAAAAGGGAAAAAATACTATTAAATGGTATCATTTGGCTATTTTTGTAACTATATAGGATGGATATTCTTATTAGGATAATATAACATTTATATATAAAATAAGGATATCTTGTATGTGAATGAAATAACATTAGGAAGACTGGAGTCATAGATAGATGATTACATTTGGTGTCTTCCATTATTCCTTGAATGTAGAGCTTACTCCATGCAAAAAATAAAATGAAACATGTGTAAATTAGTATCCAATCATGAAATAAAATTTGATCCAATATATATCATTGAAATATTTCAATTTAGAAAAGAAAAGAATGAATACACCTATGTATGTGAACCAAGTTGCCCTATGTAGTCATTGGAGAATGGGTTCTTTATGAAAAAAGGAAATGCAACCTATTAGAAACATGGGTTTTAAAAATATTCCCCAACTCCCATTGAATAATGATATGTGATTAGTAGTTGATCAATTTAAAAACCTCAACCACACTACCCAAAATATGATTATAATCTTTTTTTTTGGAACATATACCAAGATTACATGCCAATGATGGAGCCCCATAATAGACTCATATGTAAATTTGAATTTTTATAATCAACAAATGTAGATAGATATTAGATTAACATATCATACATATTTACCTTCAATACCACCATATAAATATAAAAATACAAGCATGAACAACGTCCATGGCCCATAATTTGAACCATATATACAAATATGTCTTATAAAATACCCTAAATTTGTATGTAACCCTATCCCATCTAATAATATAATATAATATTGAAATTCATCACCTAAATTATGATCAATATTATCCATTTAATAGGATAAATATTCTCACAATGATCTATGTAATGTGTCGAATTAGATCCTATAATCTATCACATATTCCAATATAGTGCTTCATGTGTATGCCACATATGTGTTAATATGTCAATTTGTTTTGATCTAAATCATTATATGTCCCAATATTTATCATATGATTCATATAATATGACAATAAATTTAAACCAAATGTATGTCAATGCTTGAATATTTATGATAAAACCACAAGTATGCCCCATTAGGAGGTGAGGGAAATATCCTACTAATCACTCATCTCAAAATAAAAGAGTTATTTTCATTGTGATATATAATAATATGTAATCATAAAATGTATGTGTGTTAACATGATTATATTATGTCACCATAAAAATATTTTTATCATTCACGCACATATGAAAAATGTATCCTAATGCATACAGTTGTCGTATCAAAATAGTTATAGAAATTAGGCAAGACATAGTAGTCAATGTAAAAATGATCATTTAGGATATATGTACTTTTTTAAAAGTCATACAAAGGATACATAATATGGATAATGTAATTTCACACAAGTATTAAAATGTCTGATATTAATCATGGAACCACAAGCTCAATAATCAATTATAGATGTATCCACAAACATATGCATAAGATGTCATGATCATGATACATACAACCATTAAGGACATGATATGACTCTTATTTTAATCTAAACCACATGTCCATGACATGTAAATCTGGATCCTCAAAATGAATAATTAAAATAATGAAAAAAAATGCAATCATAGAAACCTTCTAGATATCATTGAATGCCACACATAATTGTCACACAATGTAATAATCATCAATAGTCACTCTTGGATTCATGAAATTTAAAAAAAATGGTCACACAATGAAATAGTAAATATCATGCATAAAAATCATTACACAATGTATTACACTCTCATTATCACACCATGTAATAGTAATTAGCCTTAAACATGTATAAAATCCTAAACAATCAATCCATGTCATCATCGTACATAGTAAAGTAGAATATCCATATTATATTTCACTCTAGAGAGTATCTAAAATATTGAGTCATGTGTAGTTAGTATCAGTGGCTAAATTTGATGAATGAAATGGTCATGAAACTATATAAATTTTATAGTGTGAAAATATGTCCTCAGTGTAGGTATGCCCCCAATGTAGGAACATAACCCCTTGGTATAGGAATGTCCCACATTTGTAACATGTCCATGCTAGATATAGCATGTATGTCATCCATATAACTCATTTACATACCATGAAAATCATGTGTGTATCTAATGTATATGTAATCTAACATCTTTATGATAAATGAAATAAAGAGACAATGTAAGGTATAAATACCTATCATGCATAGGTCCTCATTTTTTATTTTTTGAATTTTCTATTTTTCCTATTTTCCTCTTTAATTTTTTTTCCTATTTGAATTTATGTTATGTTTATGCTAACCAATGGTATCATCAATGAGATACTTCCATGTAGATAATGAAATAATCATTTTTTAATCATCAAATTTATGTTTCCCACATCATCCTATAATGTAAATATGTCATTCCAATAATATTATGTATTATTATTATGCCATTTGATCTTCAAATATCTATATATCATTACTTTATCGCTAGTTGGAGAAACAAATTCCACTATATTTTATTGTTCCAAAAATATTCCACCTCCTCAAATAAAAATTGTCTTACCATGGACCTCAAATGTAATATAATCATGATTTTTATCAAATGTTCCCCCATTGATCTTATCCATGATCCTCATAACACAACATTATATTGATCCAAATTAAGGATAGTTTGGAATGTAACAAACATGATTTAAGAGAAATATCTATGATGCAAAACCATCCAAGCCATCCAAGTAATCTTATATCACCAAAAATTCATAGGAATTTGAGTAGTCATCAATAAACAGTCTTAGAGTTAATTTAATAGTTCACAGAGATCAAAAATTTTCAAGGGATATCATCTGAGATCATATGGTCACATTTTATTACATAACTCTAAGTTGGTTGGGATTGGTGGTCACAAAGTTCTATTCACAACCTTATGTTTTAGCTTGCATTGTATCAAAAGGCTACTTCAATGTTCAATAAGTCACTAAGCAAAGTGATAACCACATATTTCCTAAGTTCTTAAGTTTTCATAGTAGCCAGAGTCTCATTGTTCCCTAGAAGTCGCCATGCACATGTGTATATTTTATAATTTGGCCACCAAAATTTAATTATCCACTATTAAAATATAAATTTCCACTGAAATCACCAAAACCAAAATATTAAATTTTGAATTGTGAAATGTAATGGGTTCATGGTCACGGGCACAAAATTAAAATTCCACATGTAAATTTTGGAATTTGTGCAGGGATGATGAGTTGAGGGGTGGTGAGAGTCTTCAAATTTATTATCATATTTATGGGATCATATAACCCATTAGCCTTAGGAATCACCCATATATATTACAAAGAATATGGAGTGAATTTTTCCTTAAGTTCCTCCCATATAGTTTTAAGGAGTCACTTTAATCTAAAAGCCTAAAATTATGAAAAATGTCACATTCAAAGTCGACTCGTAGGTCAAAATATTAAAAAAAAAATCATAGCTTTGGACAAATGCATCACAATCCCTAAAGAGATTTTGAAATCCATGGGTTTAAATGGACACATAATATACCACAACTGCATTTAATAAATCCATAAGTCTATGTGGACCACAAAGATAATTGGGAATGCTTTGGATTCATTGTGTAGAGGACAATAGATAAATCCAAATGGCATGATCATAAGAATTCTACAATCACTTTTCACATTTTAATCCCCTCTATGATAATGACACTAAATATTTAAAGTGGCCATAAATTCTACTTAGGATCCCCAAATGAGACATTTTAAGTCTTGTTGGAAAGCACTTGATCATAAATTTGAATTAGTAGTGGCCAAAAGTAAATGGTTACTTGCATGTATAATTTTTCATATAGAATAGATCAATAATACATTTGTGTGAAGGTTAAATTATCTCTTGATTTGGTGAGGTAATTTCAAGGAAGTTGGAGAGTTAGGGACCATAGGTTTAATAGGTTTTAAAACCATAAATAATAGGTTCCTAGATAGTAAGAAGAAGAGTCCTGATTTTAGATAAAGAGAAGGGGCACAATTTACAGATGGGCCAATATAGAGATTATATAATAGTTTCAAAGAGAAGGTTTTAGAGCCTACAAAAGAGAGTGATTTTAAAGACGAGAAGCTTAGAGATATAAAGGATATATTAGATAGTAGAGATTCTTTGTGAATGTAGATGTTGTAAAGGATTATTTGATTTAAAAAGAAATAATTTATGTTTTTTCCCACTATGTGAATCTAGCTACATAACCAAGGAAATATCTTCACTAGGATCCCCAACCATGATTACACTAAGTTGTATTAGAGTAGGGTTATAATCCCATAAGGAACTATTTTCCACATTGTCATGGGTATAAAATAAGAAATGGAATTTTCAAATAGATAAGATATGTTTGGTAGAAGGTGTTATAAAATACATTGTAATCAAAGTGAGTTTTTTTTCTAGGTGTATGAGAAGTATTGGAAATAGGAATGAAGTTATGAAAGAAAGAGTCTTATAATAATCTAACACAAGTTGTGAAATATAGTCTTGATGGAATTAGTCACAATTTGTGAAAGAGAAGTCTATTTGTGAAAAATAAATGACACATAAAAAGAGAAATATCGCCACGAGGATAAGACCTAGTAGATATGTTGAAGGAATTCAAAGTAGGATTTGACACAATGGAAACTACACACAATGGAGAAGATGTTGTAACTACATGTTTAGATGATGAATAATAAATAATGATTTGGGGGGGGGGGGGGTTTATCAGTTGAGAGGATTAGAGATATAGAGAATGAAAAATATTTTATAGATTTATGTTGAATTTAGATGTTGTAAATGATTTTTTAATTAAATAATAAATATTGAACATCTTTTTTTGATGCATGACTCTAACTACACCACCAATAAAGTCTATTCACTGGGATCCCCAACTACGAATACCCAAACATTAAAGAGATTGTGAAAAAATTTAGATGCAATTTGAAGGGAATCAATATGACACCATATACAAAAGATATGGCCTACTAAAGCTGAAGCCAGACAAGTGACTAGAGAATACAAAATTCCAAATAGGCCAATCACATCTTGACATGTGGTGTTAATTAGATGTTGACACATGTCACATGAGATAAAAGGTTTTTGATGACCTACAATATCCTTCATACAATATTCAATTGTTGAGTGGTGGGGCTCACATTATTTATCGGTTTAAACCCATCACTAGTTGGGTCTACATTTTTTATGGAGGAGGACCCCACCGCCAACTTCATATTATAATGGAAGTGTTTTTGTACATAAAGTACTTTTAATTATCTCTCAAAATGCATGTGGGACTAAACTTTTACTTAATGTATAGGTTGGCTCTAAGAAACCAACCTTAAAAGTGGCATCCATTAAGCACCCAAGTCATACAAAGTGCTAAGACTGAGTCTCATGTAAATAATTGCCTTCATGACAACTTTATTAGGCAAGAAGATAACTTTTAAACCTTTTGTTATGCTCAATCCCAAAAAATATGTGATAAAAGAGTTGAATATAGCATGAATAAGGGCTAAAATGTTGGAATTGAGGCTTGATCCCATCAACCATCCCTCCCATTTTATGTGCTTAACCATTGGACCGTACCCAACATTAGAAGAGACAATCAATTTTATACTTAACATCCTCTAATTTGGGGATTATTAATCTTAAAATAAGGAGTTTTATGTGATTTGAACCCTTATCTATGAGATAAAATAGATAAGCCTTGACAAATGAACCATAGGACTCTAAAATGTTTTATAAAGAAGGAAATAATATTTGAAATGTAATTGTTTAAGCCCTCTGAAAGGAGAGAACAAACAAGCTAGTGTTATTTTATTGTATGAATAACACATTGAAGGTCAAGAGCCTATAGAGTGACTTAATAGAGACTGAGGAAGAACTATATTATGTACTTAAGATTAAAAAATTATGTAAAGATTATGTGAAAAGTTTATTTACATCATTTAGTAGATTAGTTTGAGTGCTTTTTTGACCCTAAAATTTAGCTTAATATGGGTGAATTCTATTATCAATCTCAATATGCATTTTTATGTGTTTTTAGTCATTTTTTTATTATTTATTTTCAGTTTTAAATATGATTTTATTCAACTAAACCAATTTTATAATATAAAAATGGAAAATTGAGAAAAACCTAATTAAGCATTCGAAATTAGTGAAATTGACCAATCATGCATTTACACTCATCTTGGATCAATTTTGGTATCAAAGATATTAATCAAGATTTATTTTGTATGATTTTAGAATTTACAAGTTTTCATTTTAAATGCTAACCAGGTCTAAGTCCAAGTGTGGAGAAGGATCCCTTGAAGAGTAGAACCTAGAAATTGGTTCAAAACATGCAACAATGGAATCTCCTAGGGAAGAACAAGAATAAGAAGTCACCTTTTGGCAAACATTTCTAGAGATGAAGATCATAGTGGAAGAGTTTTATTGAGAAAATAAGAATATGAATGAAGTTAAACAAGAGGAAGAAACCAATGGTAAGGGTAAAGGAGAAGAACCTCTTAAATATATTCCATTTTTTTCAAAACCTTATAATTATTCATTTGATGATAAACTAAACAAAGTTTTTGATGTTTCTTCTATGCTAAAGCTTGATGTTAAATTTTATTTTCCACTATATAATGGATAGATTAGTAAATAAAACTTAGATCATTTGATCAATAAAATTGAAGTATACTGTAAATTTTAGAATATTGTGGATGAATAAGTGAAAATCTATTTAACTACTCTTTAGTTTGGTAGTACAACACTCATTTGGTTAGAGATTAAGACCCATAAACGTCTCTTGAAACATGGTAAAGTGATTTATTCTTGGAATGATTTTATTTCTATATTGAAAAAATAATTTTATCCATTGGGCTATATGCAACAAGTTATTATGTATTAGAAAAACTTAAGGTAAACTAAGGGTCACAGTGTACAAGATTATAGTCAATTGTTTAGGAAAAAGGTGTTGGTTTCAGGCTTTCATATTTACACTCAAGAGACATTTTCAAAGTATATTGGTAGGTAACATAGTTATTTGAGGCATACACTACTTATGTTTAATCCCACTAACATTGATGAAGTTTATGTCCAAGATACCCACATTGAATGAAGGGGTAAGGTGACTAAGGAAAACATCACAAAAAAACCAATTAAACTTCATGAAAGCAATTTTAAGAGAAAGGGTAAGATGAAACACAATTCACAATCATGAAAGAGGATGAGAAGCATTCACATTGAAAAAAAGGTTCAAAAGATGCCAAGTATCAGAAGCCCATCAAAAAATCAAGCCAAAAAGGTTCAAGAATAAGAAAGGTAATCCTCAACATATATTTTGGTGATCTACATTCTGCAAATCTTAGGATTCCTCTTTTACTTCACCACATTTCAATAAATATCACTATAAACCACCAATTATAACATGTGATTTCCAATAGTCTACCCATGTGAAACTCCATGTATCTCATTTTCTTGGTCTACGTCGACTGCCCAACTTATCTTCGAAACTTGCAATTAAAAGTGCCATATTGAAATGCCTTTTAAAAAGTTCACTTTTTTATTTTTGTTTGATGTATGGTTAGTTTTTATGAAATATACTTTTTTTATAGTCCATAATTTATGATTTGTTTGTGTTTTTAGTTTAGATAATGTCGGTAGTTTCTTATTATTATTATTATTATTATTATTATTATTATTATTATTATTATTATTATTATTATTATTATTATTATTATTATTATTATTATAGAGTGAAGATTGTAGTAAAGTTTTTTTTTTTAATAATATTTAGTGTTGTCATATTTTGTATTGATTAACTAATTAATCAATTTATAAGTATAAGTTTTAATATATCAAGTTTTTATCCTTTAGTCTATTCGTATGGTGTGGTATTGAGTTTTTATATGTCTTAGTTGTATCATAATTTGATCCATGTCAACAAAATTTGTATGTCATAAAAGGAAATATCAAAAATATTTGGAGTCATTGAGGTTTAGGTCTCACTAGTTTATGGCTTTTTGTAAAGTATAAATTTAAAATATTTATACTTTTAATGGATGTGTTTTAGGGTGGACCAATATCCAATTTGGAGGAAATGTGTTACTGAAACATGACATGAAAATGAGACTAAAAAAAAGAATTGTTGAGTAAGAAACACAAATAACGGAGGTTGGAGACATTGGAGTAATGAGGTTAATCAACCTCTCACTAATGATGGGACCACTTCTACTTTAGTCGCGAATATATTTTTCAATGCTTGTTTGTATGTGTGAAAAAGAACTAGTTAGTTTCCTATTTTTCCACATAGCTTACTTCATAAAAAATAGTGTTACATATAGAGATGTAGGAGTCAAGGTTGAAAAGATGGTTCCTACACGTAGTTCCCACACTGACTAGGTTGATGTGTTCCCAATAGTGAATCATTGATGGTATATGGTTCATGTTCAATGTTTACACACTGCTTGTGTAGATGTGTTCCTGATAGTGTATGGTCGATTAGAAGTTGATAAGTTCTATCTCTTCCCTCATTAAGTCATGTGAAACATAGATTACCATGTACTTATTAAGGGGGGAATGTTAGGAAAAGTTAGTCTCATATGGAATTTGAGTGAATATTGTAATGTAAATAATTACATGAGTAATAATTCACTAGTATGTTATATTTGGTTAGTAGTTAAAATATAATATTTATTAGTTGTATTGTTGATAGTTAAAAAAAACACTACATAAATAGGTTTATGGGTAATCATATGGATATGAGGAGTTATTTATGGAGATATGAATCTCCATCATTATAACAAAACATTAATATAAATATGTAAGTCTTGATTGATTAAGCAATGTAATATATTATCATGTTTTAATATTACTCTATGATATTTGGATTTTTTATTTGTGAGATTATTTCTTATGAGTTAAATATTTGCATAAGCTCCTCCAAATCCTATCAAATACTCTTATGACTTGAAAAACAAAAAATTAAATGTCTTTTTTTTTTTTTTTTTTTTTTATCACAATTTGGAATTAAATTGATGATTAACTCCAATTAATTTAAATAAATATAAAATTAGGAAAAGGTGTAAAAAAACATTCGAGTAGAAAAATGAAAGTAAAGTAATGAAATCAACAAAGCTTGAAAAAATGAAAGATGGTTGACTAGTAAAAAAATGGCTTAGATATTTACTATTTTTTATTTGACAATGTGAAATGGAAAGATGCTAGAACTGATCATCAAATTTGACTATGACTATGAAAACTAAAACTACAAGTTTAACTGCTCAAGGTTAAGAATGTTATGAAGTGGACATGATCAATTGACATTTATGTCCTCTACTAGTCTATTTTTTCATCTATAAAATAATAGAGAAATCAGGGCATGGTCATTTTCAGCGACTTGAAACACACCTATGTGTGTATAATTGACCTTTGGATGCATGTGAATGGCCTAAAAATAACTTCAAAATCAATTCCTAAGAGGGCTTGTAGTAGTTGAAATATTAAAAAGAGAAATGAGGAAGTGTAATGGGCTGATCTAACCTAAATCACCCTTATAATGATTGATAAATATATACATATCCAATACTCTAAAGAGGGAAACCAATCCCATGTCGTTCTCCCACTTAAAGTGTTTTGTGTGATTGTGCTCATTTTGCTATGTGTATGCATCTATAGATGGCTTGACTAATTAATAACATTTTTCTTTGACTTAGATAGACTAGGTTCTTGACTTGGTTATGAATTGATTCATATTATTAGAACCATATTTGGAAATAATATGGAAGATTTTTCTTAGTCTATAATAGTGTAAGTGTGTCTAAATTACCAAGTGATAGAATAGGTGACTTAGATGTGCATTTATAGTAATCTAAATTGGAAAAACCTCATGCTACTTATCATAAAAATAAGGAAAAACCTGTAAGGGAGTGTCTAAAATTTAAAAGCATTTTTTTCTAATGTGAAGGACATGATCAATCCATAGGGGTTAAGATTGACGGCCACTATTGACCCAAATTAGTCAATCCTATCTTGATTATGAATTTTTGGATCTAAACTGTCTACATAGATGCTTACTTTAGTGTTTAGTGATTTGGAACATTTATGTAGACGTAATATAGCATCTTAAGAATGGATATGTTTGTATACATATTGAGGATAGACTCAAGTGGTGAAAGAAGTCTAGATTAAGTGTTCAAATCAATTAAAGTGAAAGTCAGCGAAAACTAACATTGTCAAGTATTTATGACTAAATTCGAATGACTACAGAGTTGGATATTCCAAAGTTTTAAAAATCATATTAGCTTCTTACATAACAATTATCACGACTAGTCTAGGGTTTGTTTGAGGAGTTAGAGAGTCTTGTATAATCTATGTTTGCGTAATTGGTTTGGGTTTTCCACTATGATGGCATAGTGAGCTTAGGGTTTATAGTTTTTTCCTTATTGTTAAGGTTGTTTTTTATCATTCCATCAACCCATGATTTATCAACCATCATTAACTCTTTTTTGTGTTTTCTTTATTTAGTTGTGGCTTTAGTTAGTGGATTGGTGACGACCATGAGAGGGAAATCCTTTATCTTGTGGTCTTGCGATTTATAACAGAAATAAGTATTGGGTATGTTGATGTATATCTATCATTGGATGAAAATTTGATCCCCACTATAATATCTATGGTTTTCCAACTATCTTGTGCAAGGTTTGTCTTTATACAGATGAAACTTCATTTTCTAGAAGCATAAAACAAAATTATTTCGAAGTAAATGAAATGATTTAAATGGTTAACGAGTTGCTTCATGAATGACTACAATGGCATAGGAAAAATAGGGAATTTCACTATATTGGCACCTTGAGCTTGGCTTTATCAGAGATAATAGTCTTGAGTCCAAGGGGAACAAACACGTATATATCTCCTAACATAACATGGGCCGTGATTATGAATGGAGATGTAGTTTTTGAGGTTTTCAAATTGAAAAAGATAGAATCCCTTAGTCAAAATTTGCACCCCTTTGAGTTTCATACGATGGGAATGCCATTGCATCTAAACCTAGCATTTCAATATTAATTCAGAGGGTGTACATCAGACAAAATTTTTAATGAGAGTATGTGAATCAAACTACACGCATGCTTATTTAAAATCGAGAACATCTAACAAAATATCTAAATGAAATTAATGTTTGGATACAATGTTGAGGGTTTTCTTTAGCACCATTCTTCCACCTCAAGAGTGAGTTACATCTAGCAATGCAAGCTTTTACGAGGATCTATTAAAACAAAAAAGAAAACTGAAAAGTCAAACATTATATTTTACATCCAATCAACACATTATTATTTTTAAGATATTTTTTGTCAATTAACTACTTTTTAAACAAATTTCCAAATTTTAAATTTTACAAATCAATTATATATATCAAATTTTCATATAAAATATTTATATAGTTGTTAAATTTGCCAATCTTGTGTTCATGTGTTCATATCTTGTGTGTAATCATTTATCACTTTTAATGGCTGTTCGCACACGATTCGTTTATATTTGCTTGTGAAGAAGATAATTTTATTTTATTTGTAAATGGATCAAGATTCTTTTCTTCCATTTTATATGCAGGGACAAGTTAAGAGACGTAGAAGAAATAGAAGGAATAGTTGATCACATTATTAAAAACAACGGCAGAGTGAAAATATTTGATTTGGAAATCAGGGAAGGAAGGATGGAGACCGGATCTGTATGGTGGTGTTCGAGACAGTTTCAGACGGGCCGAGAATAGAGGCGGCGACAGTGTGCTTCGCTGCCGCTCTGCAGATTAGAAAAGTGTTGCTCCTTCTGATTGGCATCTGATACCACGTGACCGTCTTAAAATCAAATATTAATCAAATGTGAAATTGGATGCATTTTCTTCAGTTCCTCCTTGGCCTTTGGAGAGGGAAATTATTTATTATTATAATAAATAAAATTACATGTTATAAATGGGATAATTGTAATCACACAACATTAGTTTCAATAAATTTAGTATTGAAACGCTTCATATTATATTAAACAATAAAAATTAATTATAAAATAATATAACAAAATAAATTATCAAAACAAATCTTGTTAGACATTGATCAAATAAATGGTTCCACATTTAAAACAATCCAATCATCTAAGGATCTTTATGAATAGAAGCCCATACTAAGCAGAGTTATCACATTGATCACTTCCTCTTAAAAAGCACAAAAGCTTCAATAAATTTGACAAATTACAACATTCTCCACTTTGTGTATATAATTCTAAATTAGTTTTATTGTATTTGATTAAGATTCCATACTTTTTTTTTTTTTTTCCAATTTGTATTAATGATTTTAAATTAATTTCAATAAATTAAATAAATTGTACATATTTTATATTTTATTGTTTTGAATTTAAATTAGTTTGAATAAATTAAATAAATTGTAAACTTCTTTATTCTCTTTATATTATAATTTTAAATTGCAAAATTGAATGGTTTAATTTAGTGTAAATTTCTAATAATATTATCAAAACTTAAATTAATTTAATAAATAAAAAATTATTTATTTTCTTTTTATTTTTTTATTTAATAAATAATGTATATAAAAAATATAATTTATATTAAAATTAATTTTAAAATTTTATATTTAACAAATATTATATATATAAAATGTAACTTACACTAAAATTAAAATTATATATCTATATGTTAAAATATACTAAAATTTAATTAGCACATTCAAATGGACTTGAGACCAACTTTTCTAATTATTTAGATTTATACAACTACATGCATTAATTTAATTATAGATATATTTATAAGATTCTTCAAAAGTTATAGAAGCAAACCTCCCCTCACATATCTTTGCAATGTGAAATATTATGTAAGAGAGTTCTATTATTTTATCCAATTTACTTTGAATATTGTGTGTGATTTTTTATAGAAACATGATTTTAGTGTAGAAATATTCAAATAATTTGTGTGTTATTAATTTCTTCTCTTTTTTAATATGATTAAAAACCCAGGTATGAATAGTCAACATTCTTTGTTTTAGTGACAAGTACTAACGGATATCCCTTTAATCAAATTTATGTCAAACTTAAATTTAACTTTTACCTTTTTGTATCATCTAAAACTTGTATCTTAATAAATACTATGCAAATACACTTTACCATTATTTGCACCATTAAACTTTCATAGTTTTAATATAATATTATCATTTTAATTACAAAAAATCATAATAATTAAAAAAACACTCTTAAAAAAACATTATAAAATTACAAATCATAAAATCCCATAGAAAGAATCTTTATAACCATATATCACTAAATTTCAAAGTAACTTAATAATTAAGAAAATACTTTAAATTCAAAAAAAGAAATTATAATATTATAAATACTAAAATAGATTATATATTACAAATAATAAGAAATTGTTATAAATATTAAAATAAATTATATATTGCAACTAATAAGAAGTTAGTTGTGTACTAGTTATAAATTATCATATTTATAATTGTAATTTGCACCATTAAATTTCAATATTGTCAATATTATATTATATTTTAATTATAAAAAATCATAATAATTAAGAAAACACTAAATAAATATAAATAATTATTTTAAAATTATAAATCATAAAATCCCATGGAAAAAATCGTTATAACCATGTATCACTAAATTTCAAACTAACTTAATAATTAACAAAACATTTTAAATTTTAATTTTTTTTTTATAAGATTATAAATACTAAAATAAGTTATATATTAAAAATAATAAGAAGTTGTTATAAATATTAAAATAAATTATATATTACAAATAATAAAAAGTTACGTAATAGTTATAAATCATCATACTTATAATTGTAGTTTAATTTATAATTATGAATAATATTATTTTTTGAAAAATATTATTATATTTTATATCTTCATATAATTAAGATATGTTATAAATTATTTATATAAACCAAAATTATATATAAAATTGGAACATTAAAATGAAATATCTATACACAAACATTGCAATAAAAGTATTTATATAAACAATGTTATAATGGAATAGTTTATACAGAAGATATTGCAATAAAAGTGTTTATATAAATAATGTTATAGTGATGTTTGAATGAGCATTCATTTTAATTATTATGAGTTTACTATTTATCAGAATAAAATTAATATTTTTAAGAATAATTTTAGTATTTAGAAATAAATAATATATTTGATATGTTTAAAAAAAAAAATAGGTTTAATTTTTATATGGATTTTGTTTCTCATTATTTTAGAGTTTTTATTTCTCAATTATCTATTTTATCTTCTAAGGAGGTACTTATAAAATGTCTATAAGTGATCATTTTAAAACTTTTTAAGGGCTAAAAATTAATTAATTTAGAAGGTTTTAAAGGGTTTCATGGAGTTATATGGATGTTATCTATAGAATTAAATAAATGAGAGGATTTGACCTTTTCGATATCAAACTTTAAGATATTACCTTTTACATCAAGTGGATCATTCCTTTCCTTGATGGAGAGGAGACTTATAGGATTATGCTTCACCATTTCCTTTCTTAAAGAAATTATTTTGATAGCAAGACATGAAAAGGTCTTAGTACTCAACTATGTATGCTAACTCTATTGCCTGTCAATATTGTAAGGTCCTTTATGGCTCATAGTATTTCAAAAACTTGAGAATTTATTAAATCTCACTAAACTTGGGATGCATGTGTGTCTTTAGAATAAGGGTCTCTATAAACTCTCATTCCATTTGGTGGTGTCCTATTCATTCTCACTATTTATCCCCTTTTCCATGGTCCCTTGGGTTAAGAGTCTTAAACTTTTCAAATAGATACATGCAATTTCATACTTGTTATTTAAACGGTCACTTGATTGGTTTACTTGGCTTATCTTATATGAAAAATTTTAGCTTATTTAAACATATTTTTATTTATAAAAATAGGATAAACTTATGAAAGCCATAACTTTTGATCTGTAGCTTTGTTTGAGCTCTTCCACGCACCAAAATGACCTTCTCAAGAAGTTTGTTGCTACTCTAAGCTACACTTTTTACTTAGAGGCATTTTCAATAATTTTCAGAGGCCAAACGAGACCATTTGAGGGTCTAAAATTACAATTTAGTAATGTTTTTGGGATTTTTGTATTTTTAAAAATTATATATTTTAGGACCAGACATGAACTCTAGTTGAAATTTGTCTGATAAGATAATTTTAGCATTTAAGATATTTTAAGAAATTTTTAGAGCTGCACGCACTTGCATGTGAAACTTACCAAAAATAGCAGCTGCCAAAACTATATTTATTAAATTTTAATTTTTTTTCCAAATGTTCTCATGTCAACTCTAATTCTGAGTTGAGGTTTATTTATGCATGGTCTTGTAATTAATTTCTTAAGGCAATAAGAATCAATTATAGTTATTATGTAGAGTTTTCTTTTGCCTATTGGTAATTTTATTATCTTGATAGTTTTTAGTTTCATTATCTAGTATCAAAGCAAGGTTCAATCTTGGAAGAGTAAGTAATGGTGAGAGGATGAGGAGGTATTACAATAATTAACTAGAATATACAATAATGGTAGAGTCAAGTGCAATAATTAATAGAGGTTATCACCAATCAGAGAAGAAGACAAGGTGGTGATGAAGTCAAGGAAGATAGATCATGATGAAGAAATTTAGTAAGAAGAAGAATAGAAAGATCAACCACCATCGATGGAAGAGAGGATGGTTCAGGCTTTAGAAGAAAGAAATGAAGGAATCATGGTTGATGTTATAGATTATGGAGGTAGTTTAAAACCAGAGGAGTTGATAGATTGTATGAATAGCATGGAGAAGTTCTTTAGATGGGAGACTATGAGAGAAGACATGAAGGTAAAGTTTACATGCATGAAATTGAAATGTCATGCAATGATTTGGTGTGATCACCTATAGAAAAGGACATAGATAAAAGGTAAAGAGAATATTAATTCAATGAAAAAAATGGAGAAAAAACTAAGGGAGAAATTTCTTCCTATGGATTATGCACAAACCATATACAAAATATTCCATAATTTGAGGCAAAAGAACCATAGCATACAAGAGTATATAGATGAGGTTTATTCTGTATGAGTAGAGCATGATGAAACATAAGACTAGATAGATGTAAGGTATGTAAATGGTTTTAAATTTATTATTCAAAATGAATTAAGAATGCATATAATAATTAGCATGGAGGAGGCTTATCAATTAACTTTGAAGGTAGAAGAAAAACAAAATAGACAGAATTTTAGAAGAACATATCTTGGTCGAAGAAGAGGTGGATCCCATCCATTAAGGGGACAAGGTGGGTTTAATACCACTAGAGGTGGCTTTAATGCTAATAAAGGTGAATCATCACATGGAATAGAAAGGAAAGATGACAATAGGCAAGGGTTTCAATACCAACAAAGAAGAAGAGGGTTTCAAAGAGGATGAGGTTATGGTGGTGCTAGAGGTTGGTTTCTGAATCAACGTAGATCTTATATTTCTTATAAATGTGGAGAAGAAGGGCACATGACATTTGAGTGTCCACATTATCAAGATCAAGAAAGGAGGCAAGAGGATCACCCAAGTGTGAATCTAGTTGAGGCTAAGATAAAAGATCAAAATACAAAATTTGTACTAGTAGATGTTGGATAAAATCTCATGATGATAACAACAATTATCTCTCAAAGGCAGTAACAAGTATAGAATAAAGAAGGTGATGATGCATGGCTATGATCAAACATTTTTTGAACAAGATGTAACTTTGGGTGAAAAGGTATGAAAATTAATTATAAATGGTGGTAGTTGTGAAAATATGGTTTCTAAAGAAATGCTAGAGAAACTAAATTTGCAATGTGAAAAACATCCTAATCCTTATTGGATTTCATAGTTCAATAAAGGGAATGAGATTATAGTAGATAAAAGGTGCTTAATCAAGTTTTCTATAGGAAAAACTTATAATGATGAAATATGAGGTGATGTTATTCTGATGGATGCATGCCATGTGTTGTTGAGGAGGCCATGGTAATTTGATAGGAAAGTAATTCAAAATGGATCAAAGAACATGTACACTTTTTGGAAAGGTGGTACAAAAGTAGTTTTGTTACCTCTAAAAGAGGAAGAAAAGATAGAAAACATGCTCTCTATTAAATAATTTATCTAAGATATGAAGGTGGCATGTTGTTATGTATTAGTAGAAAAAATTAAGACACAAAAATGGTGGAAATACCAATAAAAGTATAAAGAGTGTTGAAAGAATATGCATATGTTATGCATGATAAGTTATCAGATGGTTTACCATCAAAGAGAGATATTCAGTATCACATTAATTTGATTCCATGATCAACTCTACCCAGTCAAGCAACTTATAGGATGAGACCAGTTGAACATTTAGAATTAAATAAATAGGGTACTGAATTGTTAATAAAGAAGTTGATAAGGGAGAGTATGATTCCTTGTGCCGCACCAACATTACTAACTCTAAATAAAATGTGTGTGGATAGTAGAGAAATTAATATAATTACAATAAGTATAGGTTTGCTATACCTTGTTTAGATGATATGATGGATGTGCTTGTAGGAGTAAAATATTTTACCAAGATTGAGTAAAGGAGTGGTTATTATTAGATTCAAATTCATGAAGGAGATGAATGGAAGAATGCATTCAAGACTAAGGATGGCTTATATGTGTGGATGGTGATGCAATCAAGGTTTTGTATTGAGCAATTAAGGTTTTATCTTTACACAACTGAGAATATGTTCCTATCACTAAAATAAATGTACATTAATACCATACTAGGAATTACACATACTTCTTCAAGACTTATCTTTTCAATTCACTCATATGTCACATGTTAGTTCAACACCTTGAAAACCTCTAATGAAATAATAGGTTCTTTTGCTAGTGTGACTATTGGTATTATTTACCTGATACTCCATCCTTCAACTTGTTCAATATCTTCTTAGACCTGTAGATGATTTAATGTCAGTCTTATCTTTCCAAAGCTATCATTATCATCTACTTTCTCTTTCCTACTAATTGTGACTTATAGTCCTCCATGTTGTAATCTTGTCAACCTACACTTAACACATATACGAGCACATTCAAGGTGTTGAGACAATTCAAGTAAATATGAAATCAATACAAGAAGCCAAAATAAACTCTTTATATTATTCTAAAACACTATTAACAATTACAAAATAGTCCTTCAAAGGACTTGAATTCCTTCTTTTGAGGAATTTTTTTTACAATTTCTTCCTTTTCAAATTCTCCCCTCCTCTTGGAGACCACCTCCTCTATGCCATATATTTTTTAACACAATGAATCTTATCCTCCTTCAATGTACGTTCTTGGTTAGTTACCAAAACTAATTATTTTGTGGTTAACCCAACTCATGGATGAAGGCCATATGACTCATACATGACTCTCAACTTGAAAATTTAGACCTTTAGGACTCCCATCACCCTCTATATGACTTTATTGACCCTATTGAACTCACATTATTAACCTAAACACCCCTATACATTTATTTAGCCTTTTTATCCTCTTTACAACATTTGAATTTTCAAATTACTATTTTTTAGGGAAAACCTCCAATTCACTTTCTAATCCATCTCATGGCTTCCTAAGACCTTTAGGACCTTAATTAGACCTCTTATCATGTACTATAACTTTGAGTACCAACATTTTAACTATATTTTACCCCTTATGGACTACAACACACAAATGATGTTTTTTTCACTTGATGCGACTTCATCAGCATGTCCATTTCTTAACACTTAAGGAAATCCAATGTGTCTATGATATGTCAAGATCCTGTTACATGGTGAATTTTTATTAATTCACAACCTGGCTAAAGGTCCTAGAGTCTTAAATTTTCTTTAGCTATGGTGAAATGATATCTTGACAAGAGGTAAGATCATGCTCACTCAAAGATGTACATGTCCTTCTTAACATTCAATGTGTCTTGACTACCTTGGATCTATAAGTTTTTTCCATATGGCCTTATCCTAGGCTCTTTCTTGATCTTTGCTTTATCTTACTACTTTACTTGACCTAGGGGTGCGGATAAGCAAGATGTTTCCAAGTGGCATCATATCATTCAACCATAGATTCTACTACCTTTCAACCTTATACTAGCCATCTTAGGGGCCCAAATAAATGTGATTTCACCATGTGATCATCCCAAGACTTGAGGATGTATGGGTGAGCTCTTTGTTTGGAGTGCTCTAAAGAAGTGGAGGCCTGAGATCTTGACAAGTGGAAACTCCTTTTTTAATATCTGCATGAAATAAATAATTGTTAGTTTTTAAATAAAGTAGCCATTAGAATAGAATTTTAATTAAAAATAACTAAGGTAAAACCTTTAACCAAAGGGTAATGAAGCCATTGAAATATAAATGACTAAGTCTATGGATTTCAAATGACTAAGTTTGTGAGTAATCATAGGGATATGAATATTTATTTGTGGAGATATGAATCTACATCATTAGAGGGAAACATTCCTATAAATATTTAAGTCCTATTTGATTAAGTAATGAAATATAATAACAGATGGTTTAATATTACTCTATGATATTTGGCTCTTCTATTTGTGAGATTGTTTCTTATGAGTTAAATCTCTATGTAGGCTCCTTTAATTCCTATCATCAGATACTCTTATGAATTAGAAACTAAAAATGGAAGTGTATTTTTTTTTTATCATAATTTAGAATTATCTTGGTGATTAACTTCCTATTAATATAAATGGATAAAAAGTTAGGGAAAGTTGTAAAACAACTTATGGCTAGAAGAATGTAAGTAAATTAATGAAATTGACAAAGTTTGAATGAATGAAAGAAGGTTAACTATTAAAAAAATCACTTAGATATTTACAACTATGTGAAATGGAAAGATATTGGAACTCATTAACATATTTGACTGTGATTATGAAAACTAAAACTAAAAGTTTAACTGCTCAGGATCAAGAATGCTAGGAAGGGGACATGATTGATTGACATTTATGTCCTCCAATGTGTAATTTTTTCCTCTATGAAAAACTAGATAAATCAAGATAGTCATTTGAAACTACTTGAAACACACCTACGTGTGTAAAATTGACCTTTGAATGCATGTGAATGGATGGAAAATAACTTATTCAAAATCAAAACCCTAATAGATCTTGTAATATCTGAAAACCTACAAAGAGAAATGAGGGAATCTAATAGGTTGATATGATCCCAATTAGCATTATGATTATTGATCACTATCTATGTATCTAATAATCTAAAGAGGGAAAACAAGTGGCTTACATAGTTCTCTCACTTAGAGTGCTTTGTGTGATTGTGCTCCTTTTGCTACATGTATGCATCTCTAGATGGATTGAATACTGAACAATATTTTTCTTTGACTTCAATAAAATTGGATCTTGACTTGGTTAATAAATTATTCAAATTATTAGAATCATATTCAGAAAATAATAGGGAACATTTTCTTAGTGTGAAATAGTGTAAGTGCGCCAAAATTTTTAAGTGGTTGCCAAGTTATAAAATAGGTGACTTAGATGTGCATTTACAACAATGGGAATTGGGAAAACCTTATGCTACTTATCCTAAAAAAATGAACCAGCCTATAAGAGAGGGTATAAATTTGAAAAGTATTTTTTGCTAATGTGAAGGACATGATCAACCTAGAGGGGTTAAGATCAATGCCACTATTGACCCAAACTAGTCAATCCTATCTTGAAGGGTAACATGTGAATTTTTTTCATCTAAAATGTCTAAGCAAATGCTTAGTTTGGTTTTTATGATTAAGAACATTTATGTAAGTGTAAGATAGTAACTTAAGAATGGATAGGTTTGTACACATACTTAGGATAAAGTCAGGTGGTGAAACAGGTCTAGATTAAGTGTTCAAATCAATTAAAGTGAAAATGAGCAAAAAATGACAATACCAAGTATTCAAGACTGAATTTGAATGACTAAAGAGTTGAATATTCCTAAGTTTTGAAAATCATATTAGCTTCTTGCATAATAATTTACATGAGTAGTCTAGGGTTTGTTTGAGGAGTTAGAGGGCCTTGTGTAATCTAGGTTTGAGTAACTGGTTTGGGGTTTTCACTATGATGGGAATAGGGTGTTTAGGGTTTATAGTTAAGGCCTTATTGTTAAGGTTATTTGTATTTTTCCATCAATCCTTTATTTATCAATCATCATTAACCCCTTTTGGCATTTGCTTTCTTTAGTTGTGGCTTTAGTTAGTGTATTGGTGATGGCCATGAGAGGGAAATCCTTTATCTTGTAGTTTTATGGTTGATAACAAAAACAAGTATTTGGTATGTTGATGTACATCAGTCATTGGGTGAAATGTTGACTCCCACTATAAATATCTATGGTTGCCTAGAGATCTTGCACATGGTTTGTCGCTATGCAGATGCACCTTCATGGTCTCAAGGCATAAACATGTTTATTTTGAAGTAAATGAAATGATCTAAACAGTTAACTAGTTGCTCCAGGAATGACCACAATGGCATAGGAAAAATAGGGAATTCCATTATATATTGTGATGTTGAGCTTGGATTTATCAGAGACAATAGTATTGAGTCCAAGGGGAAAAGACAAGCAAATATCTCCTAACTTAACATGGGCCACAATTATGAATGGTGATGTAGTTTTCAAGGTTTCCAAACGTGAAAAAGGAAGAATCCCTTAGTCAAAATTTGCACCCTTTGAGTTTGATACGATGAGGATGCCATTGTGTCCAAACCTAGCATTTAAATATTAATTCAAAGGGTATACGTCCCACAAAATAACCAATGAGAGTATGTGATTTAAGTCACAGACATGCTTGTTTAAACTCGGGAACATCTAACAAAATATCCAAAAGAAATTAATATTTTAGACACAAAGTTGAGTGTTTACTTTAGCACCATTCTTCCATCTCAAAAGTAAGCTACATCTAACAATGTAAGCTTTTTCAAAGATTTATTTAAATAGCAAAAAAACACTTAAAAATCAAACACTATTTTTTGTGCAACCTTTAAATAGAAAAAAAACACTGAAAAATCAAACACTATTTTTGGTGCAACCAATCAACATGATATTTTTTGCCAAATGACTATTTTTTAAACAAATTTCCAAAATTTAAATTTGCGAATCATTTGAAAAAAAAACTATTTGTCAAATTTTATAGGTTTTCCTATAAAATGTCTATATAGTTGTTAAATTTGCCAATCTTGTGTTCATATCTTGTGTAATCATTTCTCACTTTTATTGGCTGTCGCACATGATTCGTTTATGTTTTCGTGAAGAGGATAATTTTATTTTATTTGTAAATGGATCAAGATACTTTTCTTCCATTTTACATGCAGGGACAAAGTTAAGAGACGTAGAAGGAATGAAAGATGGAGACAGACCGCGATTAGAGGCGGCGACAGGCTGCTTCGCTCCCGCTCTCCAAATAAAAAAAGGCTTACCCTTTGTGAACGGCATGTGATGCCACGTGACCGTCTTAAAATCAAATATTATTCAAATGTGAAATTGCTGACTTTAGAGGGGATATTATTTATTAATATAATTAAAAAAATCCCATGCCATAAATGTGCTCGTTGTGGTCTCACAACATTAGCTGTAATTAATAAGTCTGCAAAATTGTAAGATTCTATATTTTGTCAAATTCTCTTGTTTTTTTAAGATTTTATACTGTCTCACTCTCTAGTTGTTTTGATCTCACATCTTTAGTTTTAATAAGTTTGACAAATTGTAAGATTCTATATTTTGTCTTTTTTATTGTTCTGGTAATTTTCAATTGTAAAATCTGATATTTCTGTTTTCAATTTTTGATTTGTTATTGTAAATTTTTAATAACATTATTATTAGATTTAAATTAATTTAATTAATAAAAAATTTATTTTAATTTTTTAATTTTTTTTATTTGATAAATGATGTATATGGAAAACATAATTTATATTAAAATTTAAGTTATATATTTTAAGATTTTTTATTTAATAAATAATATTAATATTAAAATTTAAATTGTATTTTCATATGTCAAAATATACTAAAGTTTAATTAGCATGTTAAAATGAATTTTAGAACAATTTTTTTAATTACTTATATTTATGCAACTACCTATATTAATGTAATTATATGTATTTATGAGGCTTTTCAGGTATTATATAAGCAAGTTTTTTTTCATCTATTTTGGCAATGTGAAGTATTATGTAAATTATTTTAGAGATTTAATGTAGAAGAGAGTTTTATTATTTTAATTTGCTTTGTAGAAAATTGTGTGTGATTTTTTTATAGAAGCATGATTTTAGAGTGTAGAAGTGTTTAAACAACTTATGTGTTAGTACTATCTCTTCTTCTATATGATTGAAGAATAAATATATTGAATTTTAAAACTTTGTAATAGCGGTTAAAAACTAGGGCACAAATAATCGACATTATTCATTTTAGTGCCAAGCATTAGGAGATACTTGTTCATCAAATTTACGTCAAAATCAAATTTAATCTCTTCCCATTTATATCGTCTAAAACTTGTATCTTAATGGATGGCATGCAAACACACTTTACCATCATCTATACCATTAAACTTCAATCTTTTTAATATGACACTCTCATTTCAATTACAAAGACTCATAATAATTAACAAAACACTCTAATATATATGAAGAATCACTATAACATTAGAAATAATAAATTCTATAGAAAGATTTTTTAATGTATAAATATGTATAAGTAACTTTCAAACTAACTAAGTAATTAAGAAAACACTATAAATTTAAAAAATAAATTATTGTAACATCATAAATGATAAAATAATTTATATATTATAACTAATAAGAAGTTATGTATTAGTTATAACTTGCCTTATATTTGTAATTATAATTACAAATAATATTGTTTAGAGAAATTATAATATTATAAATATTTATATAATTGAGATATTTGATATATAAATCATAATATAAATAAATTATGAAATTTTATATATATCATTAGAACATTAAAATTAAAACAATTTATAAAAAACATTGCAATAAAAGTATTATATAAATAATATTATAACAAAAATAGTTTATACAAAAGATATTGCAATAAAAGTGTTTATATAAATAATGTTATAATGATGTTTGATTGAGCACATTTATTTTAATTATTATGAATTTACTATTTATTAAGAATAAAATTAATATTTTAAAAATAAATTTAGTGTTTAGAGATAAATAATATGTAAGATGTCCTAGAAAATAGGTTTAATATTTTTAGGGATTTTGTTTCTCATTATTATGGAGTTTGTATTTCTCAATCATCTATTTCATTTTATGAAGAGGCCTTTGTAAAATGTCTACAAGTGATCCTTTGTAATATTTTTGAAGGTTAAAAAGTAATTAATTTAGAAGGTTCTAAACGGATTCATAGAGTTATATGGGAAGTTATCTATAAATATAAATAAATGAGAGGTTTTGACCTTCTCGATGTCAAACTCAAAAGTACCACTTTTTGTTTTAAGTAGATCATTTGTTTCCTTAATGAAGAGGAGGTTTATAAGATTTTACTTCACCATTTCATTGTTCAAAGAAATCACTTTGATAGGAAAAAATGGAAAGTCTTGGTACCCAATCACTTATACTCACTCTATTCCATATCAAGATTATAGGGTCCTTTGTGGCTCACAATACCTTAAAAACTTGAAAAGTGATTAAATCTCATTAAATTTGGGATGCATGTGTGACTTCAAAAAAGGGTCTCTTTAACCTCTCACCCCCTTTGGTGGTATCCTATCTTTTCTTATTATTGATCTCATTTGTCATGGTCTCATGGTTAAGAGTATTAAACTTTTCAAATGGATACATGTAATTTCATACTTATTTTTAAACAATCACATGATTGGTTTTCCTGGCCTATCTTATATAAAAATGGTTAGCTTAATTAAACATATTTGCCTTAGTTTTATAAGTTTCAAAAAGCTATCCCCAATGAACACCTCCATAAAATGAGAGTTCAAAAACTTGCTAGATGGTGAAATGACTAAAAGTGGCCTTTTGAGACCCCTTTCCACCAACACAAAACCTAAATCAATTATTAGTTATTTTCTCCTCATCTCATTCTTGTGAATGCCCTATTTTATCACTGTAAATTCAATTCATATATATATAGACACACACATACATTGGGAAAAATGTTTTCCAAGGTATGGAAAGCATTTATTTAACCTAAATAAGCCTTTTTTATTTGGTGCATTTAACACTAGAAGGTCCTTTTATTGGTATCCACCTTGTCCATCTATGTGTGACTAATCCATGATATTTCAAGCATCTTTTTTTATTTTTTCAAGCATGCTCAATCATTTTAGAGGTGGATTCATATCCTTTTATCAATAATTTTGTTTATATTTATCAACCTAAAAAAATGGCATTCTTAAAGGATTTGATTTTAAACTTTTTTTCTATTTATTGAAATTATATATATATATATATATATATATATATATATATATATATATATATATATATATATATATGATTATTTTCGTATTATTTATAAAGTGCATGTGATATTTAATGTACTACATAAAATTCAAGTTTTAGCGAAGACTGTTTGGTAGGAAGTGGAGCACCCTAGACCTTATTAGATCAGTAGGGGAGTGGTACATGTGTAGTCAACTAAATCCCTCATGATATTCCTCATTGACAGTCACCTTATCAGGCTCATGACTTTGGAACTTGTGGTAGGTGATGTTAATGAATCATGACCATTGGGAGAGTAATCCCTATGCACTCAACTAGTTCCATCATGATTCTCCTTATCAATGATTACCTTCTCAGAGTTGTGGATTTGGAGCTTGTGGTAGGTGATGTTAATGGAGTAGGTGCCAAAATATTTTGATGTGTTTGTTATATCCATTACCTCTATACAACTAATATGTTGGTAGGTATAGGTTCCCCTCAAAATTATGGAAAGTTTTCTTGTCTAACCTTAGCCATTTTCCTTCCTACACATGAGCCAATGAATGATGTAATTAAAGACAAAAATAATGAAAAATGAGAGATAATACTTGATATGTCATATACCTTGATGGTAATGGCTAGAGCCAAAGTGGTAATATAGAAAATAATTAACTTTCACCAACATCTTCAATTATTCTAATTGCTTAATTCTTGTGACTCATTATCTTGATATTACTTAATATTTATATTATATTTTTTAAAAATATTTGTTCAATTTTTTTTTGAAAAAAATGTTAAATTTAACCTTTTTCAACATTATAAAAGTTAAATTAATATCCATTTATTTATTTTAAGAATCAGATAGGATACATTGAAACTAGTTACCATACGTAACATTCGTTATTTTATAAAATTATCAATACTTAATCTATGTTATTAATATAACATATTTTTTATTTAAAAAATATAAGTTTAATTTGTTAAATACACACAAAATATTGGGAACGATAAGTCAGAATAAATTATTTTATTATCACCAAATTTATAAGAATGATATAAATGTCTTTGGGAATTCTTTGGAATTTTTTTGTTTGAATAGAAAATAAATTTTTTTTATTATAAAAAAAAATGAATATTACAAAAGTCTTAGTTTTAATAGTCTATTAGATATTTAAAATTTTATTTTATTATGTTCAAGTTGATAAAAATAATATAAAATTTTATTTATTTGAAAAATAAATATTTTTGATTGATAAAATATAGATATTTTAATTATATAGTAGTATATTTATAATAAATTCTAATAAATATTTATGAAATAAATGATCACTTTAAATTTTATAATCTATTTGATCATTAGAAAGTAATTTTTATTTTTATTAAGAAATCGTAGAAGTATAAAAAATGTGTTATTAAATTTTTATTTAAGAAATATTTTTCTAACCCGATGTTATAATATAAATATACTAAGATTATTTAACACTAATTAGTGAAAAATTTACAAAGAAAGTGATGAAATCATTATGAAACATTTTAATAAGTGAAATTATGTATAAAAACTATGATAGATACCTCCAAATTAACCCATCTTTACTTTTTTCAATTACTTTTTTTATGCCTAATTGAATTATGCTTCAAATATAATTATATATGTATGTGTGTATATATATATATATATATATATATATATATATATATATATATATATATATATTGATTTTCGCAATATAAATAATGATATATTTATTAACATATGTTTTTATTTTTTAATTATTTTTAAAAATAATAAATTTATTAATTATTAATTTATATTATAATTCAAATTTATTTAATTAAATTTTAATTTATTTAAATATAATTTAATTTATTATTACATGAGTCTTCATAAATTATAAATTTCTAATCAAAATTGATATTATTTATTATTTATATATTAATAAAATAATTTTTTTTTTCTCTTTCCAACATAATTGTTGTGGAGATGAAAGCATGCTCACACTATATCTTTCCCTTTTATTTGTTGCTTTTTTTAATATTTTATTTTTAACAATTTTATTAAGAGATTGAATTTATTTTTGAAATTCAAAAATTATATTTATATTAATTTTTATTTAAAAAAATAAAAAAAATCATCAAAGTATTCCGATGTGTTCTTTGCACTTTTTAATGAACTTAATGCTTAGTAAATTATTTTGTCCAATATTAAGCACTTATATGATTTACTATTTCTCTTAAAAGAATATAAATTTTTGAAAAGAGTTTGCATATATTTATTTATTGATATGAATTTTTAAGTAGAATAAATGTTACAATTTTATAAATAAGATGATTTTAATTATTTATGAGGTGAAATTGTCTATTAGATTATAAATTATATCGATTATTTCGATTCTTTTCAATGGTGTAACATAATGTTAAATATAGAAAAAAAATCAAAAAGATTTCAAATATGATTGTGATAATTAAAATATTTCTTTATTAAGTATAATGTAATGTCTTTCAAATAATCTTATTATTTTTAATCAAGTGGGAAGACCTTTTTTCATTGATGTTGGGGAATTTTAAATGAGCGAAGGTTACGTTTCAAAATGTAGTTGAAAAATGTTTAGGGGTTTGGTAGAGTAGTAAGTTGGGATTTCTATTTTAAAGTAATTAAGGTTCAAATCTTATGAATATATTTTCTGTCAATGTACACAATAAGATGTATAAATAGATAAGTATATTTTGAATGAGAATTTTAGAATGCACAATCTGATATGTATATTTTGGAAAAAAGTGAGCTTACACAGATTTTATCATAGTTGAGCATTGTGATGCTTTCAATGGATGACAAGCAAGTTTTAAAATGAGACGACAATTATGTTCACCTAACCCTCATTTCATATTTTTTCACTTCAATCTATATACAATAATACATGTACCTTGCAAAACACACCTTTTTCTCTAAGCTCGTTAAACACCATATAATTATCATGCCCTTAAATGATAGAAACCATTATTAAAATAAATTAAAAAATATAAATTATATAAATAAAAATCTTCAAAAAATATTAAAAAATCATAAATGTAAAGTTTAAAATATTATTTTCAAAAAATAATAGATACTCTCATAATCTCTAAAATTCTTATAAATACACATTAATTTCTCTATAAATAATTATTAAATTTTATTAATGTTTTTTTTTTAAAAATTGCCCAGTGGTGTCCCCGCGACCCAGCCTAGCGACTCGACCGATCTTGCCTTGGGCTTACTTTGTTTCCAAGATTTGGGGTACAGACGAGGTGAGCTGATGCGAGACTAATCCATTGGAGTGAACTACCCAACCTGCAAGCGCAGCCACCAATTTAAGTCCGAGAATAGAGTCAACCTTGGGACCTATATGAGATGAACTCAAAGCCCTTAACCGACCCTGCTACCCATACAAGGTTAAATTTTATTAATATTATATTAAAATTTATTAATATTAAATAAATTACAATAAATATATATTTATATACCATTAAATTTATATTAGAACTTTATTGAAATGCCAAATACACACCAAACAACGAAAACTTAAATAAGTTTTGATTTTGATGATTTGGATGCCAAGATGGTAAAGCTAAATAATGTAATCTATGTTTCATAATCTCCTATATCTACAACTGGTCGATAGATAGAAATGTTGGACACATAGACACAATGGAGCAGCAGATGTTGCTAGCAGTGATTATTACTTGCAGTCTATCTCTGGCAGTTTTAGTGGTATTGGGAAGAAGAATAATATGGAAGAGTAATAACCAGAAACTAAAACTACCACCTGGATCCACTGGATGGCCCTTTATCGGCGAGACAATCAGTTTCTTCAAAGCTATCAATTCCTCCCAACACCAACACCGTCGAAAGTTCATTGATGAACACGAGCGCATGTAATACTCTTACTAATATTTACAATTTCGTTTAATGAAAAATAGTTATATAGATTAATCAAACAGTTGATCTGATCTGATTTTACAGGGGTCTGTTTAGCTTTCTTGCTTAGGTAAAAGTCGAGATCTAATTAGAGAAATTGAAATGCAGGTATGGGCCGATTTTCAGATGTAGTTTGTTTGGAGTAGCACGGACAATTGTGTCGGTGGATCCAGAGTTCAATAAATACGTCCTGCAAAATGAGGGAAGGCTCTTTCAAGCCAAATATCCTCGCTCTACATTAAGGATTATAGGCAAATATGGTTTGCTGGATGTTCACGGAGAGCTTCAAAGAAAGCTTCATGGAACTGCTGTGAGTTTGTTGAAGCACGAGAAGCTTTTCGCTGACTTTATGGACGACATACAACACATATTCCTCGCTGGCATGCAGAAATGGGAGCAACAGAGAGACATCCCTCTTCAGCACAAGTGCCATCAGGTAAGCCAACATACAAATGCTTATAATGTTTATGACACTATACTTTTTCTAAATACCTAATTTGTTTTCATTGGATTTTTTTCTGTTTTTCAGCTTGTTCTTAATTTGATGGGCAAAAAATTACTGGACTTACCCCCTGCTGAGGAGATGGAAGAAGTATATAAGGCTTTTGACCAATACGTGGCAGCTGCCCTCTGTTTGCCCCTTAATATTCCTGGAACTACTTTTGCAAGAGGAATTAAGGTGCCTGGTCCAGTTCAGTGACCGCAATTTAAGTTTTATTTTACTGAATATTTTCAGTGTGAGAAATCATTCTTGTTTGCACTGCAGGCAAGAGAAACTCTGATAAAGATGATTTACAAGTGTATGGAGGAGAGAAGGCAGCATCCAGCAGTTGGCCATAATGATCTTTTGACCAAGCTTCTCAAAGAAGGAACCTTTTCTGATGAGATAATTGCAGATCTGATACTGTTTTTGCTCTTTGCGGGTTTTGAGACATCATCGACAACCATGGCATTTGCTGTGAAGTTTCTCACTGAGAATCCGAAAGCATTGGAGGAGCTCAGGGTGAGTGCATAGCAAACTCGTTTTCTTACATCAAATTACAGCCTATCTAAGACAGTATGAATAATAGTAACGATAAAGATGTGGCGCAGGATGAACATGATGCTATCTTAAAGGCAAAAGCCAAAGACAATCAAACGCTGAAATGGGATGACTATGCATCAATGAAATTCACTCAGTGCGTAAGTACACCATAAACCCAGCTTCTTTTAACACATTTTTATAACATTATTGTTGAGATAAGAAGTTTTACCGTGTCAAACTTTTGTGACAGTTTCGTTCATAAACTTTTATAATATTATTATTATAGACTGTGGAAGAGTTATATCTCTCATAGATTGTAGAAGTGCTATATCATAAATTGTAAAAGTGTTATATCTCTCAAACTTATCGTTGTTAACGGTCCTCCCGTTCTGTTGTTGTCAATCTGATTTCATTACAAATATATATTTTGAATTTTTTTATAATATAGATAATAATAAAAAATAATTTTTGTAAACTAGTCACAAGGGGTTCATTTCTGTTGAACTAGCTGCCCAAGATGCAACACAACTCCAATAGGCAGCAAAAGTAGTAAATGATTATTCAAGGTGGTCATTTTGAATGACTGAAAATCGTATAAATAAAACTCTGCAAAATTTAACAAACTAATTAAATATTTCATGGAAGCTTTCAATTATATGAAAATTATATATAATTTAATTGTTTTAACAAGTGCTTCTTACAAGTATTCATACCTATTGCCATGCTTGATCATCCAACTACATGTTTGTGATCTTGATAGTTTATAACTCTCAAAAGTTGGTTCCAGATTCCACTGAAGTTCTTTGATTGCAATCATAACCATAGTGAGTTCTTCCTAGTTTCAATGCATAACCATGGTTATTGCACCATCAATTCCATGTATTTTTATAGTTGTTTCTAGATTAATTTCATATATTTTCAAAGGGATTTCTCATTTAATACTTTCTATAACCATAATGATTGTTCCTTTGATACATTACATAAATATAATGATTTTTTTACTCACACTCCGTGATTGTTTCCTCCAATGATGATGTGAGTCTTTGAATGTCACAACCTTTACTCTATTTTTATGCTACTTTCACCTTTTCAACATTTTCTTCCATTAAATGTATCTCTTCAAACTTTTCATCTATTATTTTATCTCTTAAATAAAAAAAAATGTTCTTTTCAACATGTTCTTTTCTTATACAATCATCTTGTTCTTTTGAATATGTATTATAATCTTCTTCGCAATCTCCATATTCATCCTCATGATCTATCTTCTAAATCTGTGTCCTCTAAAACATACCCATATAAATATAGATATAGATACATAAAGATTAAATATAAGAAGATGAAGATATAGATATATACCTTCAACTCACTTTTCCATCACTATCGACTCTCGAAACTCTGTCCAAATTCTTTTGGAGGCAAAACAATGCTATCCTGCCAGTCTGAATCTAAAGCAAGCTATGGATGATTCCGTATACAAATTGAATTTGCACAGTCGGTTGGATCGCACTCAACATCCTGTTCTCTATATTCCCTTATTTGTTTTATCTGCACTATCCCTTATTTTTTAAATTGAATTTGGTTTAAGCTTCTAGGTGTTGGCTGATACTTGAATTTGATTTAAGTTTCTCACATTAATCGATATAACATTAGAGTGTGTTCTTCCCATTCAATTTTTTTTTATAAATAACTTTATAACGTAATATTATATCAATATAATAAAAAAAAATTCAATCATAAATATCTATGAAAATTTATGCCTTTGCCACTATACTAATTTTCACTAATTCTCATTTCGTATTTCCATGGCAGGTGATAAAGGAAACACTTCGTATGGTTAGTGCTGCCCCATGTGTTTTCAGAGAACCCAAACAAGAAATTAAATTCAAAGGTTCAAAGGAGAACTTTTTTCTAGTTTCTAAATTGACATCATTCTCTTATTTTATTATAAGGAATGAGTAAATTATACAAATTACAATAATTTTATCATATTACAATGCAGATTTTGTTATTCCAAAAGGGTGGACAGTGTTTGTGTTCTTGAGTGGCCAACATTTGGATGAGAAGTACCATTTTCAAGCTCACAAGTTCGATCCATGGCGTTGGCAAAATGAGGGTCGAGTATGTTATGAATTTTTTTTGTTAATTTATATTAAACAAAGTTTATATATATATATATATATATATATATATATATATATATATATATATAATTAATTAATTAATTAATTAATTAATTAATTAATTGTTGTTTATCTTTAATTAATCGCAGGGGCTTTCTGAAAACCCATGGTATATGCCATTCGGAAAAGGTGCTAGGCTTTGTCCAGGGTATCATTTGGCGCAATTTGAAATTTCTCTCTTCCTTCATAACTTTGTCACTAAGTTCAGGTCAAATTTCTATACTTTTCAACTTTGTTTTCTATGTTTACTTTTGTCATTCTCAGAATCTATTTTAAAGTCGTGGCTTACTAATTATTTTGGTCTTAAATGCACATTACTACAATGAATAGATGGGAGCCAACAGAAGTTGATCGTGCCACATATTTCCCTCTCCCTGTTATGGCGAAAGGCTTTCCAATCCGTCTCCATTCTCGATCATTAGAATGATGAAAGGTAGAAAATAATTAGTAGAACATAAATGACTATTTTAGAGGCTTTTAGAACATATTTGATGTGGAGGGAAGCTTCATTACATAACTAAAGTTTTGTAAACTTTAATATTGTGAGCCAATCTTGCTTATTTGCATATCTATAAATCTTCAAACGCTATTATTAACTTTGTTTATTTTTAAATAAGATTCATATCCATTAATATTTACATATTAATTGGATATTAATTATGAAACAAATGTTCACTTTATTGTAATACAATCGATAACAGCTATCTCTTTTACATAGATTGATTCCTTTTTTGAGATTCGTTTTATTATGCAATGAAATTTTTTTTGGGACCCTATATTAATCTTATTAATTCTTAATTATAAATATATTATCCTCAAATTAAAATTTTAATTTATGTTAATATATTAGCTATAAATTTTCAATTTATTTATTATGATTAAATCATAATAATAATTAATATTTCTATATTAAAAATATATAAGTATAAATAATTTATTAAATTTTAATAAATATATTTAGTAGTTCTTTTATCATCACTTACAATAATTGACATTTCATATGAAATTTTACATCGTATCCTTTTCAACACCACTTTTAACAATTATATTTACACTATTATTTTTAAATGAGTTATCGAAAAATTGACAACCTTCTATTAAAAAAATTAAAAATTAAAATAATAATATTTATTTTAAATTTAATTTATTAACAATATTATTAATTTCAAATTTATATGTATCTATATATATAGATATTGAGATATAATGTAAATGTAATCTCATGTTTTTAAAAATACCATGGCACATATATTATGTTAAAATGTTTCGTATTAAAAAATAATATATTATAGAACAAAATAATTAATAGTTTTAATATAGATTGTGCTACACAAATACCGTGTTACATGTATGTGGCACTAACGTCAGCAATGTTGGTTTAAATTTAAGTTCTGATTTATTTTATTGTCACTTGCTACTGCTACAATGTTATAGTGAATTATCTCTAATTAAGTATATAAAAAAATATTACATATTATTTAATTAATTGTTCAATTTAACATGTATAAATAGGGGAAATAAGGATCTTATATTGTTTTATGTGTTTATGAATTTTTCTTAACAAATTGAACTTTAAAACATGGATGTTGAATTCTGGTACTTGTCACAATGAAAAATGAAATTGAATCGAGATGGTTAATACCTTGACCATCTAAATCTTTATGGTAGGTTGGTACGAATTTTCAAACATTCTTGGGTAGTTAAAGTTAGTCATCAAATGATTTATTCTATATGTCCACATGCTCTTATTCCTCTACTCCTTACCCTAATTTTGCACACTGCGACTCTTATCTTCTTATAATTAGTTAATTATACTCCACCAAAAAGTGTCAAGGAAAACAAGTTTGGGCTTTATAGTAGAAAAATCCATTGATTTATTAGAGTCCTATGAGTAGACAAAACAAGTAAATAAATATTTAATATAAAAATAAAAAAAATCAAAATGTGTATCAAATATTTTCCATTATAAATTACTATTCAGGAAATATAAAATTTTATTAAAGAAATTAGCTTTAATTTATTTGTAAAGGCTTTTTTATCTCTTTTATATAGGTCTAAGCATTTAGTTTGTTTATTTAAATATGAGTTACCTTTATTTCCACTATTTACGTTTTTTTGTAAGAAAATTAAAGACACAAAGGCATCAACATATATTGAACACATGTTACTATGTTCATCATTTTCATCTGTTCTTTAATAAACTTTTCTTAACCTCTTACTTGAGTAATTTTTGAGCTTCAACTTTGCCTCTCATTACCTCATCATTTAATGATGCTTGCATGAAAAATACCAACCCTTTATAGCCTAGAAGATCCCATAGGTTATGAAACCAAACCTTGTTAATTACATTTAACAAGAATAACATTGACTAGTAGTGCCATCAGCTAGATGTAATATCCACTCTCTTATTCACATGTATTAGTTCTCTGGTCTCCATCTCTAAATATCCATTATGAGGACACTAAACATTTCTAGATACAAGATCTCAAGAACAAAAATAATGCTTGCAAAAACATCTTCAACAAAAAGTTAATATAACACATAAACTAAATCCCTAAAGTTAGTATTTCCTTTTTTTAGCTTTTTCAACCGAACCATGGGAAGTCAAATGGGGAAAAAAACAATTCTTTCCATACAAAATTTAATAAAATTAATCTAAAGGCTTTTTTCCTTCTATTTAATTTAATTTTTATTTTATTCAATTATTTTTCTCCTCTCTTTCCATTCTCATTGGTGTTATATACCTAACAAACAGGTATGGTTTAGGTAATCTTACATCTTCAAGCCCTGTTACCTTCCCAACTCACATGCAAATATAATATTAACACTATTTTGAAGAATGGACCCAATTTTTTTCTCAATCAGAGAAATACCCTCATGTCATACGTAGTGTTGAATCCATTACTTGAACCACTTTCTTGGTCCCTAAAAAGGTATGGAAGCAATATTTGATAGAGTCAACTCTTCCATAAGTATTCAACAGACATGTCACAACCAACACACTTTATATGGCATTACCATGACCAGTAACACATTATATACCTATATTTTAACATTTTATCATATTGAGTTTCATCACCTCTTACATGAAGATGAGTTTATAGTTTATACCTACATAATAAAAAAACCAAAGACGTAAAAAGAAAAATTGAATAATATTAGCTTGAGTAGGTAGTTAACCATGTTAAATAAACTTTTAATATGCCATCCCTTGAGTAAACACCTACATAACAGTTCATCATAGGGTATAATTATCCTCCCCCACCTACATCTAAGTATATTACAAAATACCATCATAACACATGAGACATGCCCTCAAAATAAATCTACCCCTTTATAAGCTAACAACATTGTAGAGGCTATCATCACCACTTGTGTTTCGCACATACTTGGGGATAATCATGCATTATTCCTTCCCTTGATCTTATAGGTCAAGGGATCATTAATCAAACTACCTATTTTATAACACCCACTCAACATTTCCCTCCAAATCAATCCAATCCTTCCCATAATCAATTTTTTCTATTCTTTAGTTGAGGATATTTCTCTAGCCATGTTAACCTTGAATATTATTTAACAACCATACTACCTAACAATTAATACAATATTCTTAGCATACTTATTTTAAATCTACTCACTATGATAATTATATTTACACATATTCATGATTATATATATAATTCCTACTTGTTTGAAGGTCAACCTTGACATGTAGACCCTATATCCCACTAGTTTAGATCTATTTCATCTTCATAGAGGCTACTAAAATACCCATTTTATAAATAATCTCATGGGCGTAAGTCATATTTAGTACCTTAAGAAGCCCTTTGATCCCATTATCTATATTGTCACGTTACCAAAGTATTTTCATACAATTCCCATGTACAAAGTATATGGTAATCCCAATGTCAACATAAAATTCTATGACACATCCATGAGGGGGACCCTTCCTTGGGATGTTAGTGTCTTTAATATTTTACCAAACACCTTTTAAGCAATTGCTATTTATTTATATAATCATCTCCATGAAGTGTCTATCCATTCCTTTAAACAATTTATAGCAAAGTTTGTAACAATATATTACAAGAATAAATTACTTTGTGTAGTAAAAAAAAAATTACACATTAGACAAGATCCCAAGGAGCCTATATCTCACATCATTATAAGGTGGCACTAGATGTTTTATTCCTCTCCTTGAATTTATATAAATATACAACAATTTTATGATTTCTTCTTTCACGCCCTCAACAAGGAGACTAGTAAATGTGTTTCAAAGTTTCCTAATAAATCGTATGAGATACTAAGGGTATTTCTTCCAGAATCAATCAATCACCCACAAATAGTGGTCAAAATACCTATGGGCTTAATGTAAAACTTATTTCTCCAAATTCGAGCAATGTGAACTAAAAAAATATTAAGCAAATCCTTAAATCTCTACACATGAATTCAACCTAAACCACATTAAAAAATACACACATAATGGTAATGGTGGGAAGATTAATATGAATACCAATCCCATCGTCAATGTTTTTTATTTCACTTAGCACATGGGCCAATATCAAGATTAACTTCAAGCCTCCTATTGGAATAAGTTAACAAAAGCAATACATGAGTCCTAAATACTATGAAGATAGTAAGTAGTAGAGTATTTCAAAGAGTTGATGGTTAGGAAAAAACATCTATAAGGAATATTATAAATATCATAAGATACTCCCAAAGGATCAATGGAAATTATTTGCTGAATTGTTTCTAAGATCAAGAATATAAATTCCTCCCAAGATTAGGTTGGGGATAATTGCTCCTGAAAACACCAATTTGGGATTCTAAGGAAACCCTCTGCTTGATCGTAATCAAGTGGAATTTTGACCAATCTATATCCTACTCTATATAATCAAACTACCAATCTACCACCACATCCTTGCGATCTTCTCCTGAGGCATTAACTTTAAATATTTCTAAAGTGGTTCCTTTTGTTGGAAAAAAAGGAAGACAAACTATAGGATTTGTGGAGCTAAATCAAGAAGATGAAGTTCATTTTACCACTCACACTAAAGAATATCATATAAAACCTGTTTCATATTATTTTACAACAAATGATGATTCTCAAAGGACCACTGGACTAATTGGAGACTGAGAGTTGTCATGGGTCAAACAAAAACCTTTTCACATATATCATTCATAGATTTATTTAAAATTTATCCCATCCACCTTGTGGCTCTTCTTCAGGCCTTGGATTTCTATCACCTTACTATTACTACTCCAGAATCCCAAATCAATTACATCATGTAAAAGGCTATAGTGATACCAATTAATTCTTTGATCGAAGGTAGTATCCTTCTGATACTAAGATGTTCTAAAGAGGACATATGACTTTTCGCCTTCAAGTTTGGGTTTCTAAAAATATTGTTAAGAGATCCATGATTGATGATATGTCTATAACCAGGATATTCCACTTCTCTTTTATCCAAGAATTGTTTTATAATGAAACTTATTATTTATAAACTCATTATACTCTCGTAGGCTATCATTGTCTCAAATCTAAATTTAAAAAAAATGTCTTACCTATCACTTTGGTTGCACTGATTGTTTATGGTTTCAAAATATAAGCGTTTTAACTTTTTTTAGATTTATTGGTCTAAAATTTTGAATATTCAGATTTATAATATATGTTTTAAAATACATAGATTTCAATGTTAAAAATAAGATAGATATTAAATAATTACACTTAGTATTTATATAAAATACCAACAATATAGGGTATTTATCTTATTTTTGTTTTATTTTAGTCTATGTTTATGTACAATCATCATAAATAAATATAAATGGATTAATGGTCACTCAGTTCAGGGGAGTGACTATAATGAAACCTAAAAATTATCAAAACAAGAAAATATTAATAGGAAAAGTTTTTGAAAAATAACTTATATTGATTTATATTAAATAACCCAAAATAATTACAAGACTATGCATAAATAAGCTTCAACTAAGAGTTAGATTTGACATGCAAAAATTCAAAAAAAACTTCTAATTTTAGCAGCTGATATTTTAAGTACATTTTACATGCAAGCACGTTCAACTCTTAAAATCTCCCAAAATACTCTAAACATTAAATTTAGCCTACAGGGTGAATTTAAACTAAATTTCATGTTTGGTCATAAAAATATGTAATTTCTAAAAACAAAAAATATTAAAAACATCGTTAAACTACAATTTCAAACCTTCAGATGGTCTCGTTTGGTCTCTAATTTTTTTTGAAAAATGACTCTTAGGGAAAAGAGCGGTTTAGGGTAGCAAAAAACTTTTTGAGATGGTCATTTTTGCATATGGAAGAGCTAAAACAGAGCTAGGAATCAAAATTTATGGCCTTCAAAATTTTGGCCTATTTTTTCTAGATCATTCTCCTCTAGGTAAAAACAACTCAATTCCTGTGAGTTGCCCTGATTGTACTGTTTTCAATTTTATTTATCAATCTTGTTTAGCTTCCATTTTGTAATCCAAGTGTTTTATTTTCTCTACAATCCTTCACACTAGACTAAATAGTTGTTATAATTCTCTTGCCTTGTGATCACTATCTTCATATCCAAAACTTGCACTATCTTATCATTTTTCTTCTTCAAAACCTGTTGCTACCAATTTAATTCTTCATCTTCATCACCTTTCCCATACTTTTCATGAAATTAATATAAATTTGAAACATTAAGTACTAGAGATATATCAAAATTCTTTGATAAACTCACCTCATAAGCATTGTCATTGATTTTCTTCACAATTATGCATAAACCAATTTTCTTGTACTTTAACTTGTTATACATGCCTTTTAAAAATCTTTTTTTCCTCAATTAAACCATTTCTAACTCTCTTTATTCAAATACCTTGGATCTTATTTTGACATCTACTGATGCTTTATATTTCTCATTACTTTCCTACAACTTTCTTCTTATTATTCCTTACAAGTTTTGCATATGCTCTGCAAATGCTTTTGCATCATCACTAATTCAATTTGAAATTGATAATTATACCAAATATAAAATACCCATATGATTTATCCCATAAAAAATTTGAAATGATGATTTTTCTATTGATATATTCACTGAACTTTTATATGTAAACTCAGCTTATGGTAAAGCCAAGTCCCATTGCTTGGGCTTATCTCCTTCTATGCATCTCAACAAATTTCTCAAACTCTTATTCATAGCTTATAACTATCTATATGTTTGTGGATGATATGCACTACTAAATTATAGCTTAGTACCTATATTATTCCACAAAATTGTCTAAAAATGACTTAAATTTTTTGTCTCCTTATCTAAAGTAATAGTTTTTATAATGCCATGCAATCTCACAATACCCAAAAAAATAATTTTGTAACTCTAGTGGCATCATTGGTTTTCTTACATACAATGAAATAAAATATTTTATAAAAAAATTTCACAACAAAAATTGAATCATTACCTCTCTATGTGTTTGGTAATCCTAACACAAAATCCATACTCAAATCTATCCATGGTACTCTTAAAACTGGTAATATCATGTATAGTCTAGTATTTTGTGCATGTCCTTTAGCCACCTAACATATCCTACACCTAGAAACATACCTTGTTACATCTCTCTTCATCTTTGGCTAAAAATAATTTTCTTTCACCAAATCTATTATCTTCATCTTACCAAAATGTATAGCAAAACCTCCACTATGTAATTATCTTATTATATTATCTCGTAGATATCCAATTAGAATGCATGATTTTTTCCCTTTGAAGAGATAACCTTATTATATAAGATACTCACCATGATTAGTGTCTATCCCACATATTAATAGATTTTTACACTGCTCAACCACCTTGCCAAAATTTAGATCAGTATCATATAATTATTTGATAGCTTTAAATCCAATTACTTCACTCACCATGGCAGTTAATAATGTTATTATCCTAATCAGTGCATCATCTACCTGATTCTATTTTCTTGTTTTATATTTCAATATAAAAATATACCCCTGCAAGAAAGATTCCCACTTTGCATGCCTACTATTCATTTTTTGTGTATATTCAAATACTTCAAAGCCTCATGATTTATAAATAGGATAAACTCCTTAGGCATCAGGTAATGCTTTCAATGTCTTAATTCTTGTATAATTGCATAGAGTTCAACATCAAAGGTAGAATACTTTGTTATTATCTCATTTAATTTCTCATTAAAATATGCTATTATCTTTCCTTTTTGACTTAAAATGGTACCAATTCCCACAAACGAAGCATCACAATCAACCTAAAACACTTTGTTAAAATCCAATAATACTTAAATTAGTTTTTCTATAATCTTCTTTAAAAATTCAATGCTTGTTGTGGCTACTCTAGTCCATACAAATTCCTTCCCACTCATGCAATATGTTATTGGTGCCACAATACTACTAAAATTTTTAATAATTTTTTGGTAAAAAATTGTTAAACCATGGAAACTTCTTACCTCTATAATGCTTTTTGGAATAGGCCAATCACCGATTGCTTTTATCTTTTCTTCATCCATTCTTACATCATTTGCTAAAACTACAAATCCCAAAAATACCAAATTGTTCGGTATAAACCTGCTCTTCTTCAAATTTGCATTCAACTTCTCATTTATTAAAAAATCCAATACCATTCTCAAATGTTTTAAGTGTCCTTATTTAGTCTTACTATATAACAAAACAAACCACAAACTTACCAATATATTGTCGTAACATTGTATTCATCATCCTCATACATGCGTTATGTGCATTAGATAATCTGAAAGGCATCACCATCCACTCATATAATCCATTCCTAATCTTGAATATAGTTTTCCACTCATCTCTGTCATGAATTCAAATTTGTTAATAACCACTCCTTGGATCAATCTTGGTAAAATATTTTACTCATGTAAGCATATTTATCATATCATCTAAATTAGGTATAAGTAATATATAATTGATTGTAATTTTATTAATTATTCTACTATTCACACACATTCTCCATGCTCCATCTTTCTTTGGAGTTAGAAATGCTGGTGTTGCACATGGACTCATACTCTCTCTTATCAACTTCTTTCTTTTCAATTCAGTACTTATTTATTTAATTTTGTATGTTCTACTAGACTCATCCTATATTCTACTTGATTGGGTAGCGCTTATCCTAGAATCAAATCAATGTAATGTTGAATATCTCTATTTGGTGGTAAACCATCATTTAACTCATTAGGCATAACATATGCATATTTTTTCAATACTATTACTTCTTCTACTGGTATTTGTACAATCTGTGTTTTTATTATTTGTTACTAAAACATAATAACAACTTACCACTCTCATATATTGGATAAATTTTTTAGTAGAGAGCATGTTTTCTACTTTCTCTTCTTTAAGAGGTAACAAAACTACATTTGTACCACCTTTTTAGAAAGTGTATGTGTTCTTTGCTCCATCATGAATTACTTTCAAATTGCCTTAGTCTCCCTAGTAACACATGGTATGCATCCATCGAAATAAAATCATATCATATTTCATCATTATAAGTTTTTTTTATAGAAAAAATGATTAAGCACCTTTTATCTACTATAACCTCATTTCCTTTCTTAAACCAAGAAATATGATAAGGATTAGGATGCTTTTCACATTGCAAATGTAGTTTTTCTATCATTTTTTTAGAAAACATATTTTCACAACTACCACCATCTATAATTACTTTGCATACCTTTCCACTCAAAGTACATCTTTTTCAAAATATGTTTGATCACAACCATACATCACCACCTTATTTATTCTACACTTTTTCTCTCCTTGGAATGATCATTGTTTTCTCAAAAAGAGATTCTCTCCAACATATCTCAACTAGATTCACTCTTGGGATATCCTCTTGCCTCTTTTCCTGATCTTGATAATATAGATATTCAAATGCCTTGTGCCTTTCTTCTCCACATCTATAACAGACATAAGATATATGCTTATATAAAAATTGATTAAGCACCTTTTATCTATTGTAACCTTATTCCCTTTCTTAAACCATGAAATCCAATAAGGATTAGGAGGCTTTTTACATTGCAAATGTAGTTTCTCTATCATTTCTTTAGAAACCATATTTTCACAACTACCACCATCTATAATTAATTTGCATACCTTTCCACCCAAAGTACATCTTGTTATAAAAATGTTTGATCACAACCATACATCACCACCTTATTTTTTCTACACTTTTTTCTCCTTGGAATAATCATTGTTCTTCTCAAAAAGAGATTCTCTCCAACGTCTACTAATGTAATTTTAGTATTTTGATTTTCTTTCTCAATCTCAACTAGATTCACTCTTGGGCTATCCTCTTGCCTCTTTTCCTGATCTTGATAATGTAGATATTCAAATACCTTATGCCTTTATTCTCTACACCTATAACAAACATAAGATCTATGCTTATATACAAATTGATTAAGCACCTTTTATCTATTGTAACCTTATTCCATTTCTTAAACCATGAAATCCAATAAGGATTAGGATTCTTTTCACATTTCAAGTGTATTTTATCCATCATTTTTTTAGAAACCATATTTTCACAACTACCACCATTTATAACTACTTTGCATACCTTTCCACCCAAAATACATCTTGTTCAAAAAATGTTTGATCACAACCATACATCACCACCTTATTTATTATACACTTTTTATCTACTTAGAAAGATCATTGTTCTTTTCAAAAAGATATTCTCTCCAACATCTACTAGTGTAATTTTAGTATTTTGCTCTTTTGTCTCAATCTCAACTAGATTCACTCTTGGGCTATCCTTTTACCTCTTTTCTTGATCTTGATAATGCAAATATTCAAATGACTTGTGTCTCTATTCTCCAAGCCTAAAATAAAGATAAGATCTATTATTATTTTGGAAATATCCTCTAACACCACCATAACTTCATCCTCTCTATAACCCTCTTCTTTGATGGTATTGTAGCCCTTGCCTATTCTCATCTTGGCTTTCTACACCATGTGATGATTCACCTCTATTAGTATTAGACCCACCTTTAGTGGTATTAAACCCACCTCATCCCATTATTAGATTGGGTCTTCCTCTTCTTGGACCAGGAGACATTCTTTTAAAATTTTGTCTATTTTGTTTTTCTTCTGCCTTCAATGCTAATTGATAAGCCTCCTACATGCTAAATATTCTATGCATGCTTAGTTCATTTTGAATAGTAAATTTAAAACCATATACATACCTTGAAGCCATATAATCTTATGTTTTATCATGTTACACTTATATGAAAATCTTATAAAACTCATCTATATACTCTTGTATATTTTGATCTTTTTGCCTCAAATTCTAGAATCTTTTGTATAGGGTTTGTGTATAATCTACAAGAAGAAATTTCTTACTCAGATTTTTATCCATATTTTTCCACAAGTTGGTCTTCTATTTTCCTTTTATTTATCTCTATTTATGTAGGTGATCCCACCAAATCATTGCATGACCTTTTAATTTTGTGCATGCAAACTTTACCTTCTTGTCTTCTCTCATAGTCTTCCATATGAAGAACTTCTTCATGATATTCATCCAATCTATCAACTTCTCTAGTTTTAAAATACCTCCATAATTTAGAAAATCAAACTTGAATCCTTCGTTTTCTCCTAAATACTAAACCATCCTCTCTTCCATTGATGGTGGATGATCTTGTGATTCTTCTTCTTACTATATTTCTTCATCATGATCTATGTCTTCCTTGATTTCATCACCACCTTATCTTATTCTTTGATTGGTAATAACCTCTATTAATTTTTGTACTTACCTCTATAGCTCTTGTATATTCCATTTCATCTACATAATATATCCTCATCCTCTCACCATATCTTACTCCTTCAATTTTAAACCTTGCTTTGATAATAGATAATGAAACCCAAAAACTATCAAGACAATAAAACACCAATAGGCAAAGATTCTAAAAAATAACTTATATTGATTCATATTGAATGATAAAAAAAAATTAAAATACCATGCATAAATAATCCTCAACTCAAAATTAGATTTGGCATGCAAAAATTTAAAAAAAAAAAAAAAAAAAAACTAAAATCTAAAAAAAAACTTTTAATTTTAATAGCGATTATTTTAATAAATTTTGCATGCAAACACATGCAACTCTAAAAATATTTTGAAATAATCTAAACACTAAAATTATCATATAAGACAAATTTCAACTACAATGTATGTCTAGTCATAAAAATATACAATTTCTAAAAATAAAAAAAATTCCCATAAAATCATTAAACTATAATTTAGGACCTTTAGATGGTCTCATTAGGAAAGTAACTAAATTTTTTAATATAGGCATTTTGGTGTGTGGATTAACTCAAATGTATCTATGGATAAAAAGTTATGGCCTCTAGAAGTTTGGCCTCTTTTTTCTGCTTTAGACTATTATAATCTACTTAGTCAAATTTGGTAATTTATAATTACCTACAAATAATGACTATATATTTTTATTTTTAATCTATATTCTATGTTTATGAGTACTCAAGATGTTTTCTATTAACTTTCAGATGTTTTGTCTTGTCTATAGATTCATATATATCATCCTTCACCTTGAAGCTCTAGCTCCACTTTTGACAATGTTATTTTCATGTAAAATTGAGTTATAAATATGGGTTTTATTTCTTTTAACTTACTATATGTTCAATAATTTCATACATTAAAATATTCCAAAGAGGGCCTAAATCACACATAGTTCTCTTGCATATGTGGATGTGTACTCAATGGTGACTGACTAGTATGTATGCAACCAACTGAATTTTGACACTTGAACATATGAAATTTTGACCGCAATTTAGGTGTTGAAACTTTTATTAGTGACTATTACTTTGAGTGGTAGTCATATTTGGATGATTTATGGTAGCACCTAAAGGATTATTGATGTATCTCAAAATGTTCAAGTACTTTTCCAAGTAATCCTTAAGTGAATTCTAGATAAGATTAACCTTTGGATTGATATGTATATATAGATAAATATTTGGGTAATTACCTTTGTGATTGACACAAAAAATATTTGGGAATACCCTTTGAAAGCATTTCAATTTTAAAAATATATATTTGGATGGCCTAGGACATCTTCAAAAAGGAAAAAAATACTAGTAAATGGTATCATTTGGATATTTTTGTAACTATATAGGATCTATATTATCATTAGGATAATATAAAATTTAAATATAAAATAAGGATATATTCTATTTGAATGAAATGAAATTAGGAATATTGGGCTCATAGATAGATGATTACATTTGGTATCTTCCATTATTCCTTCAATGTAGAACTTGCTCCATGAAAAAACTAAAATGAAACATGTGTTAATCAATGTCCACTCATGAAATAAAAATTTGAACCAATTTATATCATTAAAATATTTAAATTTTAAAAATAAAATAATGAATACACCTATGTATGTGAACCAAGTTGCCCTATGTAGTCATTGGAGAATGGGTTCTTTATGAAAAAAGGAGATGCAACCTATTCGAAACATGGGGTTTAAAAGTATTCCCCAACTCCCATTGAATATTGAGATGTGATTAGTAGTTTATCAATTTAAAAACCTCAACCACACTACCCAAAATATGATTATAATCTATTTTTCTGGAACCTATACCAAGATCACATGCCAACAATGGAGTCCCATAATAGACTCATATGTAAATTTGAATTTTTATAAGAAACAGATGTAGATAGATATTATATTAAAATATCATACATATTACCTTCATTACCACCATATTAATATGAAAATACATGCATGAACAACATCCATGGCCCATAATCTGAGCCATATATACAAATATGTATTATAAAATACCCTAAATTTGTATGTAACCCTATCCCATCTAATAATATAATATAATATGGAAATTCAACACCTAAAATATGATAATTTTGAACCATATTATCTATTTAATATGATAAATATTATCACTATGATCTATGTAATATGTTCTTATGTCCTATAATCTATCACATATTCTAATATAGTGCTTCATGTGTGTGTCACATATGTGTTAATAAGTCAATTTGTTTTAATTTGAATCATTATATGTCCCAATATATTTTATATGATTCATATAATATGACAACGAACTTAAACTAAATGTATGTCAAGGCTTGAACTTCTATGATAAAACTGCAAGTATGCCCCAGTAGGAGGTGAGGGATATATCCCAATAATCACTCATCTCAAAATAAAAGAGTTAGTGCTATATAAGAATATGTAATCATGAAAGGGATGTGTGTTAATATTATTATATTATGTCACCATATAAATATTTTTATCATTCATTCACATAAGAAAAATATATCCTAACGCATACATGTGTCATGTCAAAATAGTTATAGCAATTAGGCAAGAAATAATAGTCGATGTAGAAATGATCATTTAGGATATATGTACTCATTAAAAAGTCATACAAAGGATGCATAATATGGATAATTTAATTTCACACAAGTATTAAAATGTGTGATATTAATCATGGAACCACAAGCTCAATAATCAATTATAGATGTATCCACAAACATATGCATAAAATGTCATGATCATGATGCATACAACCATTTAGGACACAATATGATTCTGATTTTAATCTAAACGACATGTCCATGACATGTAAATGTGGATCCTTAAAATAATAATTCACAACATGAAAAAGAATTTAATCATGGAAACATTCAAGATATCACTGAGTGCCACACATAATTGTCACACAATGTAACAATCATTAATAATTACTTGTGGATTCATGAAATTTAAAACAAAATGGTCACACATTTTAATAGTAAATATCATATGTAAAAATGATTACACAATGTATTACACTCTCATTATCACACATAGTAAAATAGAACATCCATATTATATTTCACTATAAAGAGTATCTAAAAGATTGATTCATGTGTAATTAGTATAAGTAAATAAATTTGATGAATTAAATGGTCATGAAAATATATAAATTTTATAGTGTGTAAATATGTCCTTAGTGTAGGTATGCCCCAAATGTAGGAACATAACCCCTTGGTATAGGAATGTCCCACATTTGTAACATGTCCATGTTAGATATATAATGTATGTCATCCATATAACTCATTTACATACCATGAAAATCATCTGTGTATCTAATATATATGTAATCTAACATCTATATGATAAATAAAATAAAGAGACAATGTAAGGTATAAATACCTATCATTCATAGGTCCTCATTTTTTATTTTCTGAATTTTCTAAGTTTTTGTATTTTCTCTTTAATTTTTTTCCTCCTATTTGAATTTAAGTTGTGTTTATACTAACCAATGGTATCATCAATGAGATACTTCCATGTAGATCATGAAATAATCATTTTCTAATCACCAAATTTATGTTTCCCACATCATCCTATAATGTAAAAATATCATTCCAATAATCTTATGTATTATTAATATGCCATTTGATCTTAAAATATCTATATATCATTACTTTTGTGCTAGTTGGAGAAAAAAAATCCACTATACTTTATTATTCCAAAAATATTCCATCTCCTCAAATAAAAATTGTCTTACCATGGACCTTAAATGTATGATAATCATGATTTTTATCAAATGTTCCCCCATTGATCTTATCCATGTTGCTCATAACACAACATTGTATTGATCCAAATTAAGGATAATTTGGAATGTTACAAACATGATTTAAGAGAAATATCTATGATGCTTGTATAACCATCCAAGGCATACACATAATCTTGTATAAAAATGCATAGGAATTTGAGTAGTCATCAATAAATAGTCTTAGATTTAATTTAATAGTTCACAAAGATCAAAAATTTGCAAGGGATATCATCTTAGATCATATGGTTACATTTTATTACATAACTCGAAGTTGGTTGGGATTGGTGGTCACATAGTTCTACTCACAACCTTATGTTTCAACTCGTAATGTATCAAGAGGCTACTTCAATGTTCAATAAGTCACTAAGCAAAGTGATAACCACATATTTCCTAAGTTCTTAAGTTTCCATAGTGGCTAGAGTCTCATTGTTCCCTAGAAGTCATCATGCACATGTGTATATTTTATAATTTGGACACCAAAATTTAATTATCCATTACTAAAATATAAATTTCCACTAGAATCACCAAAACCAAAATATTAAATTTTGAATTGTGAAATGTAATGGATTCATGGCCATGGGAAAAAAATTCAAATTCCACATGTAAATTTTGGAATTTGTGCAACGATGATGATTTGAGTGGTGGTGAGAGTCTTCAAATTTATTGTTATGTTTATGGGATCATACAGTCCATCATCCTTAGGAATCACCCATATATCTTACAAATTATATGGAGTGCATTTTTCATTGAGTTCCTTCCATATAGTATTAAGTAGTCACTTTAGTTTGAAACCCTAGGATTATGAAAAATGTCACATTCAAAGCCTACTCATAGGTCAAAATCTATAAAAAAACTCACAAATTTTGATAGATGCATCACAATCCCTAAAGAGATATTGAAATCCATAGGTTTAAATGGACACATAATATACCACAACTATATTTAATAAATCCATAAGTTCATGTGGACCACAAAGATCATTGGGAATGATTTGGATTCATTTTGTAGAGGACAGAAGATAAATCCAAATGGCATGAGCATAAGAAATCTATAATCACTTTTCACATTTTGATCCCATCTATGAGAATGACACCACAAATTTAAAGTGGCCATAAATTCTACTTGGGATTCCTAAATGAGACATTTTAAGTCTTGTTGGAAAGCACTTAATGATATATTTGAATTAGTAGTGGCCAAAATTCAGATGGTCACTTGCATGTATAATTTTCATACATAATAGATCAATAATAAATTTGTGTGAAGGTTAAATTGTCTCTTGATTTGGTGAGGTAATTTCAGGGAAGTTGGAGAGTTAGGGACCATAGGTTTAATAGATTTCACAACCATAAATAATAGGTTCCCAGATAGTAAGAAGAAGAGTCCTAATTTTAGAGAAAGAGAAGGGGCACAATTTAGAGATGGGCCAATATAGAGATTATATAACAATTTCAAAAAAAAGGTTTTAGAGCCTAAAAAAGAGAGTGATTTTAAAGCTGAGAAGCTTAGAGATATAAAGGATATAGTAGCTGGTAGAGAGTCTTTGTGAAAATAGATGTTGTAAAGGATTATTTCATTTAAAAAGAAATAATGTATGTTTTTTCCCACTTTGTGAATCTAGCTACACAACCACGGAAATATCTTCACTAGGATCCCTGACCATGATTACACTAAGTGGTATTAGAGTAGGGTTATAATCCCATAAGAAATTTTTTTCCACATTCTCAAGGGTATAAAATAAGAAATGGAATTTTCCAACATATAAGATGTGTTTGGTAGGTGTTATAAGATTCATTGTAATCAAAGTAAGTTTTTGTTTTAGGTGTATGATAAGTCTTGAAAATAGGAATAAAGTTATGAAAGAAAGGGTCTTATAATAATATAACAAGGTTATGAAATATAATTTTGATGGAATTAGTCACAATTTGTGAAAGAGAAGCTTATTTGTGAAAAATAAATGACACATAAAAAGATAAATATCACCATGAGTATAAGACCTAGTAGATATGTTGAAGGAATTCAAAGTAGGATTTGACATAATGGAAACTACACACAATGGAGAAGATGTTGACTACAAGTTTAAATGATGAATAATAAATAATGATTGGGGGTTTTTTGTCACTTGAGATGTTTAGAGATATAGAGAGTGAAAAATGTTTTAGAGATTTATATTCACTACAGATGTTGTAAAGGATTGTTTTATTAAATAATAAATAATAGATGTCTTTTTTTAGTGCGTGACTATGACTACACCACCAATGGAATCTGTTCACTAGGATCCCCAACTATGATTTCACCAAGTGGGATCAAAGTAAGGTTATAATCCCATTAATAACTATTTTACACAATATTGTGGGTAGAAAATAATCAATATAGTTTAACAACATAGAATATGTCTTTGATAGAAGGTTTTATAAGATACATTATAATCAAAGTGATTTTTTTCTATGTGTGTGAGAATTCCTAAAACCATGAATAAAATTATGAATGAAAGGATTTTGTATGAATATATCATCTATTGTGAAATATATAATTAATTCAATCAATATCAAGTTGTGAAAAAGAAAATCTTTTTTATTATTCTATGCCTGAAGTTATTACATGGAATCACTAAATTACATAGAATGTCAACATATCTTCCCATATTATAAAAATAAATATATAATAGATTCACAATACTAAGTAATCATACATCTAAATTAGTGTGATCCTTTGGCTAAGTATCCATGATTGAGGGTCATCTACGCCATCAAAATCACCTAGGGTATGATCCTGGCCTTAACCACTTGAATCTGTATGTTAGGTATCTAGAGATATTTGTGCCTTAGTGGATGGACATAAGCAACCATCATCCTCAATAGTTAGATTAAAACCCCTTTATGGCACATAAAAGAGAAATTTCACCATGAATATAAGGTATATCAATATGTTGAAAGAGTTCAAAACAAGATTTGACTTGATGGAAACTACACAAAGTGGAGAAGGTGCTAAAACTATTAGTATAAATGATGAAGATGAAAAAATATGGGTTTTTTATCCCTAGAATAAATATTAGATGTCTTTGTTATATATAAATAAAGTGAATGAAAATATCTTAGTAAAATAAAAAAGACAAATAGAGGTCAAGTTAAAGGACTAAGTAACTTCACTTACAATGTTATTTTTTTATGTGAAGGATAACCCAAAGAAGGTCATGAAATATATATTTTAATTAAGAATTTTATTTGAGGAGGAAAAAATTATATATCCCAAAAGGGTAAATATTACATGTTAGAAGCTATGAGTACATGAAGCTGTGTATTGGAGAGGTCTTAAAAAGAAGAGACAAGAGAAAGGAAAGAAGAAGATAAGTAGTTGTGAGTGGATGGTTTCTAAATTGATGGGTTATGTTGTACATCCAAAATGACAAAGATAATGGTGGAATCATCTCAAATAATTGAAACTTGGGAGAGAGAGGAATAATATTACCTTAAAAGGCAATGGGTAAAGGAAGTCTCCAAGAGATAAAATCAAAGACATGAGTGAATAGAATTAAATTAGTTTGAAAATTAATATGAAAGTGAGATCTTAAAGTGAGGATACTAAGTCATTTTTCAAAAATAGAAAAGAGAAATAAAATTTTGAGTAACCCATACAAGAAGATAACTTCATGAAAGAAGATGTGGAGGTGATAAATTATCCATTTGAAGAGGGAGATCCATTATTCAATGATGGGAAATAATTTTTTAAACCCTATAAACGGGAAAGGTTTGAATTATCATTGAAAAATAAAAATAATGAAGTTTATATTTTTATTTTTTATGGAAGAAGGCTTGAGGTAAAAACTAAAATGCTCAGGATTCCATGAAGGAAACAAATAACTTAGATGAAATAAATGAACATGAGAATCATATGGTTGAACACTGCACATGTAAATAAGGATAAAATTAGGTGAAGTATGATGACTTAACATGCATGGAGGTTTATGAGAATGGGCGTTTGGAATTCCATCATGAGTTTACAAGTTATGATGAAAATGTAAAAAAGAGAGAAGAAGTGGAACAAGAGGTATTTCACTTATAATAGTTTAATATTTGATCTAAGGCGAACCCCACAAATGATATGATTATATGATCTAAAATTATTCTACAAATACCTAAACATCAAAGAGACCATGAAAATTTTTAATGCAATTTGAAGGGAATCAATATGACATCATATACAAAAGATATGGCCTAATAAAGCTGAAGCTAGACAAGTGACTAGACTGTACAAAATTATAAATAGACCTATCACATCTTGACATGTGGTGTTAATTATATTTTGACACATGACACATGACACATGAGATAAAAGGTTTTTTGTGACCTACAATAGCCTTCGTGCAATACTCAATTTTTGAGTGGTGGGGCTCACATTATTTATCGATTTGGACCCATCACTAGTTGGGTCTACATTTTTATGGAGGAGGACCCTACTGCCAACTTCATATCATAATGGAAGTGTTTTTGTATATAAATCACTTTGAAGTCTCTCTCAAAATGCATGGGGGATAAAATTTTCACTTAATGTATAGGTTGGTTCTAAGAAACGAACCTTAAAAGTGGCATCTATGAAGCACCCAAGTCATGCTAAGTGCTAAGACTGAGTCCCATGTAAATAATGGCCTTCATGGCCACTTTATTAGGCAAGAAGATAACTTTTAAACCTTTTTTTATGCTCAATCCCAACAAATATGGGATAAAAGAGTTGAATATAACATGAATAAGGGATAAAATGTGGGAATTGGGGCTTGATCCCATCTACCACCCCTCCCATTTTATGTTCTTGACCATTGGACCATACCCAAATTTAGAAGAGACAATCAATTTTATACTTAACATCCTCTATTTTGGGGACTCCTAAGCTTAAAATAAGGATTTTTATCAGATTTGAACCATTATCTATGTAGTAGAATAGATAATCCTTGACCAATGAACCATAAGACTTTGAAATGTTATAAATAGAAAGAAATAATATTTGAAATGCAATTTTTTAATCCCTCTAAAAGGAGAGAACAAACAAGTCAATGTTATTTTATTGTGTGAATAACACATTGAAGGTCAAGAGCCTATAGAGTGACTTAATAGAGACTGAGGTAGAACTATATTATGTACTTAATATTAAAAAATGATGTAAATATTATATGAAAAGTGTATTTACATCATTTAGCATATTAGTTTGAGTGTTTTTTTGACCCTAAGATTTTGCTTAATAGGGGTGAATTCTATTATCAATCTCAATTTGCATTTTTATGTGTTTTTAGTCATTTGTTTGTTGTTTTTTTAAAGTTTTAAATATGATTTTATTCAATTAAACCAATTATATAATATAAAAATGGAAAATTGAGAAAAACTTAATTAAGCACTCAAAATTAGTGAAATTGAACAATCATGCATTTACACTCATTTTGGATCAATCTTGTTATCAAATATATTAATCAAGATTTATTTTGTATGATTTTAGAATTTATAAGTTTTCATTTTGAATGCTAACCAAGTCTAAGTCCAAGCGTGGAGAAGGATTGCTTGAAGAGTAGAACCTAGAAATTGGTTCAAAACATGCAATAATGGAATCTCCTAGGGAAGAACTAGAATAAGAAGTCACCTTTCACCAAACATTCCTAGAGATGAAGATTACGATGGAAGAGTTTTAATGAGAAAATGAGAATATGAATGAATTTAAACAAGAGGAAGAAACCAATGGCAAGGGTAAAGGAGAAGAACATCTTAAATCTCTTTCATTTTCTTCAAAACCTTATAATTATTCATTTGATGATAAACAAAACAAAGTTTTTGATGTTTCTTCTATGCTAAAGCTCAATGTTAAATTTTATTTTCCAATCTATAATGGATACATCAATAAATAAAACTTATATCATTTGATCAATAAAATTGAAGTATACTGCAAATTTCATAATATTGTGGATGAATAAGTGAAAATCTAATTAATTACTCTTCAATTTGGTAGTACAACACTTATTTGGTTAGAGATTAAGACACATGAATGTCTCTTGAAACATGGTAAAGAGATTTATTCTTGGAATGATTTTGTTTCTAGATTGAAAAAACAATTTTATCCATTGGGTTATATGCAACAAGTTATTATGTATTATAAAAACTTAAGGTAAACTAAGGGTCAAAGTGTAAAAGATTACAATCAAGTGTTTAGGAAAAAGGCTTTGGTTTTAGGCATTCATATTTACACTCAAGAGATATTTTAAAGTATATTGGTAGGTTACCTAGTTAATTGAGGCATACACTACTTATGCTTAATCCCACTAACATTGATGAATTTTGTGTCCAAGATACCCACATTGAATGAAGGGGTAAGGTGACTAAGGAAAACATCACAAAAAAACCAAGTAAACTTCATGAAATCAATTGTAAGAGAAAGGGAAAGATGAAACACACTTCCATGATCATGACAGAGAATGAAAAACATTCACATTGAAAAAAAAGGTTAAGAAGATGCCAAGTGTCAGAAGCTACGTCCAAAAATCAGGCAAAAAGGTTCAAGAATAAGAAAGATAATCTCCAATATATATTTTGGTGATTTATATCTTGACAATCTTAAGCTTCCTCCTTTTTTAATTCAACACATTGCAATAAATATCACTATAAACCACCAATTATAACATGTGATTTCCAATAGTCTACCCATGTGAAACTCTATGTATCTCATTTTTTTCACAAGTTCATTTTCTTGGTCTATGTGGACTGCCTAACTTGTCTTCAAAACTCATAATTAAAAGTTCCATATTCAAACCTCTTCTAAAAAGTTAAATTTTTTATTTTTGTTTGATTTATGATTATTTTTTATAAAATAATTTTTTTATAGTCCATAATTTATTATTTGTGTGTGTTTTTAGTTTAGATAATGTCAGTAGTTTCTTATTATAATATGTCATAAAGTGAAGATCTTAGTAAAGTTCATTTTTTTAATAATATTTAGTTTTGTCATATTTTGTATTGATTAACTAATTAATCAGTTTATAAATGTAAGTTTTAATATGTCAAGTTTTTTATCCTTTAGTCTATTCGTATGGTATAGTCTTGAGTTTTTATGTCTCTTAGTTGTATCATTATTTGATCCATGTCAACAAAATTTGTATGTCATAAAAGGAAATATCAAAAATATTTAGAGTCATTGAGGTTTAGGTCTCACTCATTTATGCCATTTTGTAAAGTATAAAGTCAAAATATTTATACTTTTAATGGATGCATTTTAGTGTGGACCTGATGTCCAATTTAGAGGAAATGTGTCACTAAAACATGACATGAAAATGAGACTCAAAACCAAAATTGTTGAGTAATAAACACAAATAGAGGAGGTTGGGGACATTGGATTAAGGAGAATTTTTAGCCTCTCACTAATGATGGGACCACATCTACTTTAGTGGCAAATATATACTTTTCAATGCTTGTTTGTATGTGTGAAAAAGAAGTGGTCAGTTTCCTATTTTTTCACATAGCTTACTTCATAAAAAATAGTGTTACATATGGAGATGTAGGAGTCAAGGTTGAAAATATGCTTCCTACTTGTACTTCCCATGCTAACTAGGTTGTTGTGTTCCCAATAGTGAATGGTTGATCGTATATGGTTCATGTTTAATGTTTACACACTGTTTGTGTAGATGTGTTCCCAATAGTGGATGGTTGATTAGAAGTTGATAAGTTCTATCTCTTCCCTCATTAAGTCATGTGAAACATAGATTACCATGTAATTATTAATGGGGGAATGTTATGAAAAGTTAGTCTCATATGGAATTTGAGTGAATATTGTAATGTGAATAATTACATGAGTAATAATTCACTAGTAGGTTATATTTGATTAGTAATTTAAATATAATATTTATTAGTTGTATTGTTGAAAGTTAAAAAAAATACTACATAAATAGGTTTATGGGTAATCATAGGGATGTGAGGAATTATTTATGGAGATATGAATCTCCATCATTATAATGAAACATTCATATAAATATGTACATCCTAATTTATTAAGGACTGTAATATAATAACGTTTTTTAGTATTACTCTCTGATATTTGGCATTTTTTTTTGTAAGATAATTTCTTATGAGTTAAATCTTTGCATAAGCTCTTCCAAATCCTATCATCAAATGCTCTTATGACTTGAAAAAAAAATATATATTCTTTTTTTTTTAATCACAATTTGGAATTGAATTGATGATTAAATCCAATTAATTTAAACAAATAGAAAATTAGGGAAAGTTGTAAAAAAAATTGTGACTAGAAAAATGAAAGTAAAGTAATGAAATCAACAAAGCTTGAACAAATGAAAGAAGGTTGACTAGTTAAAAAATGGCTTAGATATTTACTATTTTTTATTTGACTATGTGAAATGGAAAGATGTTAGAACTGATCATCAAATTTTACTATGACTATGAAAACTAAAACTACAAGTTTAACTGCCCAGAATGTTAGTAAGGGGACATGATTAATTGATATTTATTTCCTCTACTAGTCTATTTTTTCATCTATAAAATAATAGAGAAATCAGGGCATGGTCATTTTTAGCTACTTGAAACACACCTGTGTGTGTAAAATTGACCTTTGGATGCATGTGAATGGCCTAAAAATAACTTCAAAATAAATTCCTAAGAGGGCTTGTAGTAGTTGATATCCTAAAAAGAGAAATGAGGAAATGTAATGGGTTGATCTAACCCAAATAACCCTTATAATTATTTATCAATATATATGTATCCAATACTCTAAAGAGGGAAACCATGAATTACTCCATCATGAATTACTTTCCTATCAAATTTCCATAGTCTCCCTAGTAAGACATGGTATGCATCCATCAAAATAAAATCACACCATATTTCATCATTATAAGTTTTTCATTGATTAAGCACCTTTTATCTACTATAACCTCATTCCATTTCTTAAACCATGAAATCCGATAAGGATTAAGATTCTTTTCACATTGAAAATGTAGTTTATCTATCATTTGTTTAGAAACCATATTTTCACAATTACCACTATTTATAATTACTTTGCATACCTTTCCACCCAAAGTACATCTTGTTCAAAAAATATTTGATCACAACCATACATCACCACCCTATTTATTATACACTTTTTCTCTCCTTGGAATGATCATTTTTCTTCTCAACAAGAGATTCTCTCCAACATCTACTAGTGTAATTTCAATATTTTGTTCTTCTATCTTAGCCTCAACTAGATTCACTCTTGGGCTATCCTCTTGCCTCTTTTCTTGATCTTGATAATGCAGATATTCAAATGCCTTGTGCTTTTCTTTTCTGCACTTTATAAAAAACATAATATCTATCCTCATTTGGTAAACATCCTCTAGCACCACCATAAATTCATCATCTATAAAACCATATTCCTCTTTATTGGTATTATAACCCTTGCCTATTCTCATCTTGTCTTTCTACACCATGTGATGATTCACCTCTATTAGTATTAGACCCACCCTTGGTGGTATTAAACCGACCTCATCCTCTTATTGGAGGGGATTTGGCTCTTCTTGGACCAAGAGATGTTCTTTTGAAATTTTGACTATTTTGTTTTTCTTCTGCCTTCAATACTAATTGATAAGCCTCCTACATGCTAAGTATTCTATGAATACTTACTTCATTTGGAATGGTAAATTTCAAACCATATACTTACCTTGTAGCTATCTACTCTTATGTTTTATCATTTTCCACTCTTATGGAAATCTTATAAAACTCATCTATATACTCTTGTATATTGTAATCCTTTTGCCTCAAATTCTAGAATCTTCTGTATAGGGTTTGTGTATAATCCACATGAAAAAAATTCTCACTCAACTTATTATCCATCTTTTTACACAAATTGATCTTCTCTTTGCATTTTATCTCTCTCTTTATCCAGATGATCCCACCAAATCATTGGATGAACTTTTAATTTTGTGCATGCAAAGTCTACCTTTTTGTCTTCATTCACAGTCTTCCACTCGAATAAATTCTCCATGATATTCATCCAATCTATCAAATCCTCTAATTTTAAACTGCATCCATAATTTATTACATCAAACTTGATTCCATCATTTCCTCCTTTTAAATCTTGAACCATCCTCTCTTCTATTGATGGTGACTGATTTTGTTATTGTTCTTCTTGCTTATTTTCTTTATCATGATCTATGTCTTCCTTGATTTCATCACCACCTTGTCTTATTATTTGATTGGTAATAACCTATGTTAATTATTTTACTTGCCTTTGTATCTATTTTATATTCCATTCATCTACATAATATATCCTCATCCTCTCACCATATGTTACTCCTTCAATATTAAACCTTGCTTTGATACTAGATAATGAAACCTGAAAACTATCAAGACAAGAAAATACCAATAGGCAAATATTTAAAAAAATAACTTGTATTGATTCATATTTAATAACCCAAAATAATTACAATACCATGCATAAATAATCCTCAACTCAAAATTAGAGTTGACATGCAAAATAAAAATAAAAATAACTAAAATCTAAAAAAACTTCTAATTTTAACAGTTATTATTTTTAGTAAGTTTCACATGCAAGCACATACAAGTCTAAAAATATTTTGAAATAATTTGAACACTAAAATTATCCTATAATACAAATTTCAACTAAATTTCACATTTGGTCATAAAAATATGTAATTTCTAAAAATTAAAAAAATCCCCAAAAAATCATTAAACTATAAATTTTTTTCCTATTTCAATTTAAGTTATGTTTATGCTAACCAATGGTATCATCAATGAAATACTTCCATGTAGATAATGAAATAATCATATTTTAATCATCAAATTTATGTTTCCCACATCATCCTATGATGTAAATATGTCATTCCAATAATATTATGTATTATTATTATGCCATTTGATCTTCAAATATCTATATATCATTACTTTCTCGCTAGTTGGAGAAACAAATTCTAGTATATTTTATTGTTCCAAAAATATTCCACCTCCTCAAATAAAAATTGTCTTACCATGGATCTCAAATGTAATATAATCATGATTTTATCAAATGTTCCCCCATTGATCTTATCGATGATCCTCATAACACAACATTATATTGATCTAAATTAAGGATAGTTTGGAATGTAACAAACATGATTTAAGAGAAATATCTATGATGCAAAACCATCCAAGCCATACAGGTAATCTTATATCACCAAAAATTCATAGGAATTTGAGTAGTCATCAATAAGAAGTCTTAGAGTTAATTTAATAGTTCACAGAGATCACAAATTTGCAAGGGGTATCATCTTAGATCATATGGTCACATTTTATTACATAATTCTAAGTTGGTTGGGATTGGTGGTCACATAGTTCTATTCACAACCTTATTTTTTAGCCTGCATTGTATCAAAAGGATAATTCAATGTTCAATAAGTCACTAAGCAAAGTGATAACCACATATTTCCTAAGTTCTTAAGTTTTCATAGTAGCCAGAGTCTCATTGTTCCCTAGAAGTCATCATGCACATGTGCATATTTTATAATTTGGCCACCATAATTTAATTATCCACTATTAAAATATAAATTTCCACTGAAATCACCAAAACCAAAATATTAAATATTGAATTGTGAAATGTAATGGGTTCATGGTCACGTGTACAAAATTCAAATTCCACATGTAAATTTTGGAATTTGTGCAGGGATGATGAGTTGAGGGGTGGTGAGAGTCTTTAAATTTATTATCATGTTTATGGGATCATATAACCCATTAGCCTTAGGAATCACCCATATATCTTACAAAGTATATGGAGTGTATTTTTCCTTAAGTTCCTCCCATATAGTATTAAGGAGTCACTTTAATCTGAAATCCTAAGATTATGAAAAATGTCACATTCAAAGCCAACTTGTAGGTCATTATATTAAAAAAAAATTCATAGCCTTGGACAAATGCATCACAATCCCTAAAGATATTTTGAAATCCATGGGTTTAAATGGACACATAATATACCACAAATGCATTTAATAATTCCATAAGTCTATGTGGACCACAAAGATCATTGGGAATACTTTGGATTCATTATGTAGAGGACAACAAATAAATCCAAATGGCATGATCATAAGAAATCTACAATCACTTCTCACATTTTAATCCCATCTATGAGAATGACACTAAGGATTTAAAGTGGCCATAAATTAGTAGTGTCCAAAAGAAAATGGCTACTTACATGTATAATTTTTCATATAGAATAGATCAATAATAAATTTGTGTGAAGGTTAAATTATCTCTTGATTTTGTGAGGTAATTTCAAGGAAGTTGGAGAGTTAGGGACCATAGGTTTAATAGGTTTTACAACCATAAATAATAGGTTCCTAGATAGTAAGAAGAAGAGTCCTGATTTTAGATAAAGAGAAGGGGCACAATTTAGGGATGGGCCAATATAGAGATTATATAATAGTTTCAAAGAGAAGGTTTTAGAGCCTACAAAATAGAGTGATTTTAAATATGAGAAGCATAGAGGTATAAAGGATATAGTAGATAGTAGAGATTCTTTGTGAATGTAGATGTTGTAAAGGATTATTTCATTTAAAAATAAATAATGTATGATTTTTCCCATTGTGTGAATCTAGCTACATAACCAAGGAAATATCTTCACTAGGATCCCCAACCATGATTACACTAAGTGGTATTAGAGTAGGGTTATAATCCCATAAGGAACTATTCTCCACATTACCATGGGTATAAAATAAGAAATGGAATTTTCAAATAGATAAGATGTGTTTGGTAGAAGGTGTTATAAAATACATTGTAATCAAAGTGAGTTTTTTTTTCTAGGTGTATGAGAAGTATTGGAAATAGGAATGAAGTTATGAAAGAAAGAGTCTTATAATAATCTAACACAAGTTGTGAAATATAATCTTGATGGAATTAGTCATAATTTGTGAAAAATAAATGACACATAAAAAGAGAAATATCACCACGAGTATAAGACCTAGTAGATATGTTGAAGGAATTCAAAGTAGGATTTGACACAATGGAAACTACACACAATGGAGAAGATGTTGTAACTACAAGTTTATATGATGAATAATAAATAATGATTGGGGGGGTGGGGGAGGGGGGGTTTGTCAGTTGACAGGATTAGAGATATAGAGAATGAAAAAGATTTTAGAGATTTATATTGAATGTAGATGTTGTAAATGATTTTTTTATTAAATAATAAATCCTAAACATCTTTTTTTGATGCGTGACTCTAGCTACACCACCAATAGAATCTATTCACTAGGATCCCCAACTACAAATACCCAAACATTAAAGAGATTGTGAAAAAAATTAGATGCAATTTGAAGGGAATCAATATGACACCATATACAAAAGATATGGCCGACTGAAGCTGAAGCGAGACAAGTGACTAGACTATACAAAATTCCAAATAGGCCAATCACATCTTAACATGTGGTGTAAATTAGATGTTGACACATGTCACATGAGATAAAAGCTTTTTGATGACCTACAATAGCCTTCATACAATATTCAATTGTTGAATGGTGCGGCTTACATTATTTATCGGTTGAGACCCATCACTAGTCGGGTCTACATTTTTTATGGAGGAGGACCCCGCCGCTAACTTCATATCATAATTGAAGTGTTTTTTTACATAAAGTACTTTTAAGGATCTCTCAAAATGCATGTGGGACTAAACTTTTACTTAATGTATAGGTTGGCTCTAAGAAACCAACCTTAAAAGTGGCATCCATGAAGCACCCAAGTCATACGAAGTGCTAATACCGAGTCCCATGTAAATAATTGCCTTCATGACCACTTTATTAGGCAAGAAGATAAGTTTTAAACGTTTTGTTATGCTCAATCCCAAAAAATATGTGATAAAAGAGTAGACTATAGCATGAATAAGGGCTAAAATGTGGGAATTGAGGCTTGATCCCATCAACCACCCCTCCCATTTTATCTACTTAACCATTGGACCGTACCCAACTTTAGAAGAGACAATCAATTTTATACCTAACATCCTCTAATTTGGAGATTCTTAATCTTAAAATAAGGAGTTTTATGTGATTTGAACCCTTATCTATGAGGTAAAATAGATAAGCCTTGACCAATGAACCTTAAGACTCTAAAATGTTTTATAAAGAAGGAAATAATATTTGAAATGTAATTGTTTAAGCCCTATGAAAGGAGAGAACAAACAAGCTAGTGTTATTTTATTGTATGAATAACACATTGAAGGTCAAGAGCCTATAGAGTGACGTAATAGAGACTAAGGAAGAACTATATTATGTACTTAAGATTAAAAAATTATGTGAAAAGTGTATTTACATCATTTAGTAGATTAGTTTGAGTGATTTTTCGACCCCAAAATTTAGCTTAATAGGGGTGAATTCTATTATCAATCTCAATTTGCATTTTTATGTGTTTTTAGTCATTTGTTTATTATTTATTTTCAATTTTAAATATGATTTTTTTCAATTAAACCAATTTTATAATATAAAAATAGAAAATTGAGAAAAACCTAATTAAGCATTCAAAATTAATGAAATTGACCAATCATGCATTTACACTCATTTTGGATCAATCTTGGTATCATAGCTATTAATCAGGATTTATTTTGTATGATTTTAGAATTTACAAGTTTTCATTTTGAATGCTAACCAAGTCTAAGTCCAAGTGTGGAGAAGGATCGCTGGAAGAGTAGAACCTAGAAATTGGTTCAAAACATGCAACAATGGAATCTCCTAGGGAAGAACTAGAATAAGAAGTCACCTTTTGCCAAACATTTCTAGAGATGAAGATCATAGTGGAAGAGTTTTATTGAGAAAATAAGAATATGAATGAAGTTAAACAAGAGGAATAAACCAATGGTAAGGGTAAAGGAGAAGAACCTCTTAAATATCTTCCATTTTCTTCAAAACCTTATAATTATTCATTTGATGATAAACTAAACAAAGTTTCTGATGTTTCTTCTATGCTAAAGCTTGATGTTAAATTTTAGTTTCCACTATATAATGGATAGATTAGTAAATGAAACTCAGATCATTTGATCAATAAAATTGAAGTATACTGCAAATTTTAGAATATTGTGGATGAATAAGTGAAAATCTATTTAACTACTCTTCAATTTGGTAGTACAACACTCATTTGGTCAGAGATTAAGACACATAAATGTCACTTGAAACATGGTAAAGAGATTTAATCTTGGAATGATTTTATTTCTATATTGAAAAAATAATTTTATCCATTGGGCTATATGCAACAAGTTATTATGTATTAGAAAAACTTAAGGTAAACTAAGGGTCAAAGTGTACAAGATTACAGTCAAGTGTTTAGGAAAAAGGTGTTGGTTTCAGGCATTCATATTTACACTCAAGAGACATTTTAAAAGTATATTGGTAGGTTACATAGTTATTTGAGGCATACACTACTTATGTTTAATCCCACTAACATTGATGAAGTTTATGTCCAAGATACCCACATTGAATGAAGGGGTAAGGTGACTAAGGAAAACATCACGAAAAAACCAAGTAAACTTCATGAAAGCAATTTTAAGAGAAAGGGTAAGATGAAACAAAATTATACAATCATGAAAGAGGATGAGAAGCATTCACATTGAAAAAAAGGTTCAGAAGATGCCAAGTATCAGAAGCCCCATCAAAAAGTCAAGCCAAAAAGGTTCAAGAATAAGAAAGGTAATCTTCAACATATATTTTGTTGATCTACATTCTGCCAATCTTAGGATTCCTCTTTTACTTCACCACATTTCAATAAATATCACTATAAACCACCAATTATAACATGTGATTTCCAATAGTCTACTCATGTGAAACTCCATGTATCTCATTTTCTTGGTCTACATCGACTGCCCAACTTATCTTCAAAACTTGCAATTAAAAGTGCCATATTGAAACGTCTTTTAAAAAGTTCACTTTTTTATTTTTGTTTGATTTATGGTTAGTTCTTATGAAATATACTTTTTTTTTAGTCCATAATTTATGATTTGTGTGTGTTTTTAGTTTAGATAATGTTGGTAGTTTCTTATTATTATTATTATATGTCATAGAGTGAAGATTGTAGTAAAGTTTATTTTTTCAATAATATTTAGTTTTGTCATATTTTGTATTGATTAACTAATTAATCAATTTATAAGTATAAGTTTTAATATATCAATTTTTTATCCTTTAGTCTATTTGTATGGTGTGGTCTTGATTTTTTATGTCTTAGTTGTATCATAATTTGATCCATGTCAAAAAAAATTGTATGTCATAAAATGAAATATCAAAAATATTTGGAGTCATTGAGGTTTAGGTCTCACTAGTTTATGGCATTTTGTAAAGTATAAAGTTAAAATATTTATAGTTTTAATGGATGCATTTTAGGGTAGACCCGATGTCCAATTTGGAGGAAATGTGTTACTAAAACATGACATGAAAATGAGACTCAAAAACAAAATTGTTGAGTAAGAAACACAAATAACGGAGGTTGGAGACATTAGAGTAATGAGGTTAATCAACCTCTCAATAATGATGGGACCACTTATACTTTAGTGGCAAATATATTTTTCAATGCTTGTTTGTATGTGTGAAAAAGAAGTGGTGAGTTTCCTATTTTTCCACATAGCTTACTTCATAAAAAATAGTGCTACATATAGAGATGTAGGAGTCAAGGTTGAAAAGATGGTTCCTACACGTAGTTGCCACACTGACTAGGTTGATGTGTTCCCAATAGTGAATAGTTGATGGTATATGATTCATGTTCAATGTTTACACACTGCTTGTGTAGATGTGTTCCAGATAGTGTATGGTTGATTAGAAGTTGATAAGTTATATCTCTTCCCTCATTAAGTCATGTGAAACATAGATTACCATGTACTTATTGAGGGGGTAATGTTAGGAAGAGTTAGGCTCATATGGAATTTGAGTGAATATTGTAATGTAAATAATTACATGAGTAATAATTCACTAGTATTTTATATTTGGTTAGTAGTTAAAATATAATATTTATTAGTTGTATTGTTGACAGTTAAAAAAAATACTACATAAATAGGTTTATAGGTAATCATAGGGATATGAGGAGTTATTTATGGAGATATGAATCTTCATCATTATAATGAAACATTTACATAAATATGTAAGTCTTGATTGACTAAGCAATGTAATATATTAACGTGTTTTAATATTACTCTATGATATTTGGATTTTTTATTTGTGAGATTATTTATTATGAGTTAAATATTTGCATAAGCTCCTCCAAATCCTATCATCAAATACTCTTATGACTTGAAAAACAAAAATTTAAATGTCTTTTTTTATCACAATTTGGAATTAAATTGATTATTAACTCCAATTAATTTAAACAAATAGAAAATTTAGGAAAGGTGTAAAAAAACATGTGAGTAGAAAAATGAAAGTAAAGTAATGAAATCAACAAAGCTTGAAAAAATGAAAGAAGGTTGACTAGTAAAAAATTGGCTTAGATATTTACTATTTTTTATTTGACAATGTGAAATGGAAAGATGCTAGAACTGATCGACAAATTTGATATGACTATGAAAAATAAAACTACAAGTTTAACTACTCAAGGTCAAGAATGTTATGAAGGGGACATGATTAATAGACATTTATGTCCTCTACTAGTCTATTTTTTCATCTATAAAATAATAGAGAAATCAGGGCATGGTCATTTTCAGCGACTTGAAACACACCTATGTGTGTATAATTGACCTTTGGATGCATGTGAATGGCCTAAAAATAACTTCAAAATCAATTCCTAAGAGGGCTTGTAGTAGTTGAAATCTTTAAAAGAGAAATGAGGAAGTGTAATGGGCTGATCTAACCTAAATCACCCTTATAATGATTGATCAATATATACATATCCAATACTCTAAAGAGGGAAACCAATCCCATGTAGTTCTCTCACTTAAAGTGTTTTCTGTGATTGTGCTCATTTTGTTATGTGTATGCATCTATAGATGGCTTGAGTGCTTAATAACATTTTTCTTTGACTTAGATAGACTAGGATCTTGACTTGGTTATGAATCAATTCATATTATTAGAACCATATTTGGAAATAATATGGAAGATTTTTCTTAGTCTATAATAGTGTAAGTGTGTCTAAATTACCAAGTGATAGAATAGGTGACTTAGATGTGCATTTATAACAATCTAAATTGGAAAAACCTCATGCTACTTATCATAAAAATAAGGAGAAACCTATAAGGGAGTGTCTAAAATTTAAAAGCAGTTTTTTATAATGTGAAGGACGTGATCGATCCATAGGGGTTAAGATTGACTACCACAATTGACCCAAATTAGTCAATCCTATCTTGATTGTGAATTTTTTGATCTAAATTGTCTACATAGATGCTTAATTTAGTGTTTAGTGATTTAGAACATTTATGTAGATGTAATATAGCATCTTAAGAATGGATAGGTTTGTGTACATATTGAGGATAGACTCAAGTGGTGAAAGAAGTCTATATTAAGTGTTCAAATCAATTAAAGTGAAAGTCAGTGAAAACTAAGATTGTCAAGTATTTATGACTAAATTAGAATGACTATCGAGTTGGATATTCCAAAGTTTTAAAAATCGTATTAGCTTCTTGCATAACAATTATCACGATTAGTCTAGGGTTTGTTTGTGGAGTTAGAAAGTCTTGTATAATCTAGGTTTGCGTAATTGGTTTGAGTTTTCCACTATGATGGCATAGTGAGCTTAGGGTTTACAGTTTTTTCCTTATTGTTAAGGTTTTTTTTTAATCATTTCCATCAACCCATGATTTATCAACCATCATTAACCCTTTTTTGTGTTTTCTTTATTTAGTTGTGGCTTTAGTTAGTGGATTGGTGACGACCATGAGAGGGAAATCCTTTATCTTGTGGTCTTGCAATTTATAACATAAATAAATATTTGGTATGTTGATGTATATATATCATTGGATGAAAATTTGATCCCCACTATAATATCTATGGTTTTCCAAATATCTTGTGCAAGGTTTGTCTCTATATAGATGAAACTTCATTTTATAGAAGCATAAAACAAAATCATTTCGAAGTAAATGAAATGATCTAAATGGTTAACGAGTTGCTCCATGAATGATTGCAATGGCATAGGAAAACTAGGTAATTCCACTATATTGGCACCTTGACCTTGGCTTTATCAGAGATAATAGTCTTGAGCCCAAGGGGAACAAACACGTATATATCTCCTAACATAACATGGGCCATGATTATGACTGGAGATGTAGTTTTTGAGGTTTTCAAATTGAAAAAGATAGAATCCCTTAGTCAAAATTTGCAGCCCTTTGAGTTTCATACGATGGGAATGCCATTGCATCTAAACCTAGCATTTCAATATTAATTCAGATGATGTACATCACACAAAATAACCAATGAGAGTATGTGAATCAAGCTACACACATGCTTATTTAAAATCGAGACATCTAACAAAATATCTAAATGAAATTAATGTTTGGATACAATGTTGAGAGTTTTCTTTAGCACCATTCTTCCACCTAAAGAGTGAGCTACATCTAGCAATGCAAGCTCTTACGAGGATCTATTAAAAGAAAAAAGAAAACTGAAAAATCAAACATTATATTTTACATCTAATCAACACATTATTTTTTTCAGATATGTTTTGTCAATTAACTACTTTTTAAACAAATTTCCAAATTTTACAAATCAATTATATATATCAAATTTTCATATAAAATATTTATATAGTTGTTAAATTTGCCAATCTTGTGTTCATCTGTTCATATCTTGTGTGTAATCATTTATCACTTTTAATGGCTGTTCGCACACGATTCGTTTATATTTGCTTGTGAAGAAGATAATTTTATTTTATTTGTAACTGGATCAAGATTCTTTTCTTCCATTTTATATGCAGGGACAAAGTTAAAAGAGGTAGAAGAAATAGAAGGAATAGTTGATCACATTATCAAAATAAACGGCAGAGTGAAAATATTTGATTTGGAAATGAGGGAAGGAAGGAGGGAGACCGGATCTGTATGGTGGTGTTCGAGACGGTTTCAGACGGGCCGCGAATTGAGGCGGCGACAGTGTGCTTCGCTCCCGCTCTGCAGATTAGAATAGTGTTACTCCTTGTGATTGGCATCTGATACCACGTGACCTTCTTAAAATCAATTATTAATCAAATGTGAAATTGGATGCATTTTCTTCAGTTCCTCCTTGGCCTTTGGAGAGGGAAATTATTTATTATTATAATAAATAAAATTACATGTTATAAATGGGATAATTGTGATCACACAATATTAGTTTCAATACTATAGTATTGAAACGCTTCATATTATATTAAATAATAAAATTTAATTATAAAACAATATAACAAAATAAATTATCAAGACAAATATTGTTAGATATTGATCAAACAAATGGTTCCACATTTAAAACAATCCAATCATCTAAGGATCTTTATGAATAGAAAACTAGACTGAGCAGAGTTATCACATTGATCACTTCCTCTTAAAAAGCACAAAAGCTTCAATAAATTTGACAAATTACTCATTTTTCACTTTGTGTATATAATTCTATATTAGTTTTATTGTATTTGTTTAAGATTTCATACTTTCTTTTGATTTTCTAATTTGTATTAATAATTTTAAATTAATTTCACTAAATTTAATAAATTGTATAGATTTTATATTTTATTGTTTTAATTTTAAATTAGTTTGAATAAATTAAATAAATTGTAAGCTTCTTTATTCTCTTTATATTATAATGTTAAATTGCAAAACTGAATGATTTAATTTAATGTAAATTTCTAATAATATTATCAAAACTTAAATTAATTTAATAAATAAAAAAATATTTAATTTTTTTATTTTTTTAATTTAATAAATAATGTATATAAAAAATATAATTTATATTAAAATTCAAGTTATATATTTTAAAATTTTATATTTAACAAATATTGTATATAGAAAATTTAACACTAAAATTGAAATTATACACTTATATGTTAAAATATACTAAAATTTAATTAGCACATTAAAATGGACTTGAAACCAACTTTTCTAATTATTTATATTTATACAACTACATGCATTAATTTAATTATAGATATATTTATAATATTCTTCAAAAGTTATAAAAGCAAACCTCCCCTCACATATCTTTGCAATGTGAAATATTATGTAAATTATTTTAGAGATTTAATATAGAAGAGAGTTCTATTATTCTATCTAATTTAATTTGAATTTTGTGTGTGATTTTTTTTATAGAAACGTGATTTTAGTGTAGAAATATTCAAATAATTTGTGTGTTATTAGTTTCTTCTCTTATTTAATATGATTAAAAACCCAGGCATGAATAGTCAGCATTCTTTGTTTTAGTGACAAGTATTAACAAATATCCCTTTCATCAAATTTATGTCAAACTTAAATTTAACTTTTATCTTTTTATATCATCTAAAACTTGTATCTTAATAAATATTATGCAAATGCACTTTACCATTATCTGTACTATTAAAATTTCATAGTTTTAATATTATATTATCATTTTAATTACAAAAAATCATAATAATTTAAAAAACACTCTTAAAAAAGTATTATAAAATTACAAATCATAAATTCCCATAAAAAGAATCTTTATAATCATATATCACTAAATTTCAAAGTAACTTAATAATTAAGAAAATACTTTAAATTCAAAAAAAGAAATTATAATATTATAAATACTAAAATAGATTATATATTACAAATAATAAGAAATTGTTATAAATATTAAAATAAATTATATATTGCAAATAATAAAAAGTTAGTTACATACAAGTTATAAATTACCATATTTATAATTGTAATTTGCACCATTAAACTTCAATATTATCAATATTGTGTTATCATTTTAATTATAAAAAATCATAATAATTAAGAAAACATAAAAAAATTTAAATCATAAAATCCCATAGAAAGAATCTTTATAGCCATGTATCACTAAATTTCAAACTAACTTGATAATTAACAAAAACATTTTAAATTATATATATATATATATATATATATATATATATATATATATATATATATATATATATATATATATAATTTAAAATGTTTTTGTTAATTATCAAGTTAGTTTGAAATTTAGTGATATATTACAAATAATAAGTTATAAATATTTAAATAAATTATATATTACAAATAATAAAAAGTTACGTACTAGTTATAAATCATCATATTTATAATTTTAGTTTAATTTATGTTTATGAATAATATTATTTTTTGAAAAATATTATTATATTTTATATCTTCATATAATTAAGATATGTTATAAATTATTTATATAAACTAAAATTATATATAAAATAGGAACATTAAAATGAAATATCTATACACAGACATTGAAATAAAAGTATTTATATAAATAATGTTATAATGGAATAGTTTATACAGAATATATTGCAACAAAAGTGTTTATATAAATAATGTTATAGTGATGTTTGAATGAGCATTCATTTTAGTTATTATGAGTTTACTATTTATAAGAATAAAATTAATATTTTAAAGAATAATTTTAGTATTTAGAAATAAATAATATGTTTGATATGTTTTTAAAAAAATAGGTTTAATTTTTATATGGATTTTGTTTCTCATTGTTATAGAGTTTTTATTTCTCAATTATTTATTTTATCTTCTAAGGAGGTATTTATAAAATGTCTATAAGTGATCATTTTAAAACTTTTTAAGGGCTAAAAATTAAATAATTTAGAAGGTTTTAAAGGGTTTCATAGAGTTATATGGATGTTATTTATAGACTTAAAGAAATGAGAGGATTTGACCTTTTCGATATCAAACTTTAAGGTACTACCTTTTGCATCAAGTGGATCATTCATTTCCTTGATGGAGAAGAGACTTATAAGATTATGCTTCACCATTTCCTTTCTTAAAGAAATTATTTTGATAGCAAGACATGAAAAGGTCTTAGTACTCAACTATGTATGCTAACTCTATTCCCTGTCAATATTGTAAGGTCCTTTGTGGCTCATAGTATTTCAAAAACTTGAGAATTTATTAAATCTCACTAAAATTGAGATGCATGTGTGTCTTTAGAACAAGGGTCTCTATAAACTCTCATTCCCTTTGGTGGTGTCCTATTCATTCTCACTATTTATCCCCTTTTCCATGGTCCCTTGGGTTAAGAGTCCTAAACTTTTCAAACAGATAAAAGTAATTTCATACTTGTTATTTAAACGGTCACTTGATTGGTTTACTTGGCCTATCTTATATGTAAATTTTTCGCTTATGTAAACATATTTTGATGTATAAAAATAGGATAAACTTATAGAAGCCATAAATTTTGATCTATAACTTTGTTTGAGCTCTTCCACGTACCAAAATGACCTTCTCAAAAAGTTTGTTGCTACTCTAAGCTACACTTTTTAATTAGAGGAATTTTCAATATTTTTTAGAGGCCAAAAAAGACCATTTGAGGGTCTAAAATTACAATTTAGTAATGTTTTTAGGATTTTTGTATTTTTAAAAATTCTATATTTTAGGACCAGACATGAACTTTAGTTGAAATTTATCTGATAGGATAATTTTAGCATTTAATATATTTTTGGAGCTGCATGCACTTGCATGTGAAACTTACCAAAAATAGTAGTTGCCAAAAATATATTTTTTAAATTTAATTTTTTTTTCCAAATGTTTGCATGTCAAATCTAATTCTGAGTTGAGGTTTACTTATGCATGGTCTTGTAATTAATTTTTTAATGCAATAAGAATCAATTCTAGTTATTATCCAGAGTTTTTTTTTCCTATTGGTAATTTTATTGTCTTGATAGTTTTTAGTTTCATTATCTGGTATCAGAGCAAGGTTGAATCTTGGAAGAGTAAGTAATGGTGATAGGATAAGGAGGTATTACACTAATGAACTAGAATATAAAATAATGGTAGAGTCAAGTGCAATAATTAATAGAGGTTATCACTAATCAGAGAAGAAGACAAGGTGGTGATGAAGTCAAGGAAGATAGATCATGATGAAGAAATTTAGTAAGAAGAAGATTAGAAAGATCAACCACCATCGATGGAAGAGAGGATGGTTCAGGCTTTAGAAAAAAGAAATGAATGAATCAAGGTTGATGTTATAGATTATGGAGGTAGTTTAAAACCAGAGGAGCTGATAGATTGTATGAATAACATGAAGAAGTTCTTCAGATGGAAGACTATGAGAGAAGACATGAAGGTAAAGTTTGCATGCATGAAATTGAAATGTCATGCAATGATTTGGTGTGATCACATATATAAAAATAAACATATAAAAGGTAAAGATAAGCTTAATTCATGAAAAAATATGGAGAAAAAACTAAGGGAGAAATTTCTTCCTATGGATTATGCACAAACCATATACAAAAGATTCCATAATTTGAGGCAAAATAACCATAGTATACAAGAGTATATAGATGAGGTTTGTTCTATATGAGTAGAGCATGATGAAACATAAGAGCAGATAGATGCAAGGTATGTAAATGGTTTGAAATTTATTATTCAAAATGAATTAAGCATGCATAAAATTAGCATGGGGGAGGCTTATCAATTTACTTTGAAGGCAGAAGAAAAACAAAATAAATAAAATTTTAGAAGAACATCTCTTGGTCCAAGAAGAGTTGGATCCCATCCATTAAGGGGACAAGGTGGGTTTAATACCACCAGAGGTGGCTTTAATGCTAATAAAGGTGAATCATCACTTGGAATAGAAAGGCAAGATGACAATAGGCAAGGTTTTCAATACCAACAAAGAAGAAGAGGGTTTAAGAGAGGATGAGCTTATGGTGGTGCTAGAGGTTGGTTTCTGAATCAACGTATATCTTATATTTGTTATAAATGTGGAGAAGAAGGGCACAGGGATTTTGAGTGTCCACATTATCAATATCAAGAAAGGAGGCAAGAAGATCACCCAAGTGTGAATCTAGTTGAGGCTAAGATAAAAGATCAAAATACAAAATTTGTAGTAGTAGATGTTGGATAAAATCTCATGATGATAGCAACAATTATCTCTCAAAGGAAGGAACAAGTATAGAATAAATAAGGTGATGATGCATGGCTGTGATTAAACATTTTTTGAACAAGATGTACTTTGGGTGAAAAGGTATGAAAATTAATTATAAATGGTGGTAGTTGTGAAAATATGGTTTCTAAAGAAATGCTAGAGAAACTAAATTGGTAATGTGAAAAATATCCTAATCCTGATTGGATTTCATAGTTTAATAAAGGAAATTAGACTATAGTAGATAAAAGGTGCTTAATCAAGTTTTCTATAGGAAAATGTTATAATGATGAAATATGAGGTGACTTTATTCTGATGGATGCATGCCATGTTTTGTTGTGGAGGCCATGGTAATTTGATAGGAAAGTAATTCATAATGGAGCAAAGAACATACACACTTTTTGGAAAGGTGGTACAAAAGTAGTTTTGTTACCTCTAAAAGAGGAAGAAAAGATAGAAAACATGCTCTCTATTAAATAATTTATCTAAGATATGAAGGTGGCATGTTGTTATGTATTAGTAGAAAAATGAAGACACAAAAATAATGCAAATCCCAATAAAAGTATAAAGAGTGTTGAAAGAATATGCATATGTTATGCCTAATAAGTTATCAAATGGTTTACCATTGAAGAGAGATATTCAGTATCACATTAATTTGATTCCATGATCAACTCCACCAAATCAAGCAGCTTATAGGATGAGACCAGTTAAACATTCAAAATTAAATAAATAGGGTACTGAATTGTTAATAAAGAAGTTGATAAGGGAGAGTATGAGTCCATGTGCCACACCAACATTACTAACTCTAAATAAAGATAGAAGATGGAGAATGTGTGTGGATAGTATAGAAATTAATATAATTACAATAAGTATAGGTTTTCTATACCTTGTTTAGATGATATGATGGATGTGCTTGTAGGATTAAAATATTTTACCAAGATTGAGCAAAGGAGTGGTTATTATTAGATTCAAATTCATGAAGGAGATGAATGGAAGAATGCATTCAAGTCTAAGGATGGCTTATATGCATGGATGGTGATGCAATCAAGGTTTTGTATTGAGAAATTAAGGTTTTTTTCTTTACACAACTGAGAATATGTTCCTATCACTAAAATAAATGTACAGTAATACCATACTAGGAATTCCACATACTTCTTCAAGACTTATCTTTTCAATGCACTCATATGTCACATGCTATTTCAACACCTTGAAAATGTCTAATGGAATAATAGGTTCTTTTTCTAGTGTGATTGTTGGTATTATTTATTTGATACTCCATCCTTCAACTTGTTCAATATCTTCTCAGACCTGTAGATGATTTAATGTCAGTCTCATCTTCCCAAAGCTATCATTATCATCTAGTTTCTCCTTCCTACTAATTGTGACTTATAGTCCTCCATGCTGTAATCTTGTCAACCTACACTTAACACAAATACTAGCACATTTAAGGTCTTGAGAAAATTCAAGGAAATATGAAATCAATACAATAATCCACAACAAACTCTTTATATTATTCTAAAACACTGTTAACTATTACAAAATAGTCCTTGCAAGGATTTGAATTCCTTCTTTTGAGGAATTTTTTTTTACAATTTCTTCCTTTTCAGATTCTCCCCTCCTCTTGGAGACCACCTCCTCTATGCCATATATTTTTTAACACAATGACTCTTATCCTCATTCAATGTAGGTTCTTGGTTAGTTACCAAAACTACTTCTTTTGTGGTTAACCCAACTCATGGGTGAAGTCCATATGACTCATACATGACTCTCAGCTTGAAAATTTAGACCTTTAGGACTCCCATCACTCGCTATATGACTTTATTGACCCTATTGAACTCACATTATTAACCTAAACACCCCTATACATGTATTTAGCCTTTTTATCCTCTTTACAACATTTGAATTTTCAAATTACTATTTTGGAGGGAAAACCTCCAATTCACTTTCTATGCCATCTCATGGATTTCTAAGACCTTTAGGACCTTCATTATACCTCTTATCATGTAATATAACTTTGAGTATCAACATTTTAACTAGATTTTACCCCTTGTGGACTACAACACACAAATGATGTTTTCTTGACTTGATGCTACTTCATCAACATGTCCATTTCTTAACACTTTAGGAACTCCAATGTGTCTATGATATGTTAAGATCCTACCACATGGTGGATTTTCATTAATTCACAACCTGGCTAAAGCTCCTAGAATCTTAAATTTTCTTTAGCTATGGTGAAATGATATCTTGACAAGAGGTAAGATCATGCTCACTCAAAGATGTACATGTCCTATTTAACATTCAATGTGTCTTGAATACCTTGGATCTATGAGTTGTATCCATATCGCATTATCCTAGGCTCTTTCTTGATCTCTGCTTTATCTTACTACTTTACTTGACCTAGGGGTATGGATAAGCAAGATGTTTCCAAGTGGCATCATATCATTCACCCATAGATTCTACTACCTTTCAACGTTATACTGACCATCTTAGGGGCCCAAATAAATGTGATTTCACCATGTGATCATCCCAAGACTTAGAGGATATATGGGTGAGCTCTTTGTTTGGAGTGCTCTGAAGAAGTGGAGGTCTGAGATCTTGATAAATGGAAACTCCTTTTTGAATATCTACAAGAAATAAATAATTGTTAGTTTTTAAATAAAGTAGCCATTAGAATAGAATTTTAATTAAAAATAACTAAGGTAAAACCTTTAACCAAAGGGTAATGAAGCCATTGAAATATAAATGACTAAGTCTATGGATTTCAAATGAATAGGAAAAATCTCATTGTATAGAAAGAGTGACTAAATGTAATAGATCAAACACTAAAATGACTAGCCATCCCAAATCATAAGTGAAGTAGAAATGGATCAAAATGAAAGAATTGACTGTTGTAAATGATTAGATCCAAAAGCTTTGACTAGTCTATTTTAATGAATTGACTAAGTTTAACGATCAAACATTACACACATTTAGTCCTACTAGTCTAGAATAAAACCAAAATGGATTAGAACCAGAGGATAAATCTAACCTAATATACAAAATAAATAGATAAATTAGTATGAATTGAAGATGAAATGACTAATTCTCAAGATAAAAGTGTATAAACACCCTCAAATGGATTATACTTTCTAGATTGCTAGCAGACCAAGGCTTTAAAGGTGAAATGACTCAATTTCAAAATTAGACAATGGTTCAAACTTGGATATATTTATAAAAATCAAGAAAAATTTAGCCTGAAGATAGTTAAGATCTCTAAAAATATATAATTCAATGATGTACAAAGGGAAGGATCTAAAGTATTAAAAAAATGGTCTAAAATGATAAAATATTCAAAATACTATCATAAATTTCTGCACTTTAGCTCAGAGGAAACATATTCTGATCATTGAAAGTCTTGATAGGATAGTTGACCTTAAAATTTATGTACATGTAATGTTGGTATGGATACCAACATGTTATCTAGTTGATATTTCATGCCACATGACATACATTTTCTCATCCGGCTCTTAATTTAGTGTCCACATGAGATGATGACCTCTATGATCTTAGTGAAGTGAGATCTTGAAAAGTGGTAAGATCTCGCTTACATGGAACCTCACTCAAGACTTAAAAATATATAGACCATCCTAAGGAATGAGGAAAAAAGATCATGCCATGTGGAATGATCTTAGACATCTAGGAGATTAATAATAGATTAAAAATATATGAATTGTCCCTAGGGCTCAAAGAAATTAGATTATGCCATGTGTCATGATCCCATGTATCTAGAAGGTTTATGGTCTGTCAAAGAATCTGAGTAGACTTGGGGAATAGAGTAAGATGGATTAAGCCACACATCATCATCTTGGGCACTTAGAAGATTTAGGAAAAATGACCAAGTCCCAAAGATGCCTAGGGAAGAGAATGAGTGATAAGTGGTAGCTATTTACTTTCTTAGGTACTCATGAGAAAGATAAGTGATTGTTGGTTAGGAAAAAAGGATAGGTAACCATTAGAATTTGAAATTTAAACTTTACACAAAAATAACTAAATATAAAACCAAAGAAAGATAAGGAAAAAAGATTTAAACTAAAAATAGGCTTATATCTAACCCAAATCCAAGTCTTGTCCATAATTTAGAAAGCAACTAAGTTTTGAACCATGAAAATTCAAAGTCACTTTTACATAAAATAGGGCAATAATAGACCCAATATTATGAATAAACAATCCCAATTTTTGAATTTAAAGCTAATTTAGTCTAAATAATGAAGATTAAAAGGTAACTAAATATAAAACCTTAGCCATTCTAGTTTTAAAATGAGAATCCACAGATGGAATTGTTAAATAAAAGGTCATGAAGATCCTAAAATAGTTATACAACTTGCATAAATCTAAGGCAAAATGGCCTAGAATAGAAATTTGAATGCAGTTCAAAACATAATTTAAAACAAACCAAGACTTATCACATTTAAGCAAACTCATACATTTATATCAAAGAAGCCTTTATTGCAAACCCTTTTAGATTAAGTTCCTATAATAGATATTTTATGTTTATAATTAGTTCAAAGATTGAATCAAATATATCGTTATGAATACAACCTCCTAGGAACCCTTTCTAATTAGATCAATAAATAAAACAACCCTAGTATTGATTGAACTAGAAGAGCAAATTTTAAATCAAAAAAGAGGTTCCATGATTTTAGTGATGAAATTAGAATGTGTTGTGTAAGCAATAACAAATGGAGACTCTGATAGAAAATACTCATGAGTATTTTGGAACAAAGAAATAGCAAAAGGACCCATAATCTCTAGCTTAAGATAATGCATTAAACATAAAATAACTCATGAAAGGATAATAAAGGAATGGATTCAGAAGAAAATTAAATATTCATATTGAATAATGTATGAAAATATGTTCATTCCCTTTTCTAGAATTTGTAAAGACTAGTTACTACAATCGAGATCATCAAGCTAGTGAATTTTACCTTAGGAACAATACATAGGCATTGCTTTGATACTATCCAAACATCCATAAACCCAATGAATTTGTCTATGATCCCATTCAAATCCTTGTGCTACTACCAACTAGGTGTCTAGAGGTTTCTTGAATCATCCATAAATTTATGTTTTTTAGATAATAGATTTTCTTTTCTTTTCTTTTCTCTCTCTCTCTCTCTCTCTCTCTCTCTCTCTCTCTCTCTCTCTCTCTCTCTCTCTCTCTCTCTCTCTCTCTCTCTCTCTCTCTCTCTCTCTCTCTCTCTCTCTCTCCCTCTCTCCCTCAATTCTAGGTTGGGGACCACCATGGAAAATGAGAGGTAAAATTATATATTTCTAATCAAGATCTTCACTAGAATATACTTATCTGAGCAAACTCATAAATTATTAAAGTGTACTTTATGAAAGGTTTTGAGAGAATATATTTCCAAAGTAAAACTATTTACCCAAGATCATCAAATCATGAATACATTAAGCAAATGCCACATTACAATATTTTCAAACTAAATTCATAAACCAAAATCTTGCATAACCAAAATAAGTAGACTACTACACCAAAAAAAAATAATTGAGGTGACTTACCAACTAGCACATTTATCTTTTCTATAATCAACATCTACCACATAAATCAAAATAAGACAAGACCAAAATTGAGGCAAAGGTGAAGGACAAAACAACACCAAAAAAAATAAAACAACAAACAAAAATAAAAACATAAACATATACAAATAAAAATTATGTACAAAGCAATAAGAGGCTGACTCACACTTTGAAAGAGTGCTTGGAAAATTATCCACTAGCAGGTAGTAGAACATCCTTGCTAATCAAACTCTATAGCCTAAAAACACTATTACCTAAGATTACATAAATTTTTAATGGATATAACTAAAGGGCATCAAATTTACTATGGTGTCCCTTTTTTCATGAGCCTTGTCCCATAATAGGACAAGATCAACAATCATAATGGATTTTATTTTGGTTCTCATATAAAACCATCACTTGATAACTCATTTATGTTTGCTACAGTGTTATAAGGCTACATATTGTGTTTCTTCAAATTTCATTAAGTTGAGTACCCTAACTTAAATATCATTATCAATTTCAATATAATATGTCATGAATTGTATGGTATACATTTTCAAATACATAGGAAATAATGGTTGTTGACCATACACCAAATGGTATGGATAAGTACTTAGGTATGAATTCATCCTAATTATATCAAACCAAAGTGAAAATTAAACATGTTATGCTAGTCTCAAGGATTTTTATCTAATATTTTCTTAATTACATCAAGTAAATTCTTATTTTTATATTTAAAAACATTGTTACCTTATGGATAATATTAGATGAGAACTTTAGTATTACCTTATTATCATATGCCCATTCTATGAATTTTAAGGAAGAGAATACAAGACTATTATCACATATCAAAGTAAATGGTGTTCCAAACTTGATGATAATATGCTCCTCAAGAAAGCTGGGTACCACTTCCTTTGTATAATTTTTGAATGGTTGAGCCTCAGTCTACTGAGTATAATAGTTATTTGCCATTGAGATAAACTTGTAAAATGATGATAAATTATCATTGATATCTCTAACAAATTTTAGTGCCTAATTTTATAAAGATTTAACCTCAATAATGCACTGTAAAGGCACAACAGAGTAACATTTTATGTGTGTTGTAATTTGATAGGTATGGTAGCTTCTCACATGTGCATGAGCATTCATGAAAATATGTCACTAGTAGTAACCTACCAATAATATTTGGTGACCTATAACATTACCTAAAACATGGCCATTTCCATATTTTTCATGAAAACATTTAATTACTTTAGCTTATTCAATTTTATTTAGACATCTTAGGTAAATATGCTCGTGATTCTTTCTATATAAAATTCCTGATTTTATCATGAAATTTTTACACTTTATTCATAATTCTCTTATTTGATAGGAGTTAAATTAATTAGGATAACTATTATTCAATAAGTAATAGACTAAGTCTTGGTACCATTTATCATTGGTGATGGAATGCACTATGTATTATTGACATATAATCTGAGAGTCAAATTCAAACATAATTTTAATTGTTCCTTGACCTCTTATCATCTTCATTGGATAAATTTATAAATCAAATTCCTGTAAAATGGTCATCCATTTACCTATGCATTCACCAAGCTCATTTATCATCAATATTACCTTTCTAGCAGTATCAAGTACAATGTCAAATAATTTTCTACATAAAATATTATGTATGAACTTTTTAAAATAATTTAATTAAATAAAATACTTATTTATCAATATTAAAATACTTGAGCTTAATAATTTTGAGTGGAAAACTCATGAAAGTCACTGGTCTCTCATCTTCATCTTTTTTTTGAGTAAGAACCATATCACTTGTATGCTCTATTAGAGGTACAATCACTGAGAGGGTAGGGGGGGGTGGGGGGCGGGGGTGAATTAGTGAATAATATATTTCAAAACTCTAATATAATACCTTCAAACCCTTAGTCATACACCATAATCAATCAAGAAGCAAATAACCCACTCATAGAAATGAACATGAAAGATAAGCAAGATAACACAATATCTATGTGGGAAATCCTCTTGGGGGAAAAAAAAAACTCTCAATCCTACAAAATCATAGACTAATTATCCTATAAGATGATTAAAAACATGATACTTTAATGAATCACCCACTTCACAAGGAGCACTAACCCCTAAAGATGACAAGTACCAACTTACCTAATATGTTGAACACCAACACAACATCTATGAAATGAAAAACTCCATAACTCTAAATTATTATAAATATGATGGATAAACCTTTAAAAACTAGCTCCTTCAATCCTCTTCAGTCATTCAAACCTTCACATACAAACAAGACATCCAAAACTAGCTTTTGGATCAATCTACACACCACTTGTTCTCATGCATCAAACCTATAAATGCAACATTAGAATTATGAAATAAGGTTACACATGTAATACAAACTCTGATATACCTCTAAATACATCCACAAGTCTTTCACATCTTTCAAAAATCTTTTGCTCATTTACTCACACAACTAGCACAATTAGTCTAATTAGACCTTCTACTTATACCACACTCTTCCTTTAACTCATCTTGGTCAGCCAAGATGTTTTACATATTTTAAAAACAATTAAAATATATCCTTACACATAGTACATGTGATAATTAGACTCTTTATAGGTAATTAGTTACCTCATTATCCCCAAACCACCATTAGGTCTTAGTGAGACCTAAAATAATTTGGCCTTCATACTCACACGTTACATGTGAGACTACTTGGACCAACTTCATCATTTACCAATGATTTGAACACACCAAAATTATATCCAATAACCATTTTATCACTCCCTCATGGATTCATGCCACCTGGAACACCAACTCAATACTTGAACCTACCAATTAGGTCTCCTCACTCTTCAGGGTTTTATACATAGAAGACATAATATTAAAATTCTGAAGAAACTACTCAAATATTTTCACATATAAATATGATTAGATCACATGGATGAAAATTTTATGACATTTTCAATGCGTCAATGTGCCTTAGACTTTCCAACACAAGATCTAAACAATCAAAACAACTCTTTCAAAATGACCACTTAGACTGGTCATATATAGTCAAAAATACAATCAATCTATTGTGACTCTCGATATCTTATCAGGGGCATATCATGACAAAAAATTACTTATTATAATAATTTTATACTTATATAACATCTCAATACTCATTTTATTCCTTAAATCTACTTATAACACCTTCAACTTACCTCTACAATATGGTCACTCAAACTATCAGTGCATTCAATAAACATAGTCAACTTCTAAGTTTTTTTCATACTAAATATGGACGTTTCAAACCTCCAAAATTCATAAATATAGTCTTCATGGAGTCTAAAACACTTTCCAATAGTTAGTTCTTCTTAAAACATCAAAATACTATCAAGAACAACTCAATTATCCTTCTTGGGTCACTTGCATAACATGGTCAAACACATAGTCAACTTTGGAGCTTAATATATTTGATTTTAAAAACATTAAAACATTTTAACTAATTTTTATGGATGTGCCTCGAGTTCCTCTTCAACTTTTCTTCTTACATCACCTTCAAATTCATCCTAGATTAAAATATATAAGAAAAATACTTAGCATTGGTTTTCCCTTTGTTAAATTCAAATGCCAATGATCACTATGTAAATGCTAAACATCAGACACTTTGTCATCATATCATGTCCCCTATTAACTTTGAACAAATACTCTCTATTTATCTCCTTAGAAGTCTCCTACCTTTAACCTTTCACCGCTCATCATTGATCTTAGATCTACCCTTTTGTGATCATTCCACTTGGTAGCTATACATGCCTTCTAAGCATATTAACTATTTGACTTGATCTACACCACTGATCTTCATCTGTATGAACACTTGCATGCCATTGATCTTCTATTAGATCAATGTGATTGAGACACATGTTTCTAGCAGTGCAATCTCAAGAACCTTTAACAAATTGACTTCATGAATGCTATTGATCTCTATCTAAAAAGATCATGCACTCCCTTGGATCATTATCTAGTTAGATTAAATGCTTATCATTAGATATATGATCTGATTAAATTCTCACTATAGCTATTCAATAATGCAAATTTGGCTAAGTATGGGAACTTAGTGAACTCTACCTGAGAAGCTAACTTTGCACCTTAATAACTTTTTGTACCCTCAACCCATGACCTACAATTTGAACCATATGATCTCCTCACATAGAGGAATATATCCATGTATTAAGATAATATTGAAACCTTCACACATGTGAAATATGATGTCATAAAAATTCTTACTCAACCTTATCTATCAAGATGACTACTTGAGATTAAACCTTCATATAACTAGTCTAATGAATTTATTTCACTTCCATAAGAACTCTAAGCACTCATGACACCCTATAAGGTCTCTAAAGCATGTCCATACCATCAAAATCATCCATCAATTACCTTACTAGGTCAACCACTGAAGAAAGATATAAGAACACTGAATAATATTGAAACACACTTTGTCATTGTCATTCTAGCATACATGACACCTTATCAACATCCTTAGTCAGTTTGGAGACATCATCGACAAACCTCCAACAATCTCCCCATTTTTAATTGATGTCAAATAACAATATAAATATTTCACTCATACTCTATCTCTCTCTTCAAGGACTTTCTCCCCTTTGACACAATGACAAAGTGGGCTCATCTTCTGATCTTGAGGATCTAAAAATACTTCAAGAACCAACAATAATAAAGGATCATCTCTGAGAGATGATACAAACTCCCCCTAACATTGTTTATACCTATTATTACCTTGATATTCTCAAACATGCTTCATGACTACACTCTTCTTAGATTATACATAGCTTCTAGGAAGACAAAACATACATGAACTTCAAAAAACTGCATGAACTTACCTTGAACACATTAAGAGGGACTCCCCCTAAGTCACCTAAGCTTAGGCACCTTTTTGAGCATCTTCACACCATTAAAAATGATGAATCAACATAATTTCCTTCATACCTTCTCTCTCAAATACTACTACATGGTCCTATGATCCTAGGACCTGACCATTTACAAATTTCCCCCTATGTTAATGTATGAGGATTTAATACATTATCAAAAACATGACTTGGTTTGATCAAGTCATCATACAAATATGCTTAAAATCATAATTATAACAGACATATTCATATTTCCACCATGACTAAGATGTCTCACATATGCTCCCCCTCACATCATGCATAGCTCTTTAATCCTTGTAGACAATCTAAGTTAACCCCCCTTAACTCTATGATCCACCTAGATTTTGATATCTTCAAAAATATTTTTCGAAGAACTAGATCTACTAACATCTCTTCAATACTATCCATACTCAGTCAATATCTTTATGAAACCACCAATATATCTCATATCTTCATTATATAAACTTAAACAACTGAAGCAGGAATGAATAACTCTCATAAATATCTCAAAACAATTGCCCTTTATCCTCTACAAGCCATCATGGTTTAGAACCTTTTAAAATCACTCTTATAGAACTATTTCATCTTTAGAACACTATAAATTTCATGATATATACAAATTTCATATAAAAAAATATAAGAAGATCTTCATTATATCAAAGATATGACAACACATTCTTCTCATCCTTCATATAAACCTTGTCTTTAGTCTTTCAATATTTAAGCAATAGAAAATGACAAATTCTTATCTTCAGGAACAAAAACCCTAAACACACCTTGAGCACAATATAATAGGATAAAAATACCTTTATATGTAAATAGAACATTCTGAAAACTCACCATACTTTATTAGACACCTGAAAGCTTCCATTCCCTGCTTATAGACCTTGGACACACAACTTCATTCTTCACTATTTGAATAACTAGATCATCCTTCAGATCACTGAACTTTTTCATGTCCTTTCATAGTAAGCCAAAACATCTTATAATGACCTTTATTGTCCTAAAATAATAATAAAAAACACAACTAACATCCACCACGATTCCTCTTGATGACAAGTGTCTCCCTGAAGCCTAGATAGAGACACCCCTAACCCATTATGTCCTAGATCAATGTGAAACTAGGATTTGCCCACAACTCATATTCTCTCTCCTTATTGGATAACTTGAAATGATGATTATTCTTCTTATTTTGTTTGAACGAATCAAATTGTTTATATTATTTATCACTTTACTTTTCTTCTAGGATGGTATTGACAATACATGGAGAGAAAAAAGATTCTTGACATACCTTTTTACTTGAAGTACCAGTCTCACATTTCAAAGCATCAACACTTGACATTGTCAACTAATATTATTTATAAGAAACTTTCTCAAAATCATAAATATTTTCACTTGTATCCTCTTCATTCCCAAAATGAGGAGACAATGGGATCTTTTAATTTTCTTAAACATTTGTAGCATTCTCTACCATGGCAAATGGTCCACTTGGACTTGTAGACTGATCATGGCACAGACTTTCCACTTTTGGTTTTCATAACCATGTGTGACCTCTTACTTACACACTAGGAGCTTCATATACCTTATTTTTCTTTGAGAACTCATTTAACCTATTCTTTCAACACTTTACAATGTGACCAACTCTATGACATCTGTAACAAACCTTTCTTCTTGAAATGAACTCATCTTGCCTTACCTAATTTAGATAAAATATTGTAATGTGTTTATGTCATAACAACTAAATTACTCAAATTTGATCATGATATTTGATTAATGATTCTATTCATTCTCAATAGGTCTTCTACATTCTTTATCCCTATGACCAAATTGCTTACAAGTATAGTAGTAACCATTTAAATTTACATACCTCATGACATTTGGTTGTCTAATCAAATTTGTCCTCATTCTTCCAACACCTTCATTCCTTGTCTAATGATTGATCTTCAAGCTCTGATTGTATTTATTAATATTGGTCTTTATCTTGTCTTGAGTTACATTCTTTTTTTCTTCTTTGTAACCAAGTCTAGTTCTATCACTAGCATATTTTTGACTATTTCGAATGTTGTCTAGATCACTTGAGCTCTTTTCAAAAATCACATATGACTTCATATTACTAGATGTATTTTCTAAATTAGCTTTCAATGACTTATTTTTAATCACATAACTTGATCACTCATCTTATTTAGCTTTGAAGTTTTTAGATAGGATTTACAATTGAAAATTGAGATGCTTGACTATATCTTCACACTCCTTAGTGTCTTCATTTATTCTTTCCTCAAACACACTGAATTGCTCTTCATATTAATTTATTTGAGACTTCAACTTATTGGTTTTATTTTTTTCAATCTTTAGTTCTTCAAGGGAATTAATCAACTTAGTCTCATAGATTACCTTGTCTTTTTCATCATTTGTATCACCTAAACCACCTCCAAACCATGTAGATTCTTCTTGATACAAGCAATTACCTTCTTCAACCATGAAGAGAGATTCATCTTCACTAGGATGATAATCTTCATGATCATTCTTAGAATCAATACCATCATTCTTATTAGATGAGCTACAATATCCCTTGGTGAAGAGACTCCTCTTGTCCTTGTAATACTTCTTTTGGCCATTATACCTTTTCAAACTATTCTTTCTCTTATTAGACTTGAATTTCTTCTTGTCATTATCATGATCTTCTTCATGTTCTTCATTATCATTTTAATTATGCTCAGGAGGACACTTGTTGGCAAAGTGACCTATCTCTCCACAATTGAAACATTTTAAGGGAAGTTTACCTTTAAAATTGCCTCAACCTATTTTCAATTTTGTTGTTAACAGAGCTATTATATCATCATCATCAATATCAAAAATCTCATCATCTTTGACCTTCGTACCTTGGAAATTATTCTTTGTATTTTTTTATGAATTGAAATATTCTTATTTGGTGTTTTATCCTCATTATCTCTCATCTCATGCTATTGAAAAGAATGCTATGAAATTCATCCATCTTCATTTTGATGAGTTCATGACCTTATTCTATAGCAAAAACTTTTGAATCAAATTTGAAAGTGAGAGACCTTAGTACATTTTGCACTAAAATGAATTCTTCAATAACCTCTCTCATGCGTTTGATCATATTCACTACCTCATCAACTCTTCAAAGATAGGAAGCCACAATATCCTCTTCCTTAATTTTGAGACTTTCAAATTGCCTTCAGTAGGTTTGTAGTTTGGCAAAATTGACTTTTGAATCTCCTTCATAGATGAGATTTAATTTTTCCCAAATATCCTTGGTAGACTTGAAATGGATTGCCTTGGTGAACTCAGCTATAGAAAGACCACAAATTATGGCATTCATAGGTTTGGAATTATTCGCACTTAGCTTCTTATCTGCATAACTAGTTGGAGGAGTAGGTGGCATGAAATAATCATCCAAAATAGATTTCCAAGTGTCAAACTCTAAGGACATGATGTAGGTCTTCATTCTTACACTCTAGAAAGCATAATAGGATCCACTGAATAATAGATCTTGCTTAATAGAGAAACCTTGAGAACATGTCATTGTACCTAAGATTATACTCAAGTGGTTAAACTTGTATAAAAGGTCTTGCTCTGATACCAATTGTTAGAGGTAAAATCACTGATGGCAGGGGGGGTGAATCTATGAATCAAGATATTTCAAAACTTCAA